>OZ038481.1:105174593-105197093 GCA_964036315.1 Acanthosepion esculentum
TAATTCGATAAAAATTGCAATTGCTAACATGAGCGTTAACAAAGCTGTACTAAATCTTGCACTATTCAAAAAACATTTTGACCAAATTCATGTGTTGAGTCTCTTCTCCTCCAACCAATACCATATCAGTAAAATGGTCACAGTGTTCTATTTCTGCCTGGGATACATTTAAAACTGATGTGACTACTTCCTTCTTTATTAAAGAATTTCAGTCATTGTGACAATTTTAGAATTTTCCACTCCCACCACGAGTGGCGAAGCCTCTGGAGGAATTTTGCTTGTATAGAGACTCCATCTGTGAAGATCTTCGATCTATCCATGAGGTTAAAACATGCAATTTCCTGCTAGGACAAACATAGACGGTTTTCTAACAGTTTTGACTACTTAATTTCAATAATACGTTTTTGAATCATCAGTGAGATGTTAATGCACTTTCAAAGGGAACACCACGCTAACACCATTACCAATATTATCAAGAAGCTACTCACCTGACAAAATACCTGGTGAAAATAGGACCTAAATCATATCTTTGGAATGCTCTAAACACTCAGCGACAGGCCCATTTTATAAAGATTTGATAAATCCGGGACGTAATTTTCATCTAAAACTTTATCTTTTGAGCTCTGATCACCGTTGTAACGGTGGTGGAGATAAATGACATAATACCCAGTCAGCCGTTCACCAATTGTAAATAAAAATGACTTAATGCGCAGCTACCAATTGAACAGTGGGCAAACACTTACAAATATTTTTATATCTACCGTGGAACATTACATACGAATACTTTGCGAATTTTTACTCGGGAGACAGAAAGAATTAAAATATTCAGGAACGCATGGCTCAAATGGTTAATGATTCTTTATTCCTTCAGAGATTGTGTAGATCATGACAACCTAAAAAAGAAAAAGAAAAAAAAAGAAACACGTCGACTGCAAATAACATTTCTAGGTGGATTTACTTAATTCTGTTGCATGTCTCAGTCAAAGTACATAGCAAATATTAAAATTGCATTCACCGCTCTTTTGTTAATATCTATGCAGATGATACAGCGGTATGTGGGAGCACATTCAAAAATCTAGATGACCGGAACCTAGCAGCTGATTCTGAAAAAAAAAACTTACTCATCCCATTTAATAACCCGACAAACAAACTAGTAAAACCCATCTTGAAAAAAACTGAACCTGAATTTTCCTTCTACTGCCTCAATAAGTACTTGATCTCCTCCTTTACAATAGCTAGAACAGACGGAAAATTCTACCCGTTGCCACTCTTCCCATTTCAGTCTTGACAATGTGCAAAATAATCTATACGGCATTTTAGTTGAAGATTATATTTTCTACTCTACAACTCCTTTCAGGGAGACGGAACTTTTCAAGTCCCTCTCTAGAGTATTGCTCATTCCACGGAAATTGTTCGGACAATCTACATTCATTAGCTTCACTATAACCCTCACAACTAAAAGCTGCCATGTCAGGTAAAATGAGTTGAACCGCCCTCATCCCTTTCGCATTTAATTACTAAGAACAAATTTCCACTCGAGCAACTGCTTCCCACGAACCGCCTCCGAAGAGGATACTTTCCTTGCCACTACAATCTTAAGCTTTCCAAGTCTAGTATTATTCGTTGTCTTCCCCATATGTACTCATAAACTGTTCTTCCAACCTCTACTCTTAGCGCTTATATATCACAATCTCCTTCAGTTTCCCTCTACCTTGAGTAAACTTTGAAGCTTGTATATCGATTTTTTCAGCGTCAAATGTATGGGTCACCCATTGAAGATCGAACTCACGATTCAGTCGTAATTGATCCAGCAAAACAAGCTTGCATTAAACATTACACCATGTCGGGGTGCTCTTCTCTTTTCTAAGCGGAGATTAAATGTGGCACAAGGTCAAAAATAAAAAGCCCCAAATGAGGACATTACACCACGTCGAAGTGCCCACTTTTGAAACTTTTAAAAATGAAACGTAATTAGCGAAATTGACAAAAAATGTATTCTATTTACCTGAAAAAAGTTTGCATTAAAAGATTACGTCAGTAAATTAAAAAAAATATTCTGATTTTTTTTACGAATTCATTTCGTTTCAATATGCGATAAAAATAAAATTTTCTGCGATTGGAATTTTTTTTGCCTTCCTCGTGTTCAAACCAAATCTTTAGCCCGTTGGCGTTCGTTCAGTAAATGAGCGAGGATCGTGATGTTCTGGCGATCAGATTCAAAATAGTCAAGTGATGAACTATTTTTACAAGCACCTAAAGCCACTTTTAGATTTGGCTGCAGGCGTTTGGTTGAATACTTCAAGAATAATAATAAAAAGAAGTTGTGAAATAAACGTGATATGACGTATACGTTACAGCCAGCGAAAACATTGCTACCTAAGCAAAGTAATAAGAAATATTCAGTCTGTTCCGCATATATATATATATATATATATATATATATATATATATATATATATATATATATATATATATATATATATATATATATATGTATGGATGGATAATTAGATGCTAAAACAGGGACATGGGGAAAATTACATTCACGTGCGTACACACACACATATACAAATACACACGCACCAATATATATATATCTATATATATTATTTAAAAGTTGCAATATTGAAAGAGGAAGAGTACGCAAAAACCGGAGAAACAAAACTTATAAGTATAAGCAGTTGGACATAAGAATGAAAACTGTGTGGTGACTAATTTTCATGCTGCAATGAGGCATGAAACCGACATCCATTCATTAATACAAAGAAACGAAGGAAACGCGTAACAATCCGATTTTTCAACTTGCAATTCTTATGCTCGCTGTGCTGATAATCTGATATATATATATATATATATATATATATATATATATATATATATATATATATATATATATGTCAAAATTTAAAAAAAAATCACTTGATCGATTTGAACATTGCACGCACCAAAACATATATTCAATTGTCAATAAATATCATAATTTAAAATAACATATTTCGGTCTAGACATATTTGGTCTTAGTATTTGTTTATGTATAAGAAAATTGCACCCTGAATATGGGACTTTGAAATGGTCGAACGTAGTTAGCATGTGTCTTCCATCTGACAACAACTTGAATATAAGGATCTTATTATTCAAGGAATTGATAGTAAGTTAATGTGTCATTAAGTTCTGTTAGTAAAGTGATTTTGCCATTAAACACATTAGCATTGCTATTTAATTCATTGTATAAATTATTTATTTATGATATAAAGTATAAGCTTCGCATTCTAATATATTCTATATATATATATATATATATATATATATATATATATATATATATATATATATATATATATATATATATATATATGAAATCAAATCGGTTAAAAGTACGGAAAAATACCGTACCACAAAACGGACGAATCACACTTCCTTTTTCAGGATGGAGAAGCGGAGGTGAAATAGAAAATTGGCATATCATGTTTGAAAATTAGAGGATGAAAAAGGCCAAACATAAAATGAATTATCTTAAAAAAGGGTAAATCGAGCAGAACAAGTGGTAGAAGTTGTAGGCTGTCAGGAAGAAAAACTGGCTATAGAAACTTTTAGGAACAGCAGTATCTTGTTAAATAGCGGAATTGAAATAATATCCGGGTGTAAGTAAAAATATTCTCGGTCTACGAACTCGGATGAGAATATATTTTTTACACATGTTCCTCTTCTTGACTTCAGTTGCCATAGCGGTATTATTGTAGTGTGGTATTACCAACACTTATTGCTCGCCACCTGAAGTGACCTGTGGCCGTCGAAACCAAGGTTATATGCTGTTACTTAAGGTTTTTTGCTTTATTATTCCTTTTATATATATATATATATATATATATATATATATATATATATATATATATATATATAAGTTTTTTTCTTCCTCATACATATATATATCTATATATATCTATCTATATATATATATATATATATTTATATATATATATACATATATATATATATATACATATACATATATATATATATATATATATATATATATATATATATATATATATATATATATATATATATATTTATAACGTCGCATTCGGGTAGACAAGGTAGGCAGTACCTTCCCTGAATAATATAGATCAGCAACACTATTTTCCTTCTGTGGCACAATCTGCACCTAAACTTGTACCTAATCTTAAGCAATTAGGAAGGTTACTCTGATTATTATGTATAAAATGCAAAATATATTATTTTACGTATATTTACTACATAAACATCCTACCCTGAATATATATATATATATATATATATATATATATATATATATATATATATATATATATATATATATATATATATATATATATAATTGCAATTACAAGTTCTCATATTACGTCGATACATTTTATTTTGCATAGGTACACAGAAGTAAGCATATAGAATTAAATTAAAATATTTACCTATGTTTCACATTGTTCTGTGCATTAAAAAAAAAAATGTCCATTGATTATCATAAAATGGAAAGTAAGGAAATATAATCTCAGGCAGAGCAGGAAAACCATGAATTATTTAGAGCACAAGGCAGGATATGCGAGGCTTAGAGACGAACTTATGAGAGAGAAAAAGACACTTATAGGAGTAGATCAGACATGTGTATGGGAAAACGAGAGCGAGACAACAGAGAGAGAGAGAGAGCGAGAGAGAGAGAGAGAGAGAGAGAGAGAGAGAGAGGACAGTTCATATAATATGAAATTGAGGATTAAGGTAATCTCAGAATAGCTGTTATGAAAGACCGTGTAGCTGAAAAGAATCAAAATTAAACAGAAGAATAATGTAATCTATGCAGATGATACCACAGATGATGAAACAATTCCTAAAAGCAAGAAGGGCCGCTTGCTATTGGTATCTTCTCTGAGTTAGCTCAAATAATTTAATGGAGAGAACGTAGATAGTAGTTTCCAATATCTGAAACAAATTAGCATCGTTTGGTGATCGTTCAGAGACTGACTTTTCTCCAATCAGGATCAACGTGTCTCCTCTCAATTTACCGCCAAGCTTTGAACCACCATTTGATCTCAAGTTCATTTCACACGTTCAGTTGATCTAATATATGCTAGGAAATGATAGGGTGATTCTGTCACTATGAGAAGTACATGACTCTTTCTGCCATGTTTTATTTTTACTAGAGTCATGTGGAGTATTGTTGCCATATCTGGAGTTGAACTAACCAATTCCTTTGTTCTAAAATCGTTTGTGAGGCTTTATAGCGGAATAATTATTCTACATTCTGTCTGCAGTGGAAAGTTATAAAATACTGAACTGCTATTCCCATTTTAAATGTTCATAAGTTCTTAATTCTAACAATTAATACATTTAAAGATAGGTCTCGTCATGCCACTGCCTCAGATTTCATTCGAGCTCATTTACTCCGATTTAAAAATGTTATAAGAATGTTCCACGCTGTCAGACGTTTCACATGAATTACCACACTGTAGAACGGACTTAAGGGTTTGTATCTCACAAAACACACTTAACTTCTTCACGTTAAGCGTCACTTGTTATCGATTCTCTTCATCCACAGGATCTTCACTTCCGACAAGATCCTGTTCCATTCACACCACTCACGTAAATCATGCCGGTAGATTCTCTACACTGATTGGTACTCGAGTGTTGTTTGTGGTTATACTTAGTAAAGAGTAACATTATTTCATGCAGGGTTGATGTAAAAATCTAAGATGAAAAAGGGAAAATACTGATCGTTTCTACATTTTCCCGTCTTGTTGCAGATAATGCGAAAATATATTATAACAGAAAAGACATGTTGATGAAGAGATTTCAGAAAAAATGAATTAAAACAGAGGCTAAGTTTCAGAGGTGCACTATAAATATGGCGCAGTCTACTAGGGCGGCTAGGTAATCCCCATTGTAGACGACTACTCAGGCACTTTTGTGCTTTGTCCTAGCAAAAACGTTGAAGACTTCCAAGGGTTCCGTTTACTCCATTTCACTCAGAAGACATGGGTTAAGACATGGTTTAGTTTTCAGGGACATTCTAAAGGTGCCGCGCGCTGGAATTACCTTCTCCAGACAAATAATATAAAGAAGTCACCTTCCTGACAGATCGACCATGGTGAGATTTGAACCTGGGTCTCAAGGTTAGAAAGCGAACGTTGTAACGTGTCCATTATTACATTACATACATTATAAACACATTTTTATTATATGAAGGTAGTTTTGAAAACAAAATACAATAAAAATGAAAACAATGAAATTAGATTTGATGCAAAAATACATTTTTATAAGAAGTAGAAAGTCTAATTTTTTTGTAAAAATTTTGCTATTGTCTACACTCCATAAATCCTCTTAAATAGCGACAACAAAAACAAGCATTATGAAAAAAGTCTAACTCTTCTGCTTGGTGACAATTTTCTGCACCAAATGCTAAGCTGTTAAGAAAATACAGACAGTCGCCTTGTCAGCAGAATCCCGCCATAACATTTCAGATCTGCATAATTCAAGTTTGTAAAATATACATGTGCCTGAATTTTTCTTACGGTAGCACGTTCTTTTTGGTTATTCTCAGACAGTACTTTACTTTTGAGTATGTTTTAGTTGATTGGAATGAACGGGAAAATTGACTTCCAGGCTCTCGGTTTAGGTACCATTATTGACAGAATGACATCTGTTATTGTTCCTCAGTCTTGGATTGTGAAAGCCTGGCGCTATGGCGCCTCTTCAGACGAGTCAGGTTAGACTTTTCTAGATCTACCTTGTCAGAGTAAACAGTTGTAAGGAATGAAAACAAATCATTCGCTTCACTTTAAAATTTCTAGACATCTGAGTCCTCCTGTAATTTTTGGTTGGGTAGATAGTTACATAAATTGATAAATATGAAATGACTGAGAGAGATACACTGATTACAATATTATTACTGTACAAGGCAATAATAATAATAATAATATTAATAATAATAATGATATTTTGATAATTTTTTAAGATATTTTCTCAAAGTTGTGTAAGATATTCCGAAAATTATCAAAATAAAACTGGAAATCTAAAAAATGGGGCACATGAAGACATGAATAATTCCAGTTGTGATTGAAGATCTGAATTTGGCTGGAAGATGTCCTGACAGACTCATTGAAGGGGTTAATTACAAGCCAAGCCTTTAAGAAATACTTCTCACCTGCTCAGCTCCACCTTACGAAGGGATAATTTATGGGATTTTATATTCTTTTATTTATTTCCTTTTTTACGCAAATTTTCAGAGGAAAATGTTATGATGCCATTTTTAAGGTAAGCTCTCTCTTTGGGATCCCGAAGGAAATTACTGTACAAAAAAAAAAAATCAAAAGAAATGATGACGTTGATGATGGTGTCAGACCGCGCCGATGAGGTATGTGAATCATACATCATCGGGAACGTCCGGCGAAAGAAAGTCGAAAATGCCTCCTCAAGAATGAAAGAATTTGCCAGAATGTGAGATGTTCAAGTCACAATTGGCACATTTATCTATAGACCGTTGTGCTCTATACTATCGATCATAAAATCCTACCGAAATGAAGCCTATCTCATCGCTTCAGAAGTCTATATTGCCTCACAGTGCAGATTTTCTACGAATGACTTTCACTGTGTGCGGACATAAGGCCTGATGGAGAGCAGCCATAATACATGTGTATGATAATAGGGTTTTATTTATTTATTTTTTTATATAAAAATATGTAAAATACCAGGAAGTCGGTTCTGACCTTTGATCTCTGTTTGGAATCAGGAAGGAAATGTGTATATAACAGAAATAATAATAATAATAATAATAATAATAATAATAATAATAATAATAATAATAATAATAATAATAATGATGATGATGATATTAATAATAATAATAATAATAATAATAATAATAATAATAATAATAATAATAATAATGATGATGATGATGATGATGATCTGCAATGTATTTTTGAAGATCTTACAAAAACTTAAATTATAAGGAACTTGAAATCGAAATCTCCAAAATGTGGCACAATGGGCCATCAAAAATTCCAGCTGAATTTGGCGCCCTCAGATTGATTGAAAAATTCCCCATAGACTCATTGAAGGATTTCCTGGTATCCCAACCCTTAAAGAAATACAAAAAATATACCTTACGAAGGGCTTTATCTATATAGAATATGTGTGATTTTTTTTAATTGCTCAGGGGAAAATGTCGTGATGCCATTTCTGATCTTAGCTCCCTGATCGGGACCCGGAAATAAAGTAATTTACACCCGAAATCAAAAGAAATAAAATAATAATAAAAATAATGTAATAAATTCAATAATTCCATTATTTCTGCTACCAAGTCCTGCGTTTATACAAAATTGTAAAAAAACAATCTTGGCATAAAAAAATAAAATCTGTAAAAATGTCTCGGCTTTGCATAAAACTATAAAACTGTTAAAAAAACGTGTCTTCTCGTTTACACAGAACTAGAAAGAAACATGTCTTGGCATTTACACAAAACTGTAAAAAAAGACCATCTCTGAGCTTGCAAAAGACTGTAAAAAAACATATCTTGTGATTTACACACAATTAAAAAAAATAACTTTGAGTTTGCACAAAACTGTAAAAAAGGACCTGTCTTGGCCTTTGCACAAAACTGTAAAAAAGGACGTGTCTTGGCCTTTGCACAAAACTGTAAAAAAGGACGTGTCTTGGCCTTTGTACAAAACTGTAAAAAAGACGTGTCTTGGCCTTTGCACAAAACTGTAAAAAAGGACGTGTCTTGGCCTTTGCGCAAAACTGTAAAAAAGGACGTGTCTTGGCCTTGCACAAAACTGTAAAAAAGGACGTGTCTTGGCCTTGCACAAAACTGTAAAAAAGGACGTGTCTTGGCCTTTGCACAAAACTGTAAAAAAAGACGTGTCTTGGTCTTTGCACAAAACTGTAAAAAAGGACGTGTCTTGGCCTTTGTGCAAAACTGTAAAAAAAGACGTGTCTTGGCATTTGGACAAAACTGTAAAAAAGGACGTGTCTTGGCCTTTGCACAAAACTGTAAAAAAAGACGTGTCTTGGCCTTTGCACAAAACTGTAAAAAAAACGGAATGTGTGATCGAGCGGCGCTACATCGACTCTGATTCGCCCGTTGGAACAGTTGCTACGGCGTTTGCTTGACAACGCAATTGCCCGGGTTTCAATTCTCGGTAGTGGATGCGTACTGTTGATGTAGTCCCAAATATAGAACGAAAAAGCTGTCCAGTGCTTTCTGTATTCTGTTGAAGTTTCTAGACTCGATGAATTACTTAATTATAATGCTCCAAATTACTTGTATATATATATATATATATATATATATATATATATATATATATATATATATATATATATATATAAGCGTTCAATTTCCAATATTGAGAATACTTATATAAATGTTGATAATTTTAAATTATATACAAAATAATATTCATTGGGGGGGACATTATTTTCATTTAATATTCTGATATTATTATCGTTTATTAATGTCCCTAACGAAGACAAAATCCGTAATCTTCAGAGCTAAACAATAAAGGTAATGGCATTTTCCCGAAAGAATTCTCGAACAATTGAATATTGACGTATAACTTGAAGCTTTTCAATTGCTTCAATAGAATATACGTTTTTATTCTTTCTATAACGATGCATATTGATTTATTTCATAAATTATATTAAATTATATATTACAACTAATAAATTATATATTATTAAATATGTTAATAAAACATAATTTTAATTCTTCTAATGAAACGTAAAATTGTATTCCTTTAATATAAGGAAAGACATCTTCTAAAAACAAAACGATGTGACCTACACGTATTGATTTGTATGGGTTTCTGTATAGAAACTCCAAACTATTATATTTCCATTTTATTTAAAACGCAAGTTGCATCACTCAAAAGAAGGTTTTCTTCTTCTTTGTGCTGTGTCCTTTCAGGAAGTCAGCGACTATCGCTCCCCATAAATTCGTGACAATTTTGCCTCTTAGAAATGTTTGTAGAATTCATGTTTATTAGTAAAAGGAACAGCGCAACTTACAAACTTTCAAAGGGTGTTACGGAAATCAAACGGTACAGCAACTGAAATAACTTGGAAGTGTTTGAACATTGGATTTGCGACAATGAAATACAAAGGCGAATTGGAATATCAAAATAGGCATTCCAAAAACTAAGCAAAGTATTAAGAAAAAACCTGTTAGAAAATAGAAAAGAGTACTTAATTGCTATGGCGTATCAGTCCTCGTATATGGCAGCCTATGCTGGACAATCTATTCATATATGAAGAAAGGCCTTGAAAAATTCGATACGTAAAAATGCCGATTGGAGGCAAGAGGAACAGAGGAAAATAACGTGGCTCTCCATAAATTCGTGACCATTTTAAATTCTTAGAATTTTTTGGTCGAATACATGGTTGTTTGCAAAAGGAACAGTCCATCATGCAAAGTACACATTGCAGACACCGAAAGCTAACAGGTGCAGCAAGATAAATATCTTGGAAGCGTTTTAATATAGGGCGGAAAGTGTAACCATGAAATCCAAAGAATATTGGAATAGTGGAAAATACCTTCCAAAAGATAAGCAATGTATTAAGAAACAGACAAAAATCGTTAGAAACAAAGAAACGACCACTGAACTATTATTTAATATAAGTCCTCCAGGATGGAAGTCAATGCTGGGCAATCTCCTCACAGATAAAAAAGAAGAATAGGAAAAGTTGCTACCCACGGTACTGATTGTAAGCAAGTAGAATAGAGGAAAACTATATAACCGGCGAGCTTAAGTGAATGTATGGCAAAGCAGGGTTTGAGTGAGATGGCGAAATGACAAAATTGATTAAGGGCTACAAAGGATAGGAAATTCTAGAGATACACGATTGTCAAAGTCCTGAAGGGAGACGACAGAGTATCCCACCAACACACTCTTCTGTCAGGACAACGTTTCAAAACAAGCGAGTTATACGTTGCCGCCGTCAGAAGAAGCACACATTTTTCATTGTATAAATCACAGGCAGATTAAAATTAATATTGCTTTTGTTCTCTTCCATAGCACAATACATGTCTACGCCGGGAAAGAGTAATGGAAGAAAAAAGTTCGATGAACTGAAGTCGATTAATTATATTAAATTTGATGGCGTTTCCCTCGCTCTAATTATTACCCGAATGTAAATTTGCTTTTCTCAGCGCACGGATCGGTGTCCACTCAATTGGATTTAATTTCATATTATCGTCTCCTTGTTGATGCCATTTTCCTTTTATTTCAATATTAAGTAAATATGAACGGAAATTCTGTTAAATTCTACGACCGGTTTAATTGAAAAATCTAGTCGATGTGGAAAATAATTAGTTTCTATTTGGAGGTAGTACAAATTTATATATATATATATATATATATATATATATATATATATATATATATATATATATATAATTTTTTCCCGGAACGAAATGAAATCATTTACCTGAAATTGATCGGCTGGATTTTCAAACAGCAATTCTTAAAAGAAAACACAGTGCACGTTTTTGGATTAAAAAAAAAAACAAAGGATTTTTTTTAGATATGAAAAAAGTGATTTTTTTTTAACTATGCTTGGAAATAATTAAGTTAATCCTATGTTTATACTCGTATATGGCAGTGAATGCTAAACATTTTCTTGGCACAAGAAATGAAGATTTGATGCAACAGAGTTTCGGTTCTACGGAAGGATACTTAGAATACCATGTTAACGGAGCATCTGATTAACGAGGAAATTTTATGAAAAATGGAAATAAAAAGAAAACATATTTAGAATCAGAAAGAGAGGATTGAAATTTCTGGGTAACCTCCCTAAAAATCATCGATAATATTTTGCCAGATCAAGGAGAAAAAAATTGTTAGCGCTAAGAAGGATAATATGTTGTGGAGAACTGTGGAGATCTATGCTCGATCACGTTTTGAAATACAAGGTAACCAAAAAAGTTATGTCCGTTTTTAACGGAAAAAAAGAAAACGCTTCACAGTATGTGTAACTTATATTTAGTCTTCGAAGTAATCGCCATCGGCTTCCAGCACCTTCTGCCAACGTGTCTCCAGCTGTTCAATGCCCTTGCGGTAGAACTCGGGTGGGGAGTCCACCAGACATAAAGTATAATCTTGGGAGTTTCGTACAGAACTCACTTTTCATCACTGGTAAGCACTCGATTGAATAAGGATGCGGTACGGTGGCGAGAAAGCACCGATACGCAGGCTGCCACTCGTTGTCCCTTGTGGACCTCCAACAGCGTTTGCGGAACCCACTTGCTCAGTTTGTACGCCTTACCTATGCGGTGCAGGTGAAGTCTAACTGTTTCATCGGAAAATTTTAACTGCCTTGTAAGTTCACCACACGTTAGACTACTGTCCTCTTCAATGGCCGCATTCAGGACTCCGTCATTCAAGACCTTTGGTCGTCCACTGCGAGGCTCATCATGGAGAGACAAATCTCCCGACTTGAATTTTCGAAACCAACGCCTTGCAGTACGTTTATCCACATATTTATCCCCAAACGCTTGACATATGCGACGACTTGATGCAGCTGCTGATAAGCCAACATTGAAGTAGTAAAGCAAACAGCGCCGAACGAGATCCCTAGACACTTCCATACTTATCACAGCTGTCCGGCTTATAACTGATGGCCAGGCACGGTCGCGTGTTTTTTATAACGTCTGATGTTCCTACTTCCGCTGTCCGCATTTGAAAACAATTGCTACACACATTTCGTATATATTTCAACTTCATTCAATGACTAATCAAAAACGGACACAGCATGTTTGGTTACCTTGTAGAACTGATTCAAAATATATTACATGGTTGGATTTTGTTGCATCCAATTTATTTTTTATTATAAAATTACTTCCCTGACCAAATATAGTTTAACAGTTATCATTAGCTACATTAAGTTTGATGATTAAATTATTTTTATAAGTTTAAAATTTTCCTTTATATTTGGAGTATTATCTATGAAATAATTCTAATAATTACAGTACACGTTGTATATATATATATATATATATATATATATATATATATATATATATATATATATATATATATATATATATATATTTCCGTTTCTTACAAGCTGGTTGAATCCAAAAACCGATCAGAAGTTAAATAATACTAATAATAATTATGATAATAATAGTAATAATAATAAATATGAAATAATATTATTATTATTATTATTATTATTATTATTATTATTATTATTATTATTATTATTATTATTATTATTATTATTCTCCTGCTCCTCCAAAATGCCCCGTCCTTTGTATCTTTAAATAATGTTTTTATCTACCCACAAACTTGCTCCGTCAGATATTTACTGATTAGTGCTAGGTACGTTATGCCTTGTATTCCTTTGGCTCAATTGTGTTCGATCTGCACTGTGAGTATCAAAATTTCCATGCCATCTTTCCTGATTATGCACCCTAGAAATTTCCAACTGTCTCTACCTGATGATAAGTATAAGCGTTTTTTTTTTTCTTCATTTTCTCTAAAACTTCATTTTTGTTCGCATGTGTGGTCCAGGGTATTCTCAACATGCAACTGTAAAACAACATTCATGTTGCTTTACGTCTCTTCCTCATCTTTAAGGACATTTTCCAGCATTCACTCCCGTATAGAAGTGCTGATAACAGTTCGGTACACGTTTCTTTGTTTCTAACGAACTATTCCGTTTCTTAATACTTTGCTTAGCTTTTCGGAGGCAATTTTCGCTATGCCACTGCGCGTTTGGATTTTAGTGTCGCACTTTCCGTTCTTAGTTAAAACACTTCCCAGATATTTAAACTGTTGTATTTTATTTTATTTTTGCGGAGTATTTCGTCTTTTTTTTTTCACAAAAAGCGTGCATTCCGCCGTCTTGTAATTGATGTTTAGTCCTTTCTTCTCGCTTTATTTCACTCGCTTCTGTAGAAGTTCTCGTATTTGCCTTTATGTGTATGCTATCGACACTATCTCATTTGGATATCATATCATTTTAAGGTTGCTTCCGCCCATAATAAACCCTGGAATGACATCCAAATCTCTCAGAATGTCCTCGCTATATAGTTTAAATATATCTGGTGAGAAGAGGCATCTTGTTTCACACCCCAATTTTGACTTTGTATATTTATAAACTCATTTACTATCCATGTTCAGGGGCTTTGCTAAGAGCATGGATTCTATATAATTCTAGTATCCTTCCCAAATGTTTTATTCTCATCATGTTTCTGTAGATCCACTTATCTGTTGCACCAAGTCTCTTCGTCAACATTGAAGAGATTGTCCTGCATTCTCTACCATATAGAAACGCGGTTATTGTCTTACAATTCAGCAATCTCTTTTTACTTTCTAACGAATTATTCCGTTTCTTAATACTTTGCTTAGATTTTGAATGGCATCATTCGCTATACCACTGCGCGTTCAGATTTCAGTGTCGCACTTTCCGTTCTCAGTTAAAACACTTCCCAGATATTTAAATTGCTGTATTCTTTATTTTTGCGGAGTATTTCGTCTTTTTTCCAAAGAACATGTATTCCGCCATCTTGTAATTGCTATTTAGTTCTTTCGTCTCGCTTTATTTCACTCGCCTCTGTAGAAGTTCTCTATGTGTATGCTATCAACACTATCTCATTTGCATATCATATCATTTTAAGGTTGCTTCCGCCAATTCTAAACCCGGGAATAACTACCAAATCTCACAAAATGTCCTCGCTATATAGTTTAAATATGTCTGGTGAGAAGACGCATCCTTCTTACAAACCCCTTTTAGGTTTAGTTTTTTTATATTTACTGAACTTTTCAATCCGTGGTCAGGTGGTTTGCTCACAGCATAGATTCTGTATTATTCTCGTATCCTTCCAAAATGTGTTATTCTCATCATCTTTCTGTAGAATCACATATCTCTTGTACGAAATCTCTTCGTCTATAGTAAAGACATTGCCCAGCATCCTCTACCATATAGAAAAACTGATATTGCATTACATTTCAGTCATCTCTTCTTTCTTTCTAACGAATTATTCCGTTTCTTAATACTTAGATTTTGGAAGGCGTCATTCGCTATCCCACTACACCTTCAGATTTCAGTGTCGCACTTTCCGTTCTCAGTTATAACAGTTCTCAGATATTTAAACTGTTCTACTTGTTTGATGTTGGCAACTGAAATTTACACTTCGATATAACTAATTGGAATTAATGAATTAATTTTGGTTAAAGATCTTAATCATTCGTTACTGTGCATATTAACTTAGTGATTCTAAAATATAATTAATAATTAAATGTTGCACGTAAATTATTCAAGTAAATATATCTGAAATAGCTATATTGCTCTCGGTGGAAGAGCATATCCTTTTAAAATGGCAGGCTTATTTAACGATCTCCGTTTTGATATCGTAAATTCCATTGATGTAATTAGGATTATCTTCAACATCTTGCCTTCAAGACAACCGCAACGGATTTATGTGAATTATTTTCTGTAGCTTTCTTCTATTAATATTTTTTGTGTTCAATGTAATTTTTTTATATTTTTATATTCTTTCAAGATTTCGTGATCGTTGTCTACGCACCTTTCTCATTTTGAAAGATATTTTTTAATACCTTTAGTTTGCGTTTCTGGGTTCTGTCAGTTATTTGCTCGGTATTTCTGCCTACTTGGTTTTCCTACAGTATGCCATATGAGTGTTCCGATTTTCATTCAGAATGTATCGTTTAATTCAAAGGTTCTAAACTGGGGTCCACATGGACGTTGAGGGATCCATGTAAAATTCCCGGGGCTCCACACAAACAATAGAAAATTGCAGATCCACGATAATACTTTACTGAGCCATGGAGGAATTTCACACCGGAATGGTGGTTGAAATTGAGAAATGTAATTTCTCCAGTAATCTACGTCTTATTGAAATACTAAAAATGAAAAAAAAAAAAACTTTAAAACTATCAGAAAAGATCAATCAATGTAAGTTAGAATCCATTTAATCTACTGGTTATTTTGATTATAAAAGTTGAATAAAACCTGAGAAGGATATATAAAGAAAGGGTTATGTATACGAAAGAAAATTATATAAAGGTTATAATTTATTATATAAATTAATTTAATATATTAATAATAAATAATAATATTAATAAAATATAAAATGTTAATACATTAATATAAATTAATTAATATAGTAATGGACTCGACATTGTGAAACGGGGTGATCGTCGACTATCATTGACATCGACCAAGGTGAATATAAAATAAAAACGCAGAGCAGCATCAAACACTGGGATCTCATTGGATGAATCTGTACTTTTAAAAAAATTATTAATTACACACATATTTTCAAATGGTTTATTTTGGGAGTTATTTTACTAGTGTGTATAGAATTTTGTTGTTAAATCCAAGTTTATTTTCAATGAATTAGTTTTTTTTCAAAAAACAAATCATATGCATTTATTATTTCCATAACACAATTCCTAAAGCTATATAATATTATAAAAATAAAAGCATGTTTTGTCATCGAAAGGTTATGTGGGCCCAACCAATGACATTAAGAGTAAAAGTGGTCCACAGTTAAAAGAAGGTGGAGAACCATTGGCTTAACTCATGTTCTCTCCATGTTATTCTTAGCCTTCAACATTAGAATCTACATTCCTTCTAGTTTCTTCTCTCATCTGTGAGGAGATTGTCCAGAGTTCAATTGCCGTACAGGAGATTAAGTATTAAGTTACTGTTCAGCATTCTTTTTTTTTGGCAGTCTATAACATTCGTACTCGTAAAAAACGAAAAAAAAATGTCCCTAAAGGACGGTTTTTCCATTGACGCCGATATTATTTTAGCTACCTTTACTCCTCAGGGAAATTCATTTTTTTTTAAATAGAGTTTTAAAGAAATGTGAAAACAAACGTTTTATTCATAAATTTACAATCATTTATTAAATTATATAATATATAAACCCATTATAAAGATCTTATTGTTTACCATTTTATAAAGTTCGAATCGCTTGCCAATTTGCCAATATTTTACCAAACATTCAAATATACAATCTAATAAATAAATTGTTTTTATTATTTTTGTTTTCAATTCTCAAGGACAAAGAAAATGCAAAAATTCAGTTTCGTATTTTTAAGTTCTAATATAATTCTGATCATCGCTTTTTAAAGCCATAAGGAGTGAAGGTAGTTAAAATAATAGCAGTGTCAAGTTAAATAAAAAACATCCTTTGGACAGACCGCCTTTTTTTGCGGGGAAGAAAGTTAAAAAAAATATTTTTCTTAATGATATTTTCCTATAGCTATTTCATTAGTTAGTTTCTGGGGTGGAGCATATTTCGTAATTCCAATGCATTTCGGGTTCCTGTTTCACTTTACTACACTGCTCGGCTTTCCATACCTGCTTCATTTTATTATCTCTAATGTTTAATTCACAAATTTAACAGAGAGCGATGTGTTCCTTCTTCCCATTACTACATTGTCTAAAATTCATTCGATTTATGCAATCAAGAATATTTCATCCCTGTATCTCATCCTGTTAAGATTATTTCCGCTAGTAATAATTTATTCTATCTTCTTTAGTTCTCGAAGTAGCGTTTAGCTATATAGGTTAAGTAATCCGGTTGGATAACATTATGTTCCTCTGTTAATTTTCATGTATTCTCCAAACCTATTCTCTACTCGTGTTAAACAAAATTAAAAAGAAGCTTTCGAAAAATATACAGACTGTTTGTTGCTATTTTTTACATTAGGAGAATTGTCTTCATCTTCGCTCATCTTTGTTGTTGTTATCACAACGTTTCTGTTGTTGTTTTGTTGTTTGTCGGTTTGTATAATCTTAAAGGAATTTCGAACAGAATACTTTTATTAAGTTACAAGAGAAGATGGTTCTAGTTCTGATGGCCATGTCAAGCGATATCTCCTTGTTTTCTTCTTTCGTATTGCTAACCGAATTTCCACTGAATCTAAATCTGTATTACCCTGAGTAATGGTTCGACTCACAATGACTCTGCCACGAAATTCAACAACTAACAATTTATTCCATTAGACTATTGCGGAAGTTCCTGTACCCAGGAATTTGAGTATTATTTTCTTTATACTAACTCTTGCTGAAACTGCAGCTGTAATATTTGACTGCATTTACAACGGCTTCATACTTCTTACAGCTGATGTCACTCTAGAAGCCTACATGTTTTTTTCTCATTTATTGATTTTCCCATTTCAAAGTTATGTATTACGTGAATTTATTTCAATGTTGATAAAGCTTATATAGTATTTAAAACAGTTCCTTTTGTTCGAATTATAAATGCTATTTCATAGACTAGAAATATAAGAAAAATAATATATGGATTAAATGATTCATAATCTTTATTATATGCCATAATATGCCAAATACTTTAGAGTAATGGATAGCGGCTCTGATTGAAGAATCGGAGAGCCAAATCCATTGCATTCGCTTACGTATTAATACACTTGGGGAAGGTATGAATCCTTTTCTTCTCTCCCAGCTATGGGTAAATAGCAAAACAGACAGGGTTCTATAGCCTTTGGCGGCAACTAGTCTAGGAGAAGGCAACTCTGGGGTCAAAACCTGATCGTCCATGTTGGGGGTTGTGCAGTAAGCTAACAATCTACTCACTTTAAAAAAAATCTGTCTTGTTATAGAAACCGCAACTAATCTTGCGGTCATATGTTCCTTAAAGAAATTTAAAGTTATAATAATTATCTATCTATCTATCTATGTATGTATGTATGTATGTATGTATATATATATATATATATATATATATATATATATATATATATATATATATATATATATATATATATATATATATATAAAAGAAAGCATTTTAAGAAATTTTCATAATTTAAAGATAATCATTTTTTTAATATAAAAGGGTTTCTCTCTACTTTCGTCTCCAGGAAATTGTTAAATGGTATATGTCTATCAATTTCTCTCTAGGTAAAACATAGGCGTCTAAAAAACATTGGATGCTTGAAATCTTTTGTAAAATCTCTCTTCAGATATTTTGGTTCAGTGAACTCCAAGAGATCATTGGGATCATTTTAATGACATGTCTCTTTAATGACATATCTATTTAATGACATATCTCTTCAGGACGTAAACAGTCATAGTTCATCATAACTTCTAATTTTTTCTTTAATATATGTTCATTGCCTTGTCATCTGGAAAAGTTCCCTCCTTTCTTTTAAATATGTGTTTCTTGGTATGACATCTTGGTAAGTTGCTCCTTTTTTTACTATTTGTCTATTGACATAGCATCTTGATAAAGCCGACACCAATTTCTATATCAAGAGCCGTTACTCTACCATTATATCATTTAAATAAACACGAATTTCGAAATAATGACCGCTCATTTGAGCCAAAAAGTGTTAATTTAGCCCTAGGACCGACAGTAGCTTAAATAACACTTGCATGTCGTGGTTTCTACTGGTAAACACTTTTCAAACATGAAGGCCAACGTAGTAATATTTCTGGATGTAAAAATAATTTCATGCGAAAGGTGATTTTGTTTTATTTCTTGCAACAAATACGAAACGTTCCCTGTGATTTATAAGCGAATATCTTCAAAATTTTCTTGTAAAATCTACAGTTATGTACTAGAAAGAAAATCAATCCCACCGTCATCTGCAATGTTATCAGATCTAGCTTTAAAACCATCTTCAGACAAATAACTGTAGAGTGCGGAGGCGTCCAGTGAAACACTGGTTTTATCTCCATATTACGTATTTACTTTTCAAAAAAAGTGTGCTGGAAAATTATGCATTCGTATATCTTTTTCTTAATTGAATTCAAACCGTGTTTGCCAAGATAAAAAAAATAATCATTTAATTAGTCGTTCTCGCATTTTTTTACGCATTTTCTAGGCCATGCCATAATTTCATTATGGATCTGTTGTTACGAAGAAGAAAACAAAAATATATGCCACGAGATCCAGTGCACCTATAAAATTACCTGTTACAAGCGAGGAGATTTGTCGAATTACTACACGTTGTTCCTGTTAGCCAATGAAACCCTCAAGATACGATATATGGATACCGTATACAGAGGGGAGCTTGACTTTTGAAATAAAACGGCGTACAAATATTACGGGCGCTAATTCTTTGAAGTTCAAATGAAAATGATTACTGAGTTAACGTTCCTCCCTTTTCGTCATTTAATATGTACTGTCTTGAACAGATCTGGTGATCCTGAACAATCAGAGTAAATGGCTTCGTAAATACCAAAGAAAAAATGTTTTTCGTACTTGAATACAGACAGTCATGCCGTTCGAGTATTTTGAGTAAATAAAAGAGTTTGTAACATCCACTAGTTTTTCATTTCAGGGCCGAGAGAAGGCATGAAAAATATCTTTATACTATTTTATCATGTTCTCTTTCTAGAAAATAACGACGCTATTTTCATTTTTTCCGATTTCCCCGTCACGGTTTTTATTATTCTTTTCTTTTATTATATTATATTTTTGGGGGGTAATTATATTTTAGGATTGGCATTAATATCCAATCGACACTCAATATAGTTTTGTAAATTCAATACGGTCTATTATTATTTAAAAGCGACTCGCGCATTTTAGACAAACTCCCTATATAAAACTACATTTAGCTCCATTGTCAATAGCAGACATCTGTCCTTTACAAAAACCATAAAGGAAATATTTGTAAACTGGTGCATAAAAATATAAGCAAGTCAATAGATAGGGTTTCATCCTTAAAGAAAACAAACATACTAGAATTTATAGAAATATCGATGAAACGTAAAGGTGTACAATAAAATCAACAGAAGCCCGTAATCGTACAAGAGCATAAGCAAACAGCAAAAGTGATAACACAGATATTTTTATATTCGCTAATACATTTTTCTACTTTGTTTTTCTTCATCTGCTTAACTGTTTTGTATTTCTTATTTCTGTCTCTATTTTATTGTCTGACACAAAATAAGGAAACATGAAAAAAATCAATAGAAATGCAAATATCAGAGAACAGCGGTAAGTTAATAGTGCATACATTTCACATTTTAGGTTTCGAGGTTTGTTTTTTAGCTTAATATATTTCAATGCTAACAAGTCTTTCTTCTATCATTTCCAGTAAAGTAGTTTCAAGTCCTGTATATCAACTGTTGCTCCTAAGCGACATCAAATATTCATGAATTCAGTTCTAGTTTGTCTTCAGTAAATCAGACTTGCTTTAAATATTCATTACTGTCATCAGCAAGTGGACTTTTAAAGCAAAGGCGAGCTTAAATTACCAGCTTTTTTCCAATGATACAGAAAAAAGACCCATAATATTTTCAGTAGAGCTGTACTGAAGGACTTGCAGGACGGCATCAGTCAGCCACTTGCCCAGTCTATCACCGGTGGCATTACGACACGATTACGTTTTGAATTAACGGTCTACGTCCGAGATTACGCTGAGGTAACACTGGTATAAAATAAAGCTTTCCAAAGGTAGTTTGATTGACATATTCAAAGAACTGATTCAGCATTTATCTTCCCGATGGAGTTGAATACAAATACAGTTTAATAAATAAATAAAAGCAGAGATTCTATTCAAATATGAGTATCCATTTTAAAAATAACTTTTAAACAAATAGATTAAAAATATGTTGTAATGAATCCACTTGCTAGAACAATAATATATATATATATATATATATATATATATATATATATATATATATATATATATATATATATATATATATAATCATTTATTTAAATATTATAACATAAATATGTTATAAAATCACTACAAAAATAGCCATTATGTTTCAACACTCCCAGTGTCTTATCATATATATATATATATATATCAAGTGATGATGTTGAATGTTCTACATATCACTTGATAAGACACTGGGAGTGTTGAAACAAAATGGCTATTTTTGTAGTGATTTTATAACATATTTATGTTATAATATTTAAATAAATGATTATATCTGCTCTACTCTGTATTGAGAACTCTTTAAAGAATAATAATTGTTGGTTATTGGAATTTACTCAGTATATACCAATCACACATTTGGATATATATATATATATATATATATATATATATATATATATATATATATATATATATATATATATATATATATATATAATAGCTGGCCACTCGTATTCGAGGATACGCGTCTATAAGTACAGCTAGGCAATCCCCATCGCAGACGCTCGCTCATGTACATTTGTGTTTGTTCAACACCCACGGAGCCAACCTGTGTATTACACTGCAACTATGGTATGTAGCCCTTAGTTACAGTTCCTGTGTGAGAGTGTGCTATCTAGGGTGATCAACAATCTGAACAAGTCTAGCACACAAACTAAAGGTCACGATTATTTGTGACTTCCTGCTAGCACAGCTATCGACGGCCTCCAAGCGTTCCGTTTACTGAATTTCACTCAGCAGGCTTGGTTCAACCCGTGGTATGGTTTTCAGGCACTTTTCCAAAGGTGCCGCTCACCAGGAACGCCCTCACCAGACTGATAACATCAGTATATTTACTTCCTGA
>OZ038481.1:105202093-105217093 GCA_964036315.1 Acanthosepion esculentum
ACACACACACACACACACATATATATATATATATATATATATATATATATATATATATATATATATATATATATATATATCACAAAAAAAATATACGCACAGAATGCTTGTCAGGGGATTAAAAAAAACACTAAAAAGAAAACCAAGAAAAAACCGATGGAGGAAAAAAATAATATCCACTCCAAAGAAAGAAAAATAACAGACATATACCTAAATAGTAATATACGGCGCACAGACAAAAATACACACACGAACACACACAGATATACACACGCAAATACACAAATATACACACAAACATATCTATTTAACAATAAAAGTATGGGAACAAGTTGCCAATCTAGTAGTATGCTCAATTTGATGTAGTTGGCACACTAGGGCAAAAAGCTCATCAGAGCATTTCCATGAAAATATTTGTATAAAAGACAGAGAAGACTCGTCATGTCGGTGATAAAATGAATAAAGTCGAGATTCCAGATCAGGATCATTAAAATTACAGATCCTTCTTTGAATATTTTTCAAGTATCCCGGGATGTACTGCAGGAACACCAGACCAGATATGGCAGCAGTATTCAAAGTGCGAGCGAATAATAAATTTGTAAATGTGCGAGATGGATTCTGAAGACGCACTCATCCAACTTTCCTTGCAGTAGAAGAATCATGTGATTCGATATAGTCTCTCCACTTAATGTCTGGAAATTCTGAGGCCAAGAAGTCGCTGAGAGTTTAGTATCAGTCATAATGTTGGCAGCCAGAGAAGATTCTCTGTGATGGTTAAATGAAGGCAGTTTTGTTTTGGAGGCGTTGAAATTTGCAAGACATTTTTTTCCCTCGTTAGCCACTAATTGGAGGCCATTTTCAAGCGCTGTTGCCAGGTTTAATCTGTCTGATTTGTTAATGAGACAGGAGTTAATGGCAGTTACATCTACATAAATACCTAGTTTGGAACTGATGACATCGCGGAGATCATTGTCGATCAAAAACAGCTTAGGACCGGAGATAGAGCCTTGTACCTAGGAGTGAGCCCGTTCAACACGACCTACATTTCTCGATTTGTTAGGAACGATTGTATTATACCAGATATTTTTAGAAGGACTGCATACAAACCCCTCTGTAGGACGCCTTCAAAATATCTAATGCAACAGTTCGAATTTGATATATAAATCCAGCGATGGCCGTTAAAACATCGGCGGCGGTCCTGGCAAAATAGAAACAATATTGTTTGTCCGAAAGGTGACCGTGAGAAGTAGGATGCTTAACCACTTCGGCATTGATTAAAGCCTCGATTAGTGCCAAATGTAATAGACTAATAGGGCGTTAATTTGAGGGTATATAGTGTTATACAGAGTTCTTAAAAACAGGAACTACAGTGCACGACTTTCAACATTCAGGACAATAGGAAGCAGCAAGTTAACTACACTATTTACATTAAAAGCGATAATAACAACAAAAATGCAACATGAGTTCTGGTAAAAAAAATGCAATGATAACAGCAAAAATTGCAATATGAGCCCTGGTAAAAAGGGATGCTGAAGACATTAGGTTAATTAGGTTAATAATACCCAGAAATTCATACACAGGTGTCTTCAATGACACATGGCACAGTGGATAAAGGCGTCATTTCGATCCAGTTACAGGACCCAAAGAGCGCGAGTTCAATACCTGTTTAACTGGGGAACTTTGAGAGGGGAATTGACAGGAGATAACTGACATCCATTAGACATGGCATGTGGAACTAGAACGATCTAAATAAAGAGTTCCGTTCGACATTCCAATCACATGAAGAAGGCCGGAGAGTACAACGGCCGAAACGTTGTGATAAAAATAGCGAAAAAGATGAGGATAATAGTCCGAATAATGTAAATGGTGTAAATAACATCTCATGTCAGAAATATCGACATATAAGCAAGGCAACTGTAGTAAATTTGGAGAGAACACGCGATAGCTCGTGAACATAATTCTTAGGATGACAACAGGGGGCCAGTCGTATCTGTTTACCTTGTGGGGATATAAATTTTGAAATGATTTCTGGTGGGGCTATATGCATATCACTAAGTAGAGCCTCCGTTCTAGGTTGGAAATCATGCAGGGCTATTCCGGATGAGTGCGGATTGGAGATGGAACAGACCGTTAGAGTAAATCACTCTACCTTACCTGCATTAAATATCAGTACTTCAAATTGATTGAATAAAGCTGGGACTGAGGATTTCTTTTATTCAGAACAGTCTTGCAGAACCAAAAATATTCTCTATAACCAAATTGTGAGAGGCTATACGTTGTTTCATTCGATCATAAAACCGTGAAATACACTTCTTTGAGGACACGATTGCACACATTAGTGGCAAAGAGAAGTCTGTTACAATCGGACATATCGTTCTGGTACCGACGAAAGAAGTCATTCCTGTAGCAGCTCAGCATATAAGAACCGATAAGATGATCATGGTTTTACTTCGTATTTCCGTGCTGGTATGAAATTTTAAATATTTTCATATGCTAAATCGTAAATCCTTAAATTAATCATCATTTCTTTTAAGGCTTACTGCTATCGTAGCTTGCTTTAACTAAGATAGACTGAATCAATAATGATGTTAATAATAAATTTATATCATTTTCTTTATAATTTTTGTAAAATCTATTCTGGTTAGAAGTAGACATCAGTGGTGAAACTTCAGACGAAGTCATTATTTTGGCAGTAGTCCAAATGCTATGTCCAACGAATGCACGGTGTTAAAGCTGGACATTAGTGGACAGCAAAATAAAAGAAAATACCCCACACCGAGCGACTTAATTAACAAATGGTAATCTGTCCTCAGCATCAAATAAATTGAAATGAAGTATTTCTCCTCTGTTAAAGGTTGAATGCTAAAAAGCTACAGTAATGTTTTCCTTTAATCACGTATCTTCAAATTTAAGTCGACTTGAAAAATACTCTGTTTAATTAAGAGAGTTCATATTTATAAAAAGCGAAAAATTTGTAAGTTGAAGCGCAAGAAATTCCGTGTAAGTTTTACATGGAAAACTTAAAGAAGCGGAGATGCTTTTCATTTCAAATTAAATTTAGACGATCGATGCTCATTTTATCATGTTGGAAGAAAATGAGTGAAATGAAATGATACTGATGCCGGGATTACCTATTAGTGTTGGGGGTGATTTTTATACTAATATTCATCCGATAAAAGGCACAAGAGCCACACAGCGTAGAGGGTAAATATACAGTATTATATGAGCATGAAAAATGGTAATAATTTAAGTTCATTTGGCTATGCAGGAATGAAAACGATTAACTTTAGACTTGAATATATCAAGATTGTAGCAACTAGGAAAAATCGAGTCGGGAGTCTGTTCCGCAAAATAGCAGTTCTTGGGAAAAATTCCTTCTTACTGTCGGAATACAGTGGAAATAGGGATGCTTTGAATTTGTCTACGTAGCATGGCGCGTCCCATTTTCCAAGGTTAGTGGGTGTGAGACTGAGGAATGAAATGCGTTAGAAAACTTGCCATAGGAAAAGCGGTAGAGCAGCGACAGCTCGCGAAGTTTCGTCTGTGGGAATGGGATTGTATAGTCCAAAATAATTAACCACAAAATCTCGTAGAGGCTTTGGAACACTAGTAATAAAGACAAGTGTGGTCTGGGTAGATACAGTCCAGTTATGGCAGCAATACTTCATTTTTTATTCTAATCTTGCACTTGTAAAGACAGAGTTTATGACGTGGGACTTCATCATCCTCCTCATCATCTTTCGACATCCATATTGTTGGTTAGAACTCCATTAAGATTCCCTTTCCACACGGTTCAATTCTGCATTGCTGTCCCGAAATCCTCAATATCCAAATCTGAGTCCTAAGATATGGTGTCTGAGAATGTCATTGCTGTGAGAAATACTCTTTCAGAAAGATGTCACAGGAGTAAGGCTAAGACTATTTTCTTCTTCGCTCGGTGGCAGTGTCCAGTTAAGAGAGATTGGCCTCAGTTCTCCGTAAATTGTTTTAAAGGTTTGATGGCATCTCCAGCTGATGTTCTGGACTTTTCTAAGTAGATTTTTATATGTTACCTTCTAGTCGTCTTTCAAGACGAGTAGATAATTTGCAAATTTCTGATCCATATAATGGGACCTGTTCAATAAATGTTCGAAAAGTTTGGACTTTTAAGGAAGATCGAAGATTCCAGCGCTAAATATTGTGAAGGTTTTTACACGCATCCCATGCAAGAGTTTTGTGGATGTTGGAGGCTTTTTGGGAATCTATTAGATGAGATCCAAGATACTTACTGGATCGGCACAACGGACCAAACCTTTTTCTATCATCTTTTGCAGTAGATCGAATATATAATTTTCATTTGATATCAGGGGAGATCTTGTGTTCCAATAGACGCTCAAGGCAATTACCGTCGTTAAGAGAAAAAACAGCTATCATTATCATTGGTAAAATTGCTAGTGTAATATCATCCTTATAAAAATCAGTACTCTGAATTACGATGAAGTCATTGGGTGATTTGTTTGATACTGAAACGTTTCAAGAAGAAATTGACAGTCAAATTCACAAAGAACAGATGCAAATATTTATTTGGAATAGATACAATTATTACGAGAATATTTTCAGCGTAACAAACTCGATATATGTGCTAAGATATGGATGTTCCACCATGCACATCCCGCGTAAGGAGCTCCCAATTTCTAATCTAAGTATGCCATTAAAAATCCGATATCCACGTTATTCAGTAGTTTTAACGTCAATGTGATTTTTTGCTAGTTCCACGAAATAATAGCTTGAAATACAAAGAATTACTGACAACACCTACATCCAGCAGAACGTAACTATATTACCGAAATATATTTCAGAAAACAAGGCCTAAGATTATTTCCAGCAAACACTCTTACGACTCTCGGATTAAGTATCGTCGCATTGGTCAAAACTGAAGTTGGGAGTGGATTCTAGGTAAGTAGTCTTAGCTTTTATTTTCCCTGATATATTTCGTGTGATTTGATTTTTTGTTTCGCACCAAAAATATCCTGGAACAGAAGGAAAAGTGCATCAGCCTACAACAATATATCCAAAACCGTTGAAGAAGATATCTATAAATACATTCCCAGGTCAACACAAATTACTAATTACGATCAGAACTTCAGTCAGGAAAACAAATTTTTACTAAGTATTTTAAAAATCGAAAGCTGAAAAGCAACAAGAATAAATAAAAATAAAATAAATTACACTATTTACATTATTCGGACTATTGTCCTCATCTTTGTCGCCATATTTATTACAAAGTTTCGACCGTTTTACGCTCCGGCCTTCTTCAGGTTGGAATGTCGAACTGAACTCTTTATTTCGCTCACTGAGGACAATAGTCCGAATAATGTAAATAGTGTACATAATACCTCATATCAAAATATAGTCAGATACTAAAATAAAATACACAAACAAAATAAGGAAAATCAATATATGAAACCAATAAATAAGAAAATAAACTAAGTACTTAATAAACAAATTAACAAACCACAAGCAAACACACAAACACAAGTAAAAGTAATGATAAAAACAACAATATACAATCAAAAGTTAACAAATAACAATAAATAATAAAAAACTGGATCTCGATCCACAATCATTCCCACCCAATATTCCCACTCGAGACAAAACCAAACCATTACTCCCACCAAAATAACTGTTAGAATAACACTGGTGACTAGCAACAGTGCATACTGAGCTGTATATATAAATAGTCGAGCAAAGTCACATCACATATGGTTTAGCATGAAACAGACTGTCGCCTCTGGGTATACACACGCGCGCGCGGACACACACACACACACACACACACACACACACACACATATATATATATATATTTATGTACGTGTGTGTGTGTGTCCATCCGGTTTCTGAGGAATACAGTGGGAAGCAGAATTAAACTGGAAATGGCACAAGACTACAGTTGTTTTGTTAAAGTTATTTGAACAGAAAGTAGGTATGACGATGAAAAGATATCGAAGTGCAATACATATACAAAAGTACATATGCCTATATGTCATATATAAATGCATTTAACTTATATTACAAAGACCTATATAACTGATAAATGTGTCCAAGTGATAGAAATAATCCAGGAAGTTAACTATCGAGGAAATATTAAAGGCAAAGTCAAAAATATGATAATGGTCAAAAATGTAACACCAAAATTCAAATAACGCCTTCAAAAACATAAACATTGCGAAAATTAGAAAAACAGAAAAAAAACTTCATTAGAAACAAACAAAAATGAGCGTAACTACGATGTAAATTGCATTCCTTCGGTATGGTAGTGAATATTGGACATTTTTGTCATAGAAAAAAGAAGTGACTTGACGTAAAAAACGTGTTTTTCAGACAGGATGCTGAGTAAATGATGGCTGAAGCCTGTCAGTAATGAATACATCTTATGGAAATGGAAGTAAACAGACGGTAGTGCTTAGAGTCAGAAAGAGACTGTGGTGATTTTTTGGACGGAAATGAGGAAAATAGGCATGAAGAATCTGTCACTCACAGGCCATATTGAAATCAATTGGGCAGACGGAAAAAGTTGTGGAGAGCCATGATCAGCTACGTCCTGAAGAGACATGTCATGTAAAAGAAAGGAAACGCTGACTGTATTTATTTAATAATCACCCTTACTCAGTATGTGTGATAGCAATAACACATACAATGATATCCCAGCCGAAGTCAAATCCGGACCGAGTTAGTTGCTTTGACATTCGCAAACATACCCATTGGTTACGATATAAATCCATATCTTCTCCCGTTAAAGTATGGAATAAATAGCAGGGCTCATTAATCTTGTTTGCCTTGTGGTGATAACCTGCCTAGGAGAAAGACAACTGAAAACTAGCCTGAATTGGTATTGTTTCCGCCATTTTATTTTAATTGAGGTACTATTTCTGTGTCTGTAGTATATGTGGGGCAAGGTACTTCTTACATGATTTTACCCATAATCAACTTCTGAGTTTTGTTAATATTGTCTTCAACAATATATATATATATATATATATATATATATATATATATTGGCTCCTGAAAAATTAATTTCGGTTGAGCTCTTTGGTTTGAGGTGTGAGTTTGTAAACAGCTAATATTGCACGACTCTTCGGCAGAATTGAGTCACTGTCAGTCACTGTGTGTTCATCTAAATCTAAAAATAAACACGCTAAAATTCACCTTCATCCCTGCCGTGTGCCGACAGCTTACTGGTAGAAGTTCCGGCTGACGTAAATTCAGTCGGGTTTCGATAATAGTTAGAGGCAACCGGACGTCTAGCCACACTGATGAGCTGCGAAACAGTCTGTTTGTGGACGACATATATATATATATATAATTTAATTTAAAGAAAAACAGACCACTCTCAGGCTCCATTTTAATAATTTATTTCACCAGAGAATTTTATTTTTCTCTGATTTTCAGACTTCACTTTCAAAAGGTTAAACAAAAAAATGCACTTAAAATTTACCATTTTGACAAGCAGTATTAAGCTTATATAATTTGACATAGAGGACGGTTAAGGGATGGTATGAGAGACATGTTCGAATATAGAGAGGCAAGGGAGAGATTTCAAATTTATTTTTATAATCTTTTTCTTATAATACTTAATATTGAGGAAGGAGGGGATAAGGATCGCACATTGATCTATTTAATCGGTCAACTCAACGGAAACGATATGGGAAAAGGAAAAGGAGAAAAAAGTGAAAAAGGAAAGAAGGGAAAAAGAAAAAAAGGGGGAAGTAGAGAGATAAGTGATGTACGTAGGGTTTTTGAAGGAAGAAGAGGGGTTGTATAGCTTTAGCAGTTTATATAAAAACTGATTTTAACGTTTGATAGTAATTTAAATGTTTAAAAGCTACACAAAGAACATAAATTTAATGCTTGTTAGTAATTTAAATATTCATCTTCTCTACAAATAAATAAAGGGATTTAATATAAGTTGAATACTTTATTAATAAACAACAGCAACAATATATATATATATATAGATATATATATATTAAAGTGGACACTGAGGTTAACAAGCGCAAACACCCTGTTTTATACTTCAATTCAGTCTTAAGGCCATGCGTGTTGGCTGGATTATTTATATATGTTGGTCAGTGGAGCATTATAGGTAGCAAAGTCTATTATCCTGACGGATATTGGGTTGGTGTTAACGCTTGTGTTTCAAATTATTCTATAGACTATTAAATAGAAATACAGTGTAACCCGGATATAAGAGAGTTGTCGGGACCGGTGAAGATGTATCTTCTATCCGGGTTTGGTCAAATTTTGTTTAGGTAAGTATGGCTCTAATTTGGGACCAGATAAAAGCTCTCTTATATCCGGGTTTATCTTATATCCGGGTCTCTTATATCCGGGTTACACTGAAATTGTGGATCCCAAAGCGGATATTTGTTAACGTTTCACTCTCAATTTCTTACTGATTACTTAATTATTTTTGTTCATTAAATTATTATATTTACTTGTGTTTATGTTCTCATTCGTAGTTTTGTCTATTGTTTACTTAAAATGATTGTTAATTTATTTAGATTTTTGTTTATTTCATTTCGGTAATTGCTTATCTTATTTTAGTTGAAAATCTTGATTTTGTATAAAGTATATTGTATTATCTGAAATATATATATAAAGTGCATATATCTGCATTTTCCGTGGTGGTATTTTACAAGGTATTCGTTTTTGGCTTTTGATTATTAGGTAACGCATTAAAATTTAAATTTTTTGTTTGCATTTTGAGGTGAGTTCTGATCGGTTATTTAGTAATTAGTATTGGTCTCTGAAGAAGATTATACCTATTTTTCCACACACAGTTTACAGTTGTGGGATTATATTAGGTTGATGCTGTTTTATTTGTTTTCCATGATATTTTTGGTGTAATTCGCTTTTTGCTTTTAATTTCCTATATGAGTTTAGAAAATATTTTGCTGTTTCCCGTATTTTCAATTTGTTTGCTTTGATTTCGTGTGCTTTGTTTTGTATTACGGCATATCAACCTCAATTGTTTATTTTTTATTGCAGGTAATATTTTTTTTCAAAAATGTATTGCTGGTAATTTTTAAAAATGTACAGCTGGTAAATTTTTTTGAAAAAAATTGCTGGTAATATCTTTTTTACAAAAACTTATTGCTGGCAATAATGTATTGCTGGTAATAATCTACTGTTGACACTAAATTTTCTTCAAAAAAATATTGCTGGTAATAAATTTTACAGAGTATTTCTGGTATTAAAACGTATTTTTACACTTTCATAGGGTTTCCACCCAAGTTTGGGGATTAACAATTTTACCCATATCTGGAGCCCTAAAAGGTGCTACGACACCGGATTAGGGTGGACCTGGGAACACCAGCAATTAAGATGTGGTTCCACGCTACTATAAAAAAAACCTCCTGATCAGAGGACTTGCTGTCGGCCGTAGTTTATCGTCTTACTCAGGATGCGGACGTAATTTATCGTCATTTTCAATTTGTTTCTATTGCCCTTCAGTTACTCCTTCAAAAACAAACTGTCATTGCTTGGTGGTGACCTGTGTCCACTTTTATATTTATATACGTCCTATTTCTGATAGAATATAAATGCGATAAATGATAAATGTGATCGGAAAATAAAACATCTATATAACACGAAAAGACAAACACGCAACACACAGAGTCAATTAAACTGAATAAATAAAATCATCCTTGATAATGGCTAAAAGTAAGGTATAGTAAAGATTAGGGTGTAATACATGAATATTATACAAAGTTACAAAAATTACATAATATTTTTTTTTTAAATAAAGGTTAAATGGAACAAAGGAAATAAAATACTGAACAAAAGTTAAGGAACGATGTTAATAATTTGCATAAAATTTTCATTTACATTGTTAAAAAACTCGATGGAGCTTTTCAACAATAAGTAAAATTTCATTTATCATTAGGACTTTATTTCTAAGCAATATGGCAAATTCTACACGCAAAACGCTCTCTTTTCAAGAAAAAAAATCATTATCACTAACTATCAAGAAAAAAGTCAATTTCAGAAATTTCTAATATTGTTCATACGTCTAAAAATGTCAATCATCGTGTAATTAGCAGGTATAAAACCGATAGAACGTTAGATGCAAAACCAAAAACCAGTAGACCTCCAAAAACATCGCAAAGAGAAGATCGAAGAATTGTTAGAATATCTACAAAAAACCGTTTTGAAACTGTTACATCAATTGCCCGTAAATTTAATGAAGAGACAGATAATAAGATCTCAAGGAAAACGGTTGCTCGCAGGTTTAAAAATGCAGTTCTGCATGCCCGTATTCCAGCTTCGAAGCATCTCATTTCAAAGCGAAACCAAAGGGCACGCCTGGAGTATGCGAGAGAACATGTTGTTTGGACTGACGCACAATGGGATACAGTTCATTTCAGTGACGTGTCCACGTTTACTATATTTGGTTCTGAGGGCAAAACTTTCGTACGCCTTAGAACAGGTGAAAGACTGTCTTCTCAATGTGTCAAGAAAACAGTTAAGTTTGGTGGCGGCAGCGTGATGGTGTGGGGAATGATTTCAACTGCAGGAGTTGGCTCTATCATCCGCGTACATGCCGAGATTTACAAAAGGCTTCTTCAGCAGCATGTGGTACCAAGATTACACCATTATCATTATGAATCTCCTATTTCTATGCAGGACAATGCACCTTGCCACAAGGCTCAGAAGGTTATAGCTTTATTTGAAGAAGAAGGAATCGCCCTAATGAAGTGGCCAGCCCAGAGCCCCAACCTGAATCCAATAGAAAATGTTTGGAAGATAATTGGAGAAAGGGGTCAGAAAATAAACCCGAAAAACCAGGATCACCTATGGAAGTTATTGAAAGACGAATGAGAGGGAATTACTGCTGATTTTTGCAAGAAATTAATTAGATCATGTGGTCGACGATTCAGAGAGGTCATTGCAAATAAGGGAATGTTTACCAAATATTAAATTTTGTTGATATTTTGTTCACAATCAAGTATTAACAAGATCGTTCTTTAACTTTTGTCCAGTAGCTTATTTCCGTTGTTCCATTTAATCTTTATTTATAAAAAACTATTATGTAAATTTTTGTAACTTTGTATAATATTTATGCATTACACCCTAATCTTTATTCGGTAAAAAATTCATTGCTAATCATGCATTACTTTTTAAGTAATACACATATTTATGTCTTTGTTGTTTCCGTTCCTTATATTATGGCCGCTATTGTGTGTGTGTGTGTATATATATATATATATATATATATATATATATATATATATATATATATATATATATATGTGTGTGTGTGTGTGTGTGTGTGTGTGTGTGTGTGTGTGTGCGTGTGCGCGTGTGTGTGTGTGTGTTTAAGACGACAGACAAGGTACTGCGATTAAGGTTTTTATTTGTTTTTTGTCTTCTAACGAGTGTTTTCTTTTGGGACACAGTTAGTGTAGTAACTGTAATAATGTTCTATAATTCCGAACGCTTTCGGCAATACTTTTTAGCCATTATAAATTATGATCTTATTTTTACTTTTTAATTAGGTGTATGGCTTGTGTGTATGTTTTTAGAGTTATACGGGTGTTTTATTTTCCGAACACGTTAAGCATATTGGCCGTGTTCGTAGTTAATATTATTAAGTATGGGCTTTTTCTTTTGTTTTTTTTGGTTAAGGCTTCCATTATTTTAAATCATTTTTTTACATGTGGATGAGGTTATTATGTTTGTTCTTTTTCAACTAGTTTTTTTAAAATAGAGTCTGGTAAATTTGAGTGTGTTTTTAAATGGATATTCTAATAGAGCTGGGGTCAGATAGGTGTAATGCAAGGGGCCTGGATAGGCATGTAGTCATGTGATAGAAGTAATTATTTATGAGTTCGGTTTGATCAGGAATACAGTTCCTTAATGTGTATTTGAACTCAAAAATAATGTTCTTTTGTTGTCATTTTGATTTAGCTGGCGTGTTGTTATTTTGGGGGATAAAGTTGGCTGTTTTAATTTTTTTAGTAGTAGATAATCAGTTTTGACTTTTTGTTCGGCTCAATTGGAGTAGTGTATTTCTTTAGAAAAGAATAAGTGCCAAAAAAAAACAATTATTCGAGCACAAGAAAAATTAAATAAAAAGCTTAATCGTAGTACCTTGTCTGTCGTCTTTCATGAAACATGTATAAATGAAGGATTACTGCCTAAATACACAATATATATATATATATATATATATATATATATATATATATATATATTGCATCGTTAATTGATATCAGTTTAACTTAAAATAGATTAAATTTCTTATATTTGACCGTCACATTTTAATGATATTACATCATAAGCTGTTTTGTTCCAAAATATTACGCTTTCTATACTCTCTTCTTCAGACCTCCAGTTCCATTCGTCCCAAATGAATTTTTTTGCGATTTCTGTTGCCAACAAAACGAAAAAAAATAAAAAAAGGAACCCCATTATTCTTCCTCCAAACAATACACTACACACATGGCAATATTGCGCGCGTCGAGTCGATATTCTCTTTTACTCAAGCTCACGAAACTTTCCTTGCCTTTTGTCGATATATCGACTTTGCTTTTTCCCACAACAATGTCAAATCCTCCCTAAATTTCTCCAACGTATAAACATTCCCCTTTTTACTTTCGTGAGACAAACAATGTTCCAGTCAGCCGCAACGAATAACCGCATACCGCAATTGAAAGCACAATTCCTTGTCAATATCTTATGACTTTTATTTTTTCATACCGGTATCAAGTGCTACATAGCTATTTTTCTTACAATATAAAAACATGAAGTGGAGTATTAACACTTTTCTATGCAAACATTAACAAAAGACACTTCAAGTTATTATAAGTGTATATTTGCTAAAATTCTCATAAATAAAATTCAAATTTGACAAGTGTTTTTTGTTTTATTTTAGCGTCTTTAGAGAAGACTATGGCAAAATTCTGTACTATATGCAATTTGATAAAAACAATATATATATACATATATATATACATATATATATATATATATATATATATATATATATATATATAGAGAGAGAGAGAGAGAGAGAGAGAGAGAGAGAGAGAGAGAGAGAGTGAGAGAGAGAGAGAGAAGGAGAGAGAGAGACACACACACATATTCATGAAAAACTTTGATTTTTCCTGTGTTCTTATAATTTTCTATTCTGGACGTAAATTATGTAGGAATTATCAACATGTTTTGTCGCTTTTGGCTATACCTTTAACTATTATCAAGGATGATTTTATTTTTACTTTTAACTGGAAGTATGGCTTGGTTTTATTTTTTCCTTTTCACTGAGTGTTGGGGTTGATTTGTGTATGTATATAGAGTTATATGACTGTTTTATCTTCCGGACACTGTCAGCACATTTTAAAGCAGTACCTTCTCAGTCGTTTTTAATGAAGCTTATATAAAAGAAGTATTGCTGCCCAAATACACAATTATATATATATATATATATATATATATATATATATATATATATATAGAGAGAGAGAGAGAGAGAGAGAGAGAGAGAGAGAGAGAGAGAGAGAGCGAGAGAGAGAGAGAGCGAGAGAAAGATAAAGAGAGAGAGCGAGACAGACAGACAGACATACAGAGATGTATGTATATGTATATTAATAAAAGAGACTGTTACATTGACTGGATTATTGGCGTCGGTCAGCATCTTTTTATCTCCTGTGTTTTTGCCTGTGAATATGAAAGATCATGACTGGATGCTTTTCAAATTTGTGGCGATAATCACCAGTGTACGTGAAGATATAAACATTATTTAAAATTCCTTCCATCGTTATAATTCGCTCTTTGCATTTGTTTCTAACTGTTGCTGGCTTTTTTCCTCCACAATTTATTTGATATTGTCAGTTCACCCTATACAAGACTCAAGGGCCACTCGAGGTAGAGTGTTATTGAGTGATATTTTTGTAAGCGAGGGGAGAGGAAGAAGTGAATAATGTATATTATGAGGACGTCTAGGATAGATATCGGTTATCCCTGGACATGAAAAAACAAAGATTGCATTTATCATGGAAGCATAAACCCGTGATTTTTTTTTCACAAAAAGTAACAGTTCTAGGGGAAAATCTGTTCGAGTGAAACGTACTCCTTATCTTAGGAACTAGAAGGGAGTGAGGATTTCGCCACCGGGAAGATGGCATGTCGAGTTCTAATAGTGATATTTCGAATCTGCTGTAACGAAGGCATATAATTCAAATGAATATCTGTCACAGTATTTGCGACAGAGTCGTAAGTACTTCTGATCAACTTTACCACATATAACACTATTGAATCATAATGTATTGTATCATAATATGGATTGATATTCATAATATTTAATGCCAATGAATTATATTTCCTTATGTTTAAATTTAAAATAACTGGAGAAAGTGTATGACCAATGTCAAAATAAACATTAGGTTAAACTTCTGATAATGTCCATTGTTGGGAAGAAGCTGTAATGACGAATATATCGTCTTAACAACTAATCATAGTTCAGGGTAGTCCGAAATTCTTGTCACCCCATATCATATAATTTTCTTTTATTTAAATGCTTTCTGAGGCATTATCAAGGAGAGAGTTTCACATGAAAGATACCAGAATACCCAGCAGTTGAAAGGCGCCGTTCGGACAGCCTTTGCAACAAAATATTGCTTCGTAAAATATCACGCAGGACATGGCGCCACATGAATTTATGCCACGTAATGATATTGTTCATACAGTCGTTCTCGATGTATGACAGCGTCAATTAAAGTGAATAAAATGAATCCAGTACATGGGCTTTGTATAAATGTATTACTTATTCTTCTATTGTTTTCATTGATTTTTCGGACAAACTTGTATATTAATTTGCCATAATTTTTCCCCGGCTGTGGCAGCAAATACAATGTTGATTAAAGGCAAAGCCTTTTCTCCTCTATATCAATTCAAGATCGTATATAGCAGGAATAACATAGAAAAAAATAACCTTTGTCACTCGGCTGGGATCTTCCG
>OZ038481.1:105222093-105227093 GCA_964036315.1 Acanthosepion esculentum
AGATAGATGCAGTGTGCGATAGGTAAATTGTCGCCATTCTACATGTTTCATTTCGCGCATGCCTACTGTTTGTTTTTGATTTTGTCGACTGCACGGTATATTAGGATCAATGTTTTTATTATCCCTTCCTTTCCCAGTTCTGCAATTCATTTTCAGAAAATCGTTTGATAGGTTACATGCTATTCCCATGTGTCTATCTTTCCTTCAATATATCCGGTGATTGCCAAATTTCCCAAACATTTAAGCTTGTCGAATTATAATTCTAACTATAAGCGTCCTTTCGCTCTCCATGTTTCTTAAAAATCCTGGTTCCTCAAATATTCAGTTCATGGGATTCTCAGCATCCTTCTGTAGAGCGATATTTCTGTTGCTTCTAATTTCTCCTTTTTCATAGACGAGGACTGATACGTAACTGTCCAGCGTCATTTTCTTTGATTCCTACAAATTTTTACGGTTTCTTAATTCATTGCTAAATTCTGGAACGCTTCACTTTTCCGTTTTCTATTAAAACACTTGCAGGGATGTATATGTTCGGTTTCATATTAACTAACTCTAATATTCCTCATTGAAATTTCAAGTAATATGACAAACAGTAGCAAACGATTATTAGAATTTGAGTCATGATTGGCAGATGTTCCTTAGGTTACGGGTTATTTTTTTACTCTCAATATTTTATTTTACTTTCGGCTTGCGACCATTTGATGGAAATGGTAAAATTAGCCGTTCGTTTATAGCGTATTATACGACATTTACTAACCGATCATACTGTTACGGTCAGTTGCAATTTATAAAATCTTTATATTAACACAGTCATTCACCAAAGTATGTTTCTCAAGTTTGCAATTTTTATTGTCTATTGGGGCTTCCTTCCTAAATCTTTATATGATTATTTCTTTAATCTCTCTTCAAGTTCCATGGACTGTTCAATGTAGTCATTTTTGTTGTTGAAATTTCTCAAGTTATGTGGGTTTTTTTTTTTGGGTAGAGTACATTTTCTTGATTCAGTAACGCCAGTTTACGAAGTTCGAAGAACTATATTCCTTGCGAAGAATTGCAGATTTCATTCACTGGAAACGGACTTTACCAATCGATTTGAAAACAAAATGGTGTCTACGAATCTCTCCATCTGACGAGGCTATTTAAGAAATTAAATAATATTTTTATATTAATGCTTTGGTTTTGTAGCAATTTTGAGTGTTGTCCTAAACTCAACATGCACACAATATTCTATATTCAATTAGCTTATCGCCTAAACTAAATTTGTTATAACTTGTCCATGCAACCATTTATTTAAAGTGTTTTGTATTTATTACTTGCACATCGTAAATATTTATGATAGATGTAGTTTACGTGCCATTAGTGCATTCCATCAAGTTCCAGATCATTTTTTTCTTTTAGAAATATTTACCTTGAGTCTTACTACTTGGATAACTTAGTAGAGGATGTTTTTTCAAGATCATTCTTATCCAAATTATGAATGCCTGAAATCATGAACATCGCTTCTCTTACCTAATCGCCAGTGCACTGGCCTCCTCGAGAGGAAAAGCCAAAACGCAGTTTCCTATTTGTAGATCTGTTTCGGATGCGGTATGGAATATTTTAATGATCTGTGTCTGTATCTAGACATCTGTGTTTATATATGTGTCTGACATAGTCTAGGAAAAGATAAATTAATTGGAGTAGCCATTACATCATGGCCATACACCTGTGGAAGTTTTAAATGTGTCCTTATCAGGGTCCTCGCCAGACAGGTATAGTTTTGTAGATTGATATGGTTCCTCTATAAAATATAGACGTCTAGTTGAATCAGAGTTGGCAAGTCATTTTCTAATGGATGATAAGGTGTTTTTATTGATGTAGTCATATAATGTTAGGACACTATATAAGAGATCTATAAGTCACTGTTTAATGCGGGACCAAGGGTGGAGAAAAAATTTAAATCGTTAAAGTAGTATAATGATAAACCATATATTAGCAGTTACAGGAAACGGATCTTACTGATCCAGAAAGAGGGATACTATACGATATCCCGATAAAACAAAACTGTTACGGAAGTGAGCATTCTTTACGGAAAGTAGGACTTACGAATAATATTTCCAATTGGAATGGAAGTGGTGGTGACACATACTCCAAATTCATCAAAAAAATTCAGAATACGGGATTGTTAAACTCTAAACACTTTATATACTCCTATATAGGAATCACTTATAGGATATTTAGTACAGGAGATAAGGAAATTTAAGAAAGTATAGGCTGCGCTAGGGACAGTTTTGCCCACCACCTCAAGAGACTAAAAATCGATATTATAGCTTAAAACAAAAGTCTTGTTCATAAATTACATGGTCACATCAATGACATGTATTGTGTCCGAATTATCTATTTTATCAATTCCATGCAAACATTTTCTTGGATCAATGATTAAAACTAATTCCAAGAGAATGGATAATTTACGTCTTAAAAAAGACAACATATTATGGAAGCTTATGGACTGGCGGTTCAGAATCACAAAAAGAAATTTATCAAATAAGAAAAACAACATCGACTGAAGATTTCCAACAGCTGCAATAACGAAAGTTGTTAGCATAGGAAAGCAGACGATATAATCAAGGTATTGAATTCCAGATAACCTAAAACAAAAGTTTGGTTAGGACATTTCCATCAGTACTAGCAACAGCGATAACGGTTAGGAAATCCTAAGAAAAATAATCTGTTTTAAGAGAAAGATTGTCTAAATTTCAAAAGACAGTAATACTATTGTTTCTGTCAATGAATGTCGAATGATTCCTGTACAGAAAAGTCTACTCTCCCAATTACCATTCCCATTGTTATCAGATCTTGTGTTTCAGGTCACACAAACGAAGGGAAAAACGTGATAAATGATATCACTTAAATGGCTATTCAGAAAATAAAACAAATAGAAAAAACAAGGAAGCTGGCAAAGTTGAAAACGAAGTTTTATCAATCTTAAATTTAGAACTAACTCAACATGCACAAATAGATAAACACAAGAGGAAAAAAACTGAAATTCGGGAAAAACAATATTTGGTGTCAATAGAACAGGCGTGTAGAAAAGATTAGGACTGAACTACAAAATGACAACAAAATCCTAAATCACTTCTAAAATCGCAGCAAGAGAGACAAACTAAATTGCAAGTATTTCTGGCTTTCAAAGGAAACAGACACCTAATCTTAACTCTCCTGATAGTGTAGTGAAATCTTATACAGGAAACCAAGATGTGAAAATTAAAAAAAACTTAAAAAGAGAGAAATAATTTCATAATTCCAATGCTCTATGTATATGGCAGTAAATGTTTTAAGCGACAGAGATGTGGTTCTACAAAGGGATGCTTGAAACACTATACGAGAAACGAGGAATTATACAAAATGGAACTAAATTACCAGTTACACGAAAGCGAAAGGGCTACATACAGATTTTGAGATCGGAGTTGTCCTGTTAGACCGGTTACCCCCCCCCCCAAAAAAAAAAAACGGCTAAAGAGGCTAGTCGGCACTAATCTTTAACCTATAGTTGGGAGAAGATTAAAACGTATACTTTTCCAAATGCTATTTGCACAAAAGTGAATACCACGACTTCGTTATTCGGCTTGCAATTTTGTCATTATGAGCCGCTAACTATTACATCAGCTGCATATCTCTTCAAGAAGAAAGACACATTTGAATTTGTGGGTGGTAGTATGAAGTATGATATTAGTAACAAATTAAGATCTATTGAGTTCAAGAGAATCCGAGTGAAAGAATGAATAAACCGCCTAACGAGTTCATGAAAATTCATAATAGAACCGTAACTTGGAGGAATGGATAAAGGCAAATATTGCTTAGTGATATAAAGGACAAGATGCTGACACGTAAGGGGACGCAGCACGTAAAAAATCTCATTAATTACGCTTTGATTGTTTGTACGAGAAGTAAGGAATAGCCTTATGTAAAGTAACAGTAAAGTTCTCAATACGACATTATCCTTCTCAATATCTTATCTCTTTTCATTAACAGTCTGGATGACTCAAAATGTTTTTTTCTCTCCCTCTACCATTTTCTCTTCAGAACTGGTAACAGCGTTGAAATGACCCGTAATTTGCATATTTATCTATCTCGGTAGATATACTTAACGATTTTGTTGAGTCATATATAATTTTCGTGTTTTGTGAGCCACTGTACTGACGTATCATCTTGAATAACCATTTCTTAATTATGTCATAACAGGTGGTGACAGATGAATTACATACTACATTGTTCGACACAAAAATCAGTGCATTTACATGGACAAATCCGCAGAACAATTTGAGCGTCGTAAAAGAAATATAATATTGTTCCTGTGGTGTGCTCGCCTGGGTATTATTCATTTATAGTCCTGAAATATCAATGGAACACTAAATAAACATTTTTGTATCTAGGCATTGCATCGAGTTAATTAAAAGTTTCACCGAAAAGAGCCCCGAACTATTCAATAGGAAAGTGTTGTTCTATGTCGCAAGTCAAATCTGCATAGAGAAAGTATAACGCACGAAAAACTTTTTGAACTACAGCCGACTCGCCGCCATATTTAAATGACATTGCATCAATCGATTGTGACCTATTTCGATCGCTGCTAAACTGTGTAATGGGGAAAACGTTATCTAATGAAAACCAGTTTATAGAGTTCATAGACAAAAAATTATACCAGAACATTGAGGATTTTACTAAAGCGGTATCAAATGTTTGTCTGACAAGGAGACATCATTACGAATAATGACCAATATATAATTGAATAAATCTTAATTATTTTTTATTTATTTTTTGAAGGATAAAAGATGTAAACAAAAGCAGAAATTATTTATTACTCTATCTCATGTTATTACTTACATTCACTAAACTCCGTAGTAAAGAGTTTTTGTTTATTCTACAGTTTACTATAAGTATAAAACACATTACCCGTTTGCTACTAACAGATCAGGGGGTCTGGTCGAATTCTTCGTCTTCTGGAATTAAATAATTAGATTGAA
>OZ038481.1:105229593-105239593 GCA_964036315.1 Acanthosepion esculentum
AATAGAAATTATGAAGAACAAGAAAGTCTGTATTGGATGACGTGAATAAATGGGCAGGGAAGAGAGAAAAAAATATATATAATAAAAATAATACCAACAAAGATGCTAGAGACACAACACAGCAAGCCCAAGCAAACAGTCTCTTTGTTTACAAAGAGCCGGTCGCCTGGACCTGGTGTACAGCGTCTCCAACACCTTAAGAAGGAATACTGAGTGTGCCCTGGCCAAAACAGAAAACCAGGTCACACTGAAATGCAAAGCACAAGTAGGATTCTTTATAAAATGATCCGCTATTGACGACCCATACGTATTCAGAATGGAATCGCCCAACGAAAAAATTTTATTAAGTATTTTCGCAGGAGTATATATATATATATATATATTGTATGTATGTGCGCGTGTGCGTGTGACAATTACGGAAAATCTCATAATCTTTTCCTAGGTTTTTAAAAAGTTTTTGTAGATTTGTCCAAGCACAATCAGACAATTTATTACGCATTTTCATGGTTTGAAGTTCGTAATGTGTGCCTTTGTTCATGCGATAATCTGATTTGCTAATTATGTTTGTTTAGCGGCATATAAACACTTTCTGTGTCATTTAATGACGAAATTTCAATTTCTTGGGAGCATTAGTAATTCCTTTTATAAAGATGCATTGCTGGATATTTTTGTTATTTTGGAAGAAATGTATTGCTGGTAATTTTTTTTTGATAGACATTTATTGCTTGGAATAATTTGTTTCCTCATATAAATGTATTGCCGCTAATATTTTTAATATTACTTTGTATTGCTGTTATTTTTACTGTAAGATTTTTTTATTGCGTTGGTCGAATCAGTTTCGTAGCAATCCTTTCGTTCTCTAGTCGACAGACTTTGCTGCTTTCTTCATTTCAGTGGGCAGACCATTTGGAATCGGGACGATTCGCCAAGCGATGTTCATCTGGCTCTGGTCAGACAGAAACTGATAACCTTTTTTAGATTTTTGCTGTCCCCAAAGATAGTCACGTGTGTTCTCTTCGTCCTTGATCGAGTACGCAGGAGGAAGAGGCGCAAATGACGCAGTGTCTGTGGGATGACTAAGAAATAAGCCAACTCTCAGTAGGGTCTGACCACGTGAATCGGAACTGGAGAGCCTGGTAGTGCCTGAAATTCACTTATGCTCAACTGACTGATTGTTGCGGGATTTTGGAACAAGGTCATTCTCAGGTCGGGTCGCTTCAAAGTTCACGAGCCCTTGGCTTATGGATGGAAGGGAAGGGAAAGAGGGAAAGAATTTGGAGGAGGATATGGCTGATCATAAAACATATTCGCTATGAAGTTGAAAGCATTGGATTTTATCTATATTTATTTTTTTATATCTAACTAATTTTCGACTAGGATTTGAGATTTTTTATTTGGGGGTGTTTTTTGTCTTACGCCTATATGGCTAATGAAATCGTAGGTACGTCACAATTTCATAATTAAGTAATTCATTGAGTCTAGAAGAAAGCTCAACAGAATGCAGAAAACACTGGACGGCCGTTTCGTCCTATATATGGGACTCATCTACTGCCGAGAATAATGGTCCGGGTTTCTTCTAGACTCGACTACTTTGACTTAGCTTCATTTCGAAAGTAACTCATATGTTGATACAATAGTTGTCAGTGAAAATGAATGTCCTACCTCTCCTTGTTAAAATGATTGGATTACTCCGTATCCTTACAAGTTAATATTATGAATATATGTCCTTATAAAACTCAGTAAATTTCAAAGTTATTCCAAAATTCTCTTGAAAATGAAACAGGACTAGGGACTTTAATGTAATTCTATAATTGAATTTGAAGTTTTTAGTCTGTTTTTGAAACATGGTAATTCCTGTGTATCGATGGAACCATATTTTTAACTTAGTAAATTTATAATATATTGCTCTCCAGATTTGCATTGTGCACTGTTTTATAAAAATAAAAATATTAATAAGAACACCGGACTATATATCTTACTGTTCTTTCTCTTTTTATAATATATATATATATATATATATATATATATATATATATATATATATATATATATATATATATATATATATGTATGTATGTATGTATGTATATAAATATATATATATATATATATATATATGTAATTACCCGAAATAGAGAATACCATGATGAAAGAAGCACCAAACTTGATGAGAAAAATCTTATCGTATAAATGTTTATGGTATTATTTAGAGGAAAGACCAAAACATGTTTTCATTATTTTATCAAACTTTTTAGAACATTTGAAGTTTTGAATATAAATTTTGCTTTTCTTACGTCTGCGGAGTAACATAAAAAGTATCTCTTAACAATGGTGACTTTGATTTTTGAGTTGTTAACTGACAGCTACATCGATGCATTGACAGATTAGGTCAGGGGGTATTTATCGGACGGAAAATTTAAATTTTAAGTGAACCAACCTTTTTTATGTACACTGTAATTTTTAAAAATTAACAAATACTTGCAGCAGTTTTATATTTTATTGAATTTTTTCTTTTTTAGTTACGTTAGCTTTATAGTCTTACGTCTGAAGATGATTCTTGGAAAACTAAAATTTAAAATACTGAAAGTAAATCAATTTAATATTTTATAACTTAGAGTGAGATTAGATTTCATACAAGAGGTACCTAATGTTTAATAGATTTCTTATGAAATTTGAAGGTATTATTTTTATTTATTAATAATTTATATATCTCATGTATGGAAACTTTTGTCAACTGAGATGATATGAAAATTAATAATTAAAAATAATACCCCAAAAAATTCGTAAATAAAAGAGACACCTAATGATTACAGGTACATCTCTCATTTCTATAAAATATTACTTTTGAATGCGTTAATTTTTAATTTTCCTTAATTTTAATATTAACTCTTTTAATCTGACAGTTTTGAAAATGTGAATCTTTTTTTATTAATTAGTTAATCATTTATACTTTATATTTAATTTAATTATAGTCCAGTAAAAACAGAAGTGTAAAAAGTAATAAAATTCTGCCTTGTAATGTCTTTCAGATTTTCGTGAAAATTTGGTGGCCCTTTTTAAAAAATATTCTAACGAAGATCTGCCCAAAGTCTGAATCACTGTTTCCGTCCTAAAATTAAAACTAAAAGAGAAAATAATTAATAATTGCAATATGTCTCTCAGTGAAAATACAATAAATTAATTACATTTAAAAATTAGATTAAATTAATTAGTGAAATAGGACCTAAAAAAATTAAACTTTTGAAAGGATGATATTCAAAGTCAATCAGAGAATTCAACATGTCTTCGCAGCACGAAATCTAAAATTTTATGAGGTCAGTTTATTGATGTCAGGGAAAACAAATGTTAAACACGTGAAATGTCATGTACGATCATCCATATATTTGAGAAAAATATTTTATGCACACTCAGAAACAGTGTAAAATGCTTTTTTAAAATACGCTGGAGGTGGGATCTCGCAGATAATAAGAAGCTTTCGAATCTATAATCTATAAAGATCGATTTACTTAATAACAGCATACTCTAAACTCTACGGATGTAAGTATATTTTTTAAGATTTAGCAACTTTATCACATTTTATATTTAAAATTAAAAAATGGAATTAAAAATCTTGAAAAAATTCATTTTTCATCGGAAAAATATTCTAGCGTGAGATAATATTGTCCTTAACATACAGTATATGATCCATAAAATCCATTACGAGCTTTTCGAATTCAATAATGTCATGTTTTTATTGGGTTGCGTATGTTATAATTCAGAGCTTATTTTCGATAATGAGGCTACGCGATTTTACAAAACAAGAATCGATGATTTATATTCTTTAAAGTCTTCTGCTTTTAACTAATATAATCAATAAAAGTTACGGCGTTGAATTTCTCAAATTTCCATGAAAGGGACTTTCATTAACAGTTGTAAAAAATATGTTTTTCATGAATTTCTAAAAATTACATGTGTAAAATAATTTCATTAATTTATGAATAATTTCTGAAAGTTTAATTAAAATCCGACAATTATATGATTTTTGCAAGAATTTCCAAGACAATGTGTTTTTAACGCCAAAACAAACTCTAAATTTCCTAATACTAATATTTGGCGGAACCGTTGACATAAAAATAAACAAGATATTTAACGAAAATTTCGAACGTGCTAGAAAGGATAAAACATTTTCATATAATAATCAATAAATACTTTGATCTTTCCTCGTAATAATAACAAATATTTTAACGATAAAAAATTGTTTTCATTTAATTTGCTTCATTTTTTCATCAGGCATGTTGTTTTTTGGCGAATTAGTATATATATATATATATATATATATATATATATATATATATATATATATATATATATATATATATACGATGCGATGAGAACGAAAGTAATATATAAATTCCAACGTTCGCAGCGTTAATTCAAAATAGAGCTCGATACCGATAGTAGAGCGATAATTATTTATTTATTATAATTTTATCATATAGACAAAACCATTTTACTCACTACAAAGGTGCAACTTGGTTTCAGTGCATTTCAACTGCACATCGACGGGTGAGGGTCGAAAATGGTTATAAACAATCCTGCTTGTAGGCAAGCCGTATGTGAAACGTCACTTCCTTTTTTCCATTTGTTTGAGAAGAAAAATATACATACAAAAAATATATATAAGTATCTGAGTGAAACAATAGTGCTTGTTGATAGCAGCTTGGTGATGGATAGATCGGGTGTTTAATGTTGATTGGTATGTGTAAATTTTTTCGCTGATAAACATCGGTCAAGAGTTTAGGCACATCATCTCACAAGCGTCTTAAGATTGAGAGGTAGGGTAGGGAAGATAGAGATAGGGGATAATATTACATTTGAGTAGGTAAAAATTGTAGAGTTAGCTTTAGTAGTAATTGGGAATGTTATTTTTTGGGTTTTCTATAAGATTTCCAAAGTTGAATTGCATTTATTTATGTTGGGCTTATCACTATTTGTTTTGTAATCAATGAACGTGTTTTGTGGATTAAAATTTAGGAGTGGTGATCTCGTTTAAGAAAGATAAGGGATGCTAATATAACCTTTTATAATCAACTTTTTGCAATATTCCTTGATTGTAGAGTGTGTAGAATAAGTATGGATGTAAAACGATTTAAATAAAATTATTACCTGTAATATATATGGAGAAAAATATTAAGGATCATAAATATATTAGTGGAGAGGTACATAAGAGGATTGGGATTACCTCGAAGGAGGTGATATATAATTATAAAAAGTTTATAATTATGGAATTGAGAATTTAGCATGATTGTAATGTTAGATCCTTAGTATGTCTACAGAAAACGGTAGTCTCATATATTTGGTTTAGTAATTGGGTATTATTCAAGAATTCAATGATACATATTTTCTCCTGTAATCATAAGAAGCAAGGTTCGCTCAGAGAATTGCAGGTTCTGGCTTGTCTTAGGATTTTCCATTTAACCTTAGGTGTTTTTTCTTCTTCCTTGAGTTTCTAAAAATATTTCGAAAGTGATGTCATATTTCGTTTGGCCGTATTTGTAAAGGAGTTCAGGTGATTGTAATACATATCCTTAAAAGGTCTGCTAGTAGACCCCACATACAGCTTAATATCTCCGGGGTTCTCATTTGATGAGATATAGGCCATATACACTATGGATTTGGTTAAGCATCTGTTTAATAATGGACATTGATCGGGGATTATACAGTTGCAGAGTCTTTTTTCTTGGGGTGTATTAGAATTTGTATTTAGGTTTCGTTTATTATCACTATGTAGTTTAAGTATTCTATTGTTATGTGATTTAATAATTTTATCTAGGTTTCTAGAACAGCTGTAGCTAATTTTTAAGGTATTGCGGTTGAAGATCTGGCTTAATTTAATCTCTTTAGGGAAGTGCTTGTTAATTAGATTTAAGAATTTGTGCCCTAATTGGGTACGGACTAACTTGTTGAAGGGAGGTGTATACCAAATTATTCTCCTCCCTCTATTGTGTCTTTGAGAATAACTACAGTTTTCTCTATATTTAATTTCGGAAGATCTGTAACCACTGTCGGTAAGGATTTTGTTATAGATAATTTTGTGCTTATCGAATATTTCCTTGCTAGAAGAGTGCTTGTTTATACGGCGTTCAACAGATGATGGAATATGTTTAATAACTGGCGTTGGGTGATTAGAATTAGGGTTTATATAAATGGGGTTAGCATTATCCTTTAAGAAGGGTTGGAAATTATTTAAGTGTAAGTTTAAGGTTACATCTAAGAAGTCTACTTGCTTTATATTAGAATTAATTTTAACGTTGAGGTGTAAAGATTTACACATTCTATGGATCCATTTGCTTAACTTGTCAACTTTGCTACCGGTAGAATTATTCACTACCATCAAAAACGGTAGCAAAGGATCTAACACTACAATCTTGCTAAATTCCCAATTCCATAACTATAAACTTTTTATAATTATATATCACCTCCTTCGAGGTAATCCCTATCCTCTTATGTACCTCTCCACTAATATATTTATAATACTTATTTTTTTTTTCCATATATATTACAGGTAATAATTTTATTTAAATCGTTTTACATCCATACTTATTCTACACACTCTACGATCCAGGAATATTCGAAAAAAGTTGATTATAAAAGGTTATATTAGCATCCCTTATTTTTCTTAGAGGAGATCACCACTCCTAAATTTTAATCCACAAAACACGTTCATTGATTACAAAATAAATAGTGATAACCCCAACATAAATAAATGCAATTCAACTTTAGAAATCTTATAGAAAACCCAAAAAATAACATTCCCAGTTACTACTAAAACTAACTCTACAATTTTTACCTACTCAAATGTAATATTATCCCCTATCTCTATCTTCCCTGCCCTACCTCTCAATCTTAGAACGCTTGTGAGATGATGTGCCTAAACTCTTGACCGATGTTTATCAGCGAAAAAAGTTCCACAGACCAATCAACATTAAACACCCGGGCCATCCATCACCAAGCTGCTATCAACAAGCACTATTGTTTCACTCAGATACTTATATATATTTTTGTATGTATATTTTTCTTCTCAAACAAATGGAAAAAAGGAAGTGATGTTTTACATCCGGCTTGCCTACAAGCAGGATTGTTCATAACCATTTTCGACCCTCACCCGTCGATGTGCAGTTGAAATGTACTGAAACCAAGATGCATCTTTGTAGTGAGTAAAATGGTTTTGTGTATATGATAAAATTATAATAAATAAATAAGTATATATATATATATATATATATATAAATAAGTATATATATATATATATGTACATATATATATCAAGAAGAGAGGAACCGCAAACGTTTTTTTTCTAATGTGGATTTTTTGAATATATATATATATATATATATATATATATATATATATATATATATATATATATATATATATATATATATATATTTATTATAATTTTATCATATAGACAAAACCATTTTACTCACGACAAAGATGCAACTTGGTTTCAGTGCATTTTAACTGCACATCTACGGGTGAGGGTCGGAAATGGTTATGAACGATCCTGTTTTTAGGCAAGCCCGGATGTAAAACGTCACTTCCTTTTTCCATTTTTAGAGAAGAAAAAATGTACTTAACAAAAAATCTAAGTGAAAACGATAGTTGTTGCTGACAGCAGTTTGGTGTTGGGTGGGTCGGGTGGTTAATGTTGGATGGAGTGTGGACATTCTTCCGATGATAAGCATCGGTCAAAGTTTGGGTAGGTCAACCACCTAGCGGCCTAAGTTTGAGTGGTAGGGGAGGGAAGATAGCGATAGAGGATAATATTACACTTTTGCAGGTGAAAAGAATTTCGAGTTAACATTTATCATTATTAGGAATAGTTATATTTAGGTTTCTCGGTAAGAATTCTAAAAATTGGATTGCATTTCTTTATGCTTGGGTTATCACTATTTATTTTTTAGCAAGATTGTAATGTTAAATCGTTAGTATGTCTGCAGAAAACGGTAGTTTCATGCCTCTGGTTCAGTAATTGCTTATTATTTAAAAGTTCGATAATACATATTTTCTCCTGTAAACATAGGAAGCAAGGTTCGCTCAGTGAATTACAGGTTCTGGCTTGTTTTAGGATTTTCCATTTAAATTTGGTTGTTTTTCCTTCTTCCTTGAGTCTCCAAAATTGTTTCGAAAGTGATGTCATATTTCGTTTGGCCGTATTTGTAAAGGAGTTTAAGTGGTTGTAATACCTATCCTTAAAAGGTCTGCTCGTAGATCCTACGTACAGCTTAATATCTCCAGGGTTCTCATTTGATGAGATATCTCCGATATCTCCAAAAGTGAAATTGATATTATCCTTAATTGTAGGAAATCAATTATGATACATAACCAAGAACAATGGATAAAGAAGTCTGGTGAAAATTTTGATATTTCCATGGGAGCGCTGGATTCTGCTGAATCATCGGAATTGGTAGGACTGTTTATTCTATATAACCTCACAATTCTCAATGACATTAATATTAATAATATAGGGATTTATAGAGACGATGGTTTGATGGTAGTGAATAATTCCAACAGTAGGAAAGTTGATAAGTTGAGGAAATGGATACATAGAGTGTTTAAATCTTTACACCTCAAGGCGAAAATTAATTCTAATATAAAGCAAGTAGACTTCTTAGATGTAACCTTAAACTTACATTTAAATAATTTCCAACCCTTCTTAAAGAATAATGCCAACCCCATTTATATAAACCCTAATTCCAATAACCCAACGCCAGTTATTAAACATATTCCATCATCTGTTGAACGCCGTATAAATAAGCACACTTCTAGCAAAGAAATATTCGATAATCATAAGGCTATCTATAACAAAATCCTCAACGACAGTGGTTACAGATCTTCCGAAATAGAATATAGAGAGAACTGCAGTTACCCTAAAAAAAACAATAGAGGAAGGAAAGTAATTTGGTACACACCTCCCTTCAACACGTTAGTTCGTACCAAATTAGGACACAAATTCTTAAATCTAATTAGCAAACACTTCCCTAAAAAAAGTAAGTTAAGCCAGATCTTCAACCGCAATACCTTAAAAATTATCTACAGCTGTTCTAGAAACTTAGATAGAATTATTAAATCACATAACAATAGAGTACTGAAATTACATAATGATAAAAAGCTAAACATTAATACAAATTCTAATGCACACCAAGAAGTAAGACTATGCAACTGTAGAATCCCCGATCAATGTCCATTATCAAACAGATGCTTAACCAAATCCATAGTGTATATGGCCTATATCTCATCAAATGAGAACCCCGGAGAGATTAAGCTGTACGTAGGATCTACGAGCAGACCTTTTAAGGATAGATGTTACAACCACTTAAACTCCTTTACAAATACGGCCAAACGAAATATGACATCACTTTCGAAGCAATTTTGGAGACTCAAGGTAGAAGGAAAAACACCCAAAGTTAAATGGAAAGTCCTAAAACAAGCCAGAACCTGTAATTCACTGAGCGAACCTTGCTTCCTATGTTTACAGGAGAAAATATTTATTATCGAACTTTTAAATAATAAGCAATTACTGAACCAGAGGCATGAAACTACCGTTTTCTGTAGATATACTAATGATTTAACATTACAATCTTGCTAAAAAATAAATAGTGATAACCCAAGCATAAAGAAATGCAATCCAATTTTTAGAATTCTTACCGAGAAACCTAAATATAACTATTCCTAATAATGATAAATGTTAACTCGAAATTCTTTTCACCTACAAAAGTGTAATATTATCCCCTATCGCTATCGTCCCTCCCCTAACTCTCAAACTTAGGCCGCTAGGTGGTTGACCTACCCAAACTTTGACCGATGCTTATCATCGGAAGAATGTCTCCATCCAACATTAACCACCCGACCCACCCAACACCAAACTGCTGTCAGCAACAACTATCGTTTTCACTTAGATTTTTTGTTAAGTATATTTTTTCTTCTCTAAAAATGGAAAAAGGAAGTGACGTTTTAC
>OZ038481.1:105242093-105244593 GCA_964036315.1 Acanthosepion esculentum
TATATATATATATATATATATATATATATATATATATATATATATATATATATATATATATATATATATATATATATATTTAATTAAAATTAGAAAACAGACAACCTTAAGGTCCATTGATTATATTTCATTTCCCAATGAAGGTGGTTTTTTCCTGCTTCTTCAGATGACATTTCCAACATTATTTATGCTTGGAAACGTGATCTGAAGAAGCAGGAGAAACAACTTCTTGAGAAAATAAAATATAATCAATGGACCCTTGCTAGCATAAAATTATATTGTAGCTGTATTGTCCACTGATGAAATACTTTAAGGTTTCCTTTGTTCTAAGTATACCCCTGGTTAAAATAAATGAAGGTGAGGATGTAAATTTAGATGAAACTTTCATGTAAGGTTGAAATGACAAATCCTGCCAAATGTTTCACATCACCAATCTGAGGTGTTTTTTGCTTTATATTAGAGTGTATAAATACAAGTTGCGTAAGATAAATTGAACACTTAAGATAAAACTCACATCCTACAAACAAAGGTATTCATTAAAACAAAACTTGTTACACACACGCATTTGTAATGGGCAGCTGAAACGGGAGTAATATTTATTCTCTTATTTGTGTTTCCCCCGTTATGGACGTTTTTATATCCGTGATATACTGACAACGTATTTCCCAGACGGAACGGAATTGCTGAAAGGAAAAATAATGACAAACGTGATTTGTTATCAGACAGACTTTTATACTACTAAGACATGCACGAAACTAAATATACAAATATATACAAGTGTCTCATGCGGAGATTAATATAGCATATATATCTACACAACAAAGAAGGACAAGCAAAAGACAAGTGTCTTACATTAAATATGTAGATACTTCTGTGTCTGGAGAAGTCATGTTTAGGATTTCAGATTCAAACAGGCCGAATTCATCTTTGTCCCAGGCGAGGGCATATTCCACAAAGGGAAACAGCGTGTCTTTTTGTTTACCCAAATTGAGGACTGCGAACTGGAGTTTATTTCTATGTCTATTCCAAAAGAGACACGCCACCGCGGGCTTGTAAGTTTCTGGGGAGGCAGATTTATCTTCTGACCGGATCGAGGTTAGGGATGGCGATCAACTTCTTTGTAAGTCTGCTGTAAAAAGAACTAGTTTCACTGCCGCTTTCTTCACTGTATCGAGTGAAGTCACATGGACGTCATGTGACCTACGGAACGTATCTCCTCCAAAGGGAGGTAAACACCTTCTGTATTTCTGCACATTAATTGTTGGTTTAAATTTTCATTCGATGTAACCGACTTAGATCTAAAGCTGGCTTCAATGCGGAATCGCAATCGTTGATATGCACGAATCACATCGTCTGTTTTGACATTGGCCATTAAGTTTCATTATAGGAACGTTTATTAGTTTCCCGTTCATCACTGCCCACCAGTAATAGTCTAAGTAATTTAAGTCTGTCGAGGTATGTGACCACTCGATTGTACGGATATGGCCGCTCTCATGGTCCACCATAACTTTGTGAGCAGATGGAACGCCCTGATGAAATCACAAGATCATCCCATGCTTCATAACTTTTTCCATCCTATCAGTGCAGCTAGCAGCATTCATCCGAAGATCGCGTTGAAAGTGGTGAGGTGGCAGGACGTGTCCTTCCATGGTCAGGATCTGTGTGTGAAATATACCTTTAAGTTATGCTGGATTTATCAGTAAAGTGCTCAATATCAGGGATAAATAACTCAGGAAGGGTTGATAATCCGCTAAAAAGATGAATTTATCCAATAATCCTGTGAATGGGAGTTATTAAAATAATGACTGAAAACGAAAACACCTTGCAGATTTTTAAAATGTCTGAAAAACAATTCTCTCTCTGAAGGGTGTTGGTCGAGGACGAGTTAAATTTATTAAATTTATATATATACCTCCGAGTGCACAAAATCCTTTTAGAATATTCATATGAAAATTACAAATATAAGTGCAAAAATACACTGACGCGGGAAACATCTGAAGAATGCGCACATATACAGCCATCATTTTTCCGGTTCACATTTAAATCATGGTCGAATTGTTTTCGTCTGAAAAGAAAACAGACAAACAATCAAAGAAAAAAACAAAAAAAGATCATGCGAGGTTTTCTGGATGTTTCAACTTGTTCAGTGATCATTACTCTCGGACCGTTTATGTACTGATTTGAAAAACCCATTCCTCATCAATATCTCATACACATTTAGCAAATGCCCTCATGCAACACATTGTGTATTTTGCCCTCGAACACTCGGAGATCTCTGACATTGTCCTTCCTGAATGGTCCCATATACACATCGATAACGTTCTGCAGACGCTATTCGAATTTTGGTATTCTGATATTTTGCACAGGCTATTGTGAGTTATTTCTGCTCTTAGGTACAGGCAACAACCAACCCGCTGCCGGCTTCCGACTTTTTCGCACTTTGTGCACAAACGACCTAGTGACTTCTAAAATAGTACGCTAAAACATCGATGTGCTTTGC
>OZ038481.1:105249593-105269593 GCA_964036315.1 Acanthosepion esculentum
TTAGAATAACAAACAGGCGGCTGTAATGACCTTGAGAGATAAATAGGAAGGAGAGTTTGGAAAACTTCACACTAGAGCACATACTGAAGGTAAGAGGGGGACAGCAGACGGCAGCCGGACAAATATATACATGAGTCTATGACAGAAAGAGGAGGGGGGAAAGAGGATACAAAACCGAACTTTACTAATCTCTACAAAGAAAAGGACGTTTTGACGATTTTCAAATGTATGCAACCGTTTTCTCACATCACTGGCTATTTATAGGTTTGTGTGAGTGAAGTCTATGGGTCTTGTGGAAGATCTTCCTTCATACTCTTGTAGAGTTATTTCCTCAGTGGAAATTTTATTTGGACTAAATTCGGTCCTAAATATGTTCAACGTACAAAAACGCTAGGAACTTGTTATAATAAGTATTACGCAGAGTAATCTAGTTGTGGTAGCTGACTACTTTCGTATTCGACTCCCGTCCACCCTCACTGACTCCTACTTATATTAGATGGGAGAGTCTATTATCTATAGACTAGGTGTGTTTCACCATAACACATACCGAATCAAAAACAAAGAACTGTACTAGATAAGGGAAACTATATCACTTGGAGACTTTCTACGGCACTATCATCAAAAATGGATATCACATGTAACACGAAGAGAAAATAATATAAAATGTTTATATTCCTGTAATATAGCAACAACTAAGTAAAAGCTTATGAATCTTTATTTGACTAAATCGGCTTCTGCGCTGAAAACGTTATTTTTATTATAGTAAAATGTTACAAGCAAGAGGAGAGATAGGATTTTTTTAGGCCAATTCCACATTAGTGCAAATAAAATTTTACGAAGGAAATCCCCATCAGTGCTGAAAAGAGTGAGAAAGAATACAGGATTTGAGAAACGTATTTTCTTTAAGTATTGTTTTGGATTTTTATAAAGTTAAATTTCTAATTGTTTAAATCTGAAAAGAAACGCAAATTTAGTGACATATAAGCAGGTAAAGATAGTAGATATTTTGTAACACCGTGTCTATATGTATGGGTTCCTATGGTGTATGTTTGTTTAAAGAGACGAACATTCCATACTTGTCTGTCACGACGAAAATTCTATTCTGTAGCAATTCTATATATATATTACCTACTCTGTATGTGAGCTTAAAAATTTTTGAAAGAATATTTTTCGAAAAATACCTTTTTTTGAAAGAATATTTTTTCAATCTAGCCAAATTCATCTGTATTATTTTTCCTTCAAAAATATTCTTTCAAAAATATTCTTTCAAAAGTATTCTTTGAAAAATTTTGAAACTACCAGTGTCGCTCGTTTCGTGCGTTCGCGTACCCGTGGCAACATCAACAAAGCCAAGTTTGATGAAATCCTAACGGATGAAATGCGTCACAAAATCTTTTTTTTCCAACTTGTCATACTATTTTTCCTAATAATGTTTGTTGATATATAAAATTATACGAAGTTATATATAGCTATATCACATGATCTTAAGAATATCGATGAATTGAACCACGGTGACCATATTTGTATTGCTAATAATGAGCGAGTCTTTGAAGCATAGCATCACTCATATGAAGTTAATAAGAATCGCGTCGATTTTAAAGAATTATTATTCATTAACTTGACCAAATATATGATGGTAGCTCTACCTTTCATTGTGTAATGAAAAAGATGAAATATTGAGAAACATAATGTATGTGTTCTGTCGAAATAGAAGTAATTGCTTTAGGGAAGTAACAATATAATCTCGAAAAATTAACGTGAGAGAATAGGATAATGCAACTCAGCACAGCGGCTCAAAGAGGAGCAATAATTAGCATTCCAGGCTCAAAATCTATTGCGACTGCACTGAATATCTTTATCACTCAGTACTTTAAATTTATAGCTTCGTAAAAAAGAAAATGACATTCTTTTTTATGTGCTGTGTCACTTCAGGAGGTAGACGTATATGCCACTCTACATCTTCCTGTCCCTTGTAGCTCTTAATTAGTCTTTTTGTCTTTTTGTTATTTCTCCCAAACCCTCTTCTTCGATTCATTTGCTCAAGCTCATCAAGTACGTTACGCGTTGCTTTCCTCTGTCCCTCTTTCTCTCAGTATGTCCTATGTGTATCAGGTTCTCCAAGCCCTCCTTCCTAATTACGTTTCCCTGAAATTGAATCTGCCTCTTCCTGATGTTTAGTATAAGTTCCAGTCTCTTCTTCATTTCAAGTGTCTTCTTCATTTTTGTCCAGTATTCGGTGCCATACAGGACAACCGATGTCACGTAAAAATCCACTACACTTTTCTTTGTTTCTTATTTCTCTGATTAGTTTTTGGAATTAATATTTGGCCCTTCCAAAGCGTCTTCAGATCTCAGTGTCGCACTTTCCGTTCTCTGTTAGAACACTTTCCAGATATTTAAATTCAGTAAACTTATAAAGCGGAGTCTATCTAAGGGCGGCGATCAGTAAGCTAGTCGTGGAGCTCATGTGTGGTGATTTCGATCCTAATACGAAAATCGTAAATATGCTGATTTCAGAAATAGACGCGCTCTTTTTCTTGTTGAAAAAAAAAATGACGCGTGAAGCTTTCTATAACATAACGTTAAATATACCTGCAAATATCGAAAAAAGAGACATCATTCCGCGAATTTAGCTTCCAATATATAACATCAGAATGAGCGAAAACGTTCAGACTTTTTTCTGACCTTAGCGTCTGACCCATCGGAGCTAAGTTAAAACTGACAGAAGAGTGATAAAAGAACCGTAAATAATTGAACATGCAACAAACCAATGTGTGTGTGTGTGCGTGAGTGAGAGAGAGAGTGAGTGAGAGAGATAGATAGATAGATAGAGAGGTGGGGCGAAACAAAAAAAAACGAATTGAAGAGAGCCACATCAGCACAATGAATTAACACAGTCATTTCAGCTGGTCATAAAATAAACAGAACGACGAAACATCGCTTTAAAGTTAGCATTTCACTTTTATACAAGTGATAATGAAATCGTGGCTGTTATCATCGTTTCGCTATGCTATTGACTATATATAAATTATTCCCAAATCAGCTATAAAAACTGACAATCTTTAAGGGTGATCATTTGAAAAGGACATTGACCAACAGATAAATAAAAATCACTTTAGCCATTTCTGAAAGCGAGAAAATAATTTGGTTCAGTCGAAACCTGGACAGAGTCTATCATATTGAGAGAACATATTACCGATATCATGTGAAGGTTTTGCGAATATACATAACAACATTTCACGAAATGTACTAGACAAAATGATCTATAAATGAAGAATAGTAAAGAATAAAAGAAGCAGTTAAGATTTCGCCTAAATAATTAACAGCATACCTTGAAATAATTTTCTGAAAAAATGAACTGAGAAAGGATAGGTTTTAAACATAAATGCAAGGCATCTGATGTTTACAATATACTGGCGAATATTTTTATCATGGTTATCTAATGACTTACAACGCATGTTAAATGAAGATCACAGTACAGGTTTAAAAGAATTAGTTAACTTAATGATCCACAGTAACGTTTGAAAATATATAAATTAGCTTAAAAGACGCATTCCAAACTAGCCCCTGTGGCGGGCAAATTGGGATTCCGGCCTCAAAATAAAGAAACTGGTTCAGTTTAGAAAACAGCAATTGTGAAAAAAAATAATTTTGTATTTTTCAATTGACCTCATGGATCTTCAAAACCTCACTAATTCTGATCCGGCCAATGTTCAATTCCGGCCAAAAGAACAATTTGATCCGAATGCCCGATTTAGCCTACAAACGATTTCAGGCCGAAAATTGAGTTCTTCAAATCACAAAATCCGTGTAACTGCAAATGTGTTGAGTTCTTCAAATTTACAAACTCTGCGGAACCTCAAAGCCTAACGTCATGAAAGCTCACACTTTAACTCTAATTCCTTAGCATTTTGAAAAAAATAAAATTGGCTTCCTCAATTCACAATGTTTGGAGATATTTTAAAGCGAATATAAAATACATTTTCTTTAATATTCCCACAGATTTTATGTTATTTTAAATTCAATATAAAATAAAAATTTTAAAATCATTTATTTTTTCAGTTATTATAAAATTTGAATTTTTAACTGGTCCCTCCTCATCCAGATACAAATCCACAAATGCTGGATGTTCAAGCAGCAAATGAAGGACATATTTTCAATCCCCTGATCATCCTGATTCGCAAAAAAGATATATGTCTATCTAGAGCTAGTGAGGCCTGAATTGGAGGGTTTTCAGTCTCGCGGATAGACAGACAAAATTTGTTTATATAGAAATAAATAAGAAAGTGTAAGAAGATATCCATGGATTTCTGCACTTAAACAACAATGATAGAATGAAAATAAGAACTATGTATAACCGTTACCTGCGAAGAATTTAATAAAAAAAAGTTACCTAATGACAAAGAATTAAAAATAAAACCCTCTAACGTGGCTAATGGATGTTTAATGTCAGTTTTAAAGTTTAAGTGCAGGGCACGTACAATTTAAAAAAAATGTCCAAGAAAAATAATTAGAAGCACAGGAAGAGGAAAAGGCAGAAGAATCCAAGGAATAACCGCCACTGACAGAAAGAGTTCAACAAGGATCAAAGCACAGACCAAAATAAGAAACATAATAGAAGTTACTAATCGATAAAAATAGAAGAAACCGTGATTACTCGATAAAGACGAAGGCATGAATAATATATGGAACAAAGTATTGTTGATTGGTGAACGTTGGAAAAGATCGGATGAATAGATCACTAAAAGTCTTTTATTGGTAGAATAGAGTAGTGAATAGAAAATTCTCATGACAGGATTTCGGGAAAGATGATGATAATCGCTTTGATTTGCTATATTTTTCTTTTACTTCTATATTATTGTATTTAGGACACATACAAGATTATTGATAATAGTCCATCTTTCCCAACTAATCTTCCTTTTAAAGATACTATATAAAATAAATAGCATATCTGATTAATTTTAAATATCTTAAGATTTTCCGAAACCAATAAAGAATTATTTAAAATCTTAAGCAAAATAAAAAAAAATATATTTCCTTCCTATTTTCTTATTGGAATTGGAATCGAGATGAAAATAATATACGAGAAATTCTAAAGACCATATCTGGATAAATACACTAAAAATGAACCTGATTGTTTTATCGATTTTTAACTGTTGCGCAGTTAGTGATATGATTCGTTACGACAGGTATTATCTCCCTGGAAGCGCCCAGAAAATTATCACGGTTCGATGCACGCGTAATATGCCTGATTCAAAAGCATTGTAAGTATGCACTGAAATATCTGTATTTCTCTCTCACAAATCGATGAATTGCACCGCAAAATCGCCGTATTTTTCGAGGGACAGACGCAAAAACTTATATCGGAAAATATTTTTCGTGTAACAAATAACAATAATTCTCCAACCTACTATAGCAGTGATCTAGAATTTTATTAATTTTAATAGAGTGTTTTCTATTAATCTTCATCTCTTTAATTTCTCTTTCTTTCTTTTTTTTTGCAAATTGATTCCTCCCTTTTCAAGTTGCACAGTGTTTTTATGAGTAGAAAAATAAATTTTCATGTCAGTGGAAAATATAATTTTCTATATAAAAGATTCTTATATGTATACTCTACTTAACTCTTGTCTTTTCACTGATGTTTAGAAGAGACAGATCAGGCTTACAAATTGAGTACTATTGTCATATTTATCCGGGAACTGCCCACTTGTCACTTTCAAGTTTCGATATATTCCAAAGGCGTTTCAGACTTCTTGAGGGTGACAAAGTATTTCCAACCCCAAAGCCCTCTCTCCCAGGCAAGATGTGGTAAGCCACTCACTGCTCTATTTCTACTTCGATAGAAAATATTTGGACGAAGTGCCTTCCTTGGCTCTGCCAGTTCTAAACTTCATGGCAAAACATTGTAGCAGACAACCCATTCCTTCCGTATTCCATTGGTGAGAACTAAATTCCCCTGGAAGAGATTCTTCCCGCGTGCCACTGCTCTGTGAAACAGACTCCTAAGAGAATGTTTCTCTGAAACTACAATCTGAACATGATCAAATGTCGGGTTAACCGCTATCTTCCTCTCCTATCCGCATAAACTATCTCTTTCTCTGTAGCCCTATACCCCGAGTCACCCCCGGTCTTGGGCAGGGTTATATGCACTGAAAGCAGATCGTTTGATTATTCTCTGACTTAAGACTTCGTTCACAATTGAAACGTTGATTAAAAACTAGCTTGAATGATCTTCGAAATTACATTAATCATAATTTTATTAATAAGATCTTCAGTGATATTATGTAAAACATGCTTTATTGAGGTGTATTTGTAAAGTGGCATATTTAGAAAATGTTTTCCGTTGTCTATTTTGCGAGGAAACCGGCCGTATACAGAGAAAAAATTAAATTAATAGAAAAATTTTTTTAAAAATGACCTGAGAAAAGCGCGCATCTTCTCACTGGATTTGTTTAACCTTTTGCAACAAGGTAATCTTAAGAGAATAATATATCTTAACTAGGATTTATTATCGGTGGATAAAACACATGGATAATCTCATGGAACCGTAGTGATCGCAATCCCTGAAGAAATATGTTGGAACTCTTAGAAAGTTTGGGAAGCTAAGTTGGAAAAAACACAATCAATTATAAAAAGAGATAGTATATGATTGTTATCCAAAGGAACAGGTATATATTCAAGCTACGAGTTGTCAAAATCAAGCAAATTCAGAAATTTAAATATATGGAAATTTCTTAAACAGATGACGAAAATGGTAACACCGAAATTTGAAGGAGCATTGATATAGTGAATGATGCCTTTGGAAAGCGAAACAAGGCATTAATACAAATTTCGTTAGAAACAAAGAAATAACCTCTGAATACTATATAATATCAATCTTTCTATGTGGCAGTGCACGCTGAATCTTTTTTAAATAGATCAAGAGTAGACTTGAGGCAGAAGGATGCCCAGAATAGCATGGACGGAGAAAGTGAGCAATGAGGAAGTTTAAATTAAAGTGGAATGAAAAAGAACACTTATACTCTGCATCAGAAAGAACAACTTAAAATTCTGGAACACATAATGGGGAAAGAGAGCTTAGAGAGACTGACATTCAGATGTCATAGGGGCAAAGAGAAGGAAGATTACCTGAGAAGTTCGTAGATGTGGATGTCAGAGAAGCGACTATGATAGGTAAGAAAAAGATAAAAAATTCGAATGGTTATAAAGGGTTGAAAGTTGTATTGGAAGACTGGAAGATAGCCATGATCACCCATTTACTGAAGGCACGTGGTATAATGTAGTAGTAGTAGTCAAAGTAAAAGAAGAAGAAGAAGAAGAAGAAGAAGAAGAAGAAGAAGAAGAAGAAGAAGAAGAAGGAGGAGGAGAAGAAGAAGAGGAGGAGGAGAAGGAGGAGGAGAAGAGGAGGAAGAAGAAGAAGAAGAAGAAGAAGAAGAAGAAGAAGAAGAAGAAGAAGAAGAAGAAGAAGAAGAAGAAGAAGAAGAGGAGGAGGAGAAGGAGGAGGAGAAGAAGAAGAAGAAGAAAAAGAAGAAGAAGAAGAAGAAGAAGAAGAAGAAGAAGGAAGAGGGAGAAAAGAAGAAGAAAAAGAAAAAGAAGGAGGAGGAGGAGGAGGAGAAGAAGAAGAAGAAGAGGAAGAGAAGAAGAAGGAAGAGGGAGAAGAGGAGGAGAAGGCGAAGAAGGAGGAGGAGGAGACGAAGAAGGAGAGAAGAAGAAGGAGAGAAGAAGAAGAAAATGAAGAAGGAGAAAAGAAGAAGAAAAGAAGTAGAATTTTTCGGCTGTTAAAATAGAATATTAAAATAAATTATTTGCATGATTTGCAGTCAAACTATTATTCTCTTCTTTGTTACTATCTCTCCGTCTTGCACTTTATACTCTTCTTCAGTTACTTTTTGATCCGGGTAATCATTACAAAATTTCCACCTGAATACTTTATCTAAGCGACGAGAGTAGACTCTTAGCATTCTACTATCTATGTCCCGTAGATGAAGTCAAATTTCAATTTGAACATTCCGTAAGTATACCCGAATGTAAAGATACCTGTCGAAGACATGAGCGAACATCATCGGATAAATTCTGATAACGACAACAAATATGAGTACAATAGTCTAATTTTAAATAATAATACATCTTCTAGCCCAGCCATTAACCCATGGCTGGGGTAGAAGATGTAGATTCATACCTTACAAAAGTGAATATAACGAACTCAAAGGGAATTCGAACTCGGCTCTCCAGTTAACAATACCGAGCTATTATCTAGTACACGACACTCTGTTCCAAGATTACAGAACCAAGTATTCCAATGCGGCCACCTATCTAGGAACTGACTAGGCTTGATGTTGCTTAACGAAATCATGCAGGAACCGCTATTTCAACGTGTTATTGCCGGACTCCTCTACATTAAACTTTAGTAAATTAAAAATACTTATAGCTTTATAAGTAGAGCGTATTAGTGATAATGTTCTCTGTGTATGTGTGTGTGTTTGTGTGTCTTTGTGTTTAGCTAAAAATTAGACAAATTACTGCTCTATTAATTCCTTTGAATGATGAGCAAAATAGTCCATTCACTTTCTAAATAGTTCATAATAAATGTATACTTTGCTTCAAGCAAACGGTCAGAAATTACTGAAGGTTTCATGATTTTATTCCAAGAAAAAAATATAATGTAAACATATTACAGTGTCTAAAATCTGTTAAATTGTAATTAAGAATGTGTAAAGAAATAATATATAGGAGCTTCATATTTTTCTTTTCCGTGTACTACTTTTATGCCAGATGGCACACGAGAACAAGGCGGTTAATCAGAAAGCAAAATTAAGAAAATTCAATAAAGCCGTATGGCAGAATTTTTAAAAAGATGAGATTCAAACCTTTTAAATAACATATTTGTGATAAGTTATATTCACGTGAAATATGAGAATTTATATCTCCTCCTAATTATTCTGATACGATCTGTTTGCATAAAGCGTTAAAAGGACATTCGAGTAAGATTTATCATGGTGAGGAAGAAATATTTATAAGAAACATTAACAAATTCTAAGAAAGAATAAACAAAGAATTAAAAAAAAAAGGAATAAATAAATCTAGGAAAAAAAAAAGGACAGAAAAAGAAAAGATATCGCGTCGAAAAGAATGAAAGAATAGAAGTTTTTCTGAGATGAAGAATTATCATCATTTTCATTATTTACCGCCGATTATAGGACGGTGGATTAGTGCGTTGGTTCGTGAATTTGGTGATATGCTTTCAATCCCAACGTCGGGCACTGCGGCGAGGAATATGTGAGACGTACTGAAAAATAAGCTGTTTTGTATTCAGATATTATTCTCCTACGGGTTGTCTTCAGTCAGTGATACGCCATGCGTGTACGATACATGATTGACGAGACAGATATTTTTCCGCAGTAGGTTGCCGTTTCTTTTTGCGGTAGACCAGTTGCCATCCAAATCAACTCGTCTAAGCTTCTGTCCCGCTATTTACCCATATCTATTTAACCATAGCTGGGATAGACGAAGAGGAATCATACGTTTCCCAAGTGTATTAACACGCGAGTGAATGTAATGGATTCGACTAGAATTCGAACTCAGACCGAGCCGCTATCCATTATTACACCGTGCCTCCCGTTGTCTTACCAGTTCTAAAGATCCAAGTGTGTTCTATATCATACAAAGATTGGAATATAGCGTTTTCCTTATCTCATTTCCATACCAGCTAATGTAATAGTGATATAGATTTTCTGGTAATTAACCCATAGCTAAGTAAGAGATCAATTAATGGCTATTTCATTGTGGTTATTATGAAGTGAAAGTTATAGATTCGATCAGAATATGATATGCAATATCTGCAGGGATACCAAATCTCAACTTGAAACGGTGGATGCTAAGAATACAATAGACGGAACATGGGAGCTGCGAGGACGTTTTAAGAAAAATAGCAACATTTAGATTTACAATCAGAAAGAGACAGATGAGAATATAGGGGACAGCCTAAGGAGAATCGTCCAGGAGAATCTCACAAATATCATCAAATGTTTGACTTGAGAGCTACGGAAAAATCACGAGAAAAACGTGTTTGGGTGAGGAGTAATTATGAAAATGTGAAAAGCTACTGGAAAAAATAAAGTAGAATATTTGAGCCAAATGTTATATTGTTTAATTTTTCCAAATTACGAATAATATTTATATTGGAAATTCTGTAAAAAATTGTCCAAAGTCCATTTCACAAGAAATATAACCTAATAAGACATCATCAAGCTAGGTAGAGACAAATTGTGAGTTCCGTAGACCTGCTGAGTGTAGTGACGTGGACAAAGAGTTTTGTGACATAGGCGAAGTGTGACATGTGTGTATCTATTTATTGTTTCATATGATGCGGGCTCTTAAGTTATACTTATTTTTATTCATAGATGGTTGTTTTTGTTCTATGAGTATTGATTCATTTCTACTATTTGATTTTACTATTTGAATATTGTCTAATATTACTATGATGCATATGCTGCTTATTAATTTCTTATCTGATGGAACTCTGAATCAATCGTACAAATTCAGTATGCGGATTTAGTAAATACTAAACATGTCAGATACCTCGGCGTGTGGGCCAGTTATAACTTAAGTATTGCAGAAAAGGAAATATAACTTAGAATAGGCTCCCACAGAGGTAGTTTCGTTCTACGCGTCAAATTGCATGAAAACATAAACCTAAAACCTCGAGTCATAAATACTTAAATAGCCTCAACAGACTGAGACTTTTATATGGATGCCATACATGGCGGCAAACCCGTTCTGAAATATCTAAACTATCCATGACTACGGGCAGATCACTTTGAAAAACGCGTTCCCGTATGATCACCGAAATTAATCAACCTCGAGCCGGGTCACTACCTAAATGGGTGACCGCTTGGGAATACCAGGCCCTATAAATTTGGATGTACGAGTGGTGTAATGTATAATAGCTCGGAATTGGTAAAAGATTTTACGAATTCCAGTTCCGGATTGGTTCGTTATATTCACTTACGAACAAATACCCTTGAAAAAGGCATGAATCCACCTCTTCTCCTCAAGCCATCGGTTACTTAGTGTTATGGGAACTTACCCATAATATAAATAGACTATTCCGTACACCATAAATACTGCGCCTCAAGAGGAGACACGGTGAGTCACAGTCTGTGAGACAGACAGAGACAGAGAGAGTGAGTCAGTCGGCTAGACGATTACAGTAAGACATTGGAATAGTGATACTTGTCCAAACAAAATAGTTCTTTCTAACCTAGCCTGATTGTTGTTACTAACACTTCTACTTCTTTTGTACATATTTCTATTTGTAATATATCTCTGTTATTCCATACCTGTGTTCGAGTTATTCTTCATTGGTTCTACATTGACCATCACCGTGGTACAAGGGACTTGGACCATAACATTTAGTAAATCATGCATGACTAAACTATTATTACCTCCATAAAATTCTTACAATCTAAAAATATTTATAATTAAGCCATAAAAAACATCAATAAGCCAATCAGTAAAACCTCAGCTCTATACAACCGCTTCCTCAGATCAATGGTTACAAAGGCTTTTGCGATTTAAATTTGAGGGTCTTGGACAAGATCATCCCATTTTCACTGTTGTGGGCTAGTGATACGAATTTATAAACCGAGAATTCTATCAAATAACCGAGACGACATCACTTGAGGACTAACAACATCTACAACAAATAAAATGGAAAGCACATGTAACTCAAAGAGAAAATAATGGCATGACCGATATGTTAACAATAAACACTAATTCAAATAAAAGGTCTGGAATGAAACCCTCATCAATACTGGAAATCTCGCTAACAACTACTCGACTTATTTTACTAAAAATGTTTTAAGAGAAATATTTTTTAAATTACAACTGAAAGTAATAGTGGTTGCTTGATCAGTTAATTCCAAATATTTACTTGTAATAAGAATGTTACCATTACAATGACTAAATTACTAAGCATAGCATATACTAAACATACTTATCTTTTACTATTCAGTGTTTTTCCTAAAAATTTGATATTGACAAAGCAAATTAGATCTGAATTCATGGGACGAGCAATTATAGTTACTGGCATTCAAACAAATATATCCAATTTTGATTATTATCACACTATTTTATTATATATGATTCTGTGACCTGTGTCTTTTAGACACCTCTATAGATAAAAGTTGTACTATCATTCTTCCATCACATGGCAAACTTTAGATACGTCTAGCCAAAGGCCCAAAGCCAATGAATATAAAGAAAAAATATACTTTTGCGCTGTAAGACTAAACCAGTTATTTAAGTAAAGCTTCGTAAAATGAAAATAAAAGGTAAAATAAAAAATAATTATTTTTTACCATTTAATATGAAACATTTGAATACTAGGAAAATAGGCTGAAAACTAGCTGGTCAAAAGTTTAAAACCATATTTAAATGATGCTTTAATTGATAAACACCAAACTAAATTCAGTCATTTGCATTCAAGCAGTCAACATCTCTCACTGGTATCTCCTGTGTTACTTTACGTGATAACATGCCACAGGCTAAATGTTGATAGAGGATGAAGGTGGCAGAATTGCTGAGCTGAAAAATCAAGGTATCCGTCAACGGGCCATCGTTGAGGAGATTGGAAGTAGTTAGAACTGCTGCTGCTGCAAATTTCTTAAAAGACCCTGAGAGATACAGGGAGAGAATTCGACGGGTTTTCTGGTAATACACCTGCCGATCATTGAACCAGAATTAAGACTATTACTATGCAGCTCAGGAAAAATAAAACAGCATACCGAGAGAACAGTATTAAAATCCTTAAATATCTTCAAAGTCCACGACCCCGTTTTCGCCACAAAAAAAAGTTCAGTTAAAATTTTGCTGATAAGCGCCAAACATGGGAAATTAAAAAGTTACAGAATTCTTTTGTTCTTTGAGGGGAACAATTGACCTGGATGCACTAGATGACTTATAACGTTACTGGCACGTTAAGGATATCCCAGCGGAGACATTTTATTGACGACAAAGTAGAGGAGGTTCCATCGTGATCTGGGGTGGTACCTTTTTCCAAGGGACACTGGCTCTTCTTGTTATACATGGCCGGCTGCTTACATTAGCATATTCTGCAGAATTGAGTCACTGTCAGTCACTGTGTGTTTATCTAAATCTAAAAACAAACACGCTAAAATTCACCTTCATCCCTGCCGTGTGCCGACAGCTTAGTGGTAGAAGTTCCGACTGACGCCAATTCAGTCGGGTTTCGATCCTAGCTAGAGGCAACCAGACGTCTAATCACACTGATGAGCTGTGAAACAGCGAAGCAGTCTGTCTGTGGATGACAAAAAACATATATATATATGTATGTATGTATGTAAGTAGAGAGAGAGAATTCGTAGTGACTGAAGGACATTGGTTGTGTAGAAATGACTGGATTTTTCAATTGGACAACGCTGCAATCCAAAATGCTAACAGGACAAATTACTTTTACACGGTGAATAATGTGATACTTTTGGACCATCCAGCGAGTTCGCACGTCCTGAACCCCACTGAATTTGTTTGAAGGCTGATGGCAAATGAGGTCTCCAGAAATAGATATCAATTCCAAAAATTGCATGATCTCCGGGAATACATCATCACCACTTGGAATAACATTCCAGCCAGCCTTCTGCAGATGCATGCATCCACCATGCCAAAGGGATTTTTTAAAGTGATTTAGAATGAGAGCCGTGCAGCTTACTACTGAAATGACTAGATGAGCAGTCCTACTCTGTTTAGGGATTTTTTTACTGATGGTCTTTTAACTAAATAATATTTAGCCTAATTTCCAAGTATTCAAATCTTCCCTATTAAATGTTATAAATGTTTAATTTTTAGTTTTCCGTTCCTTATTTTCTTTTTATGAAGCTATAATCAAATAAGTAGCTTTTAGCAATGCAATTTTTTATTTACGTATTTACATTTTGACTTGCAGTATATATCTGAAAATATTCAATACCTAAAATATTATATATATTTACTTACAATATGATGAACGTAATTGCATAAAAATACTTAACCTGCCAAATCGGTCGTTGCAATTATTTTTAATAAAATGAGGTAATAATGAATTCAAACATTATATCTAGTATGTTAGGCGTAATTATGACAAAGTGAAAAAAGTATTTGTGTGATGCGTTTTGTGCTTCATCTGACTAAAGGGATTTTTATGTTGATGCGACTACACATGCGCACGAAGAAAAGTGAACGTTGAGAATTTTAAATCTAAATAATTTTTTTTTTTTTAACTTTTTGTATTGGGTATATGTTGTGAGACCGATACTTCCCTACACTATGGACTCTCCCAGTATTATATTATTATGTGAATGATAGTATCATGGGAGTAGTAGCACCAGTAATGCGCAGCCGCGTACGATACCAATATCGGACACCACTGGATAGTAAGCTTTGCTTACACTATTCTTTGTAACTTTTCTGTTTAATATATCTTTCTTACCTCTAACCCGTGTTCCGTGTTTTCCTTCCGTGGCCCCTACTTCGGGTCCACATCAGTGGACAGAGGATTCGAGACACGCACCCACACCGAAACCCCAATGCCCCAGTCCCACATCAGTGGCGACAGAGGACTCGTTTAACTCTACTGGTTCTCACATCAGTGTTGAACTAGAATTTGAGCTGGCATTACTACATCAGCAAACAAAACGCAATAAACGAGCAACCAAGTATTGAGAACGACTGCTTACAAAAAAAAAAGAGCTTGTGCACAAAACAAACTGACAAACTCAAGAGCTCGAAGTACTACGTTTGACTCAAGTTCGAATAACTATTCACCAAGTCGCGCATTTAGCAAAATGTTAAAAAAACTTTATGAAATTGATTTGAATTCCTACAAATCTCGTGCATAAAATTACCCTACCCTCAAATTGGGGTAAGTTTTTTCTAAAAAAAAAAAAAAAGAGAGAGAGAGAGAGAGAGAGAGAGAGAGAGAGAGAGAGAGAGAGAGAGAGAGAGATGAACACTCTTGGAAGGGGGTGTTGTGAGACCGATACTTCCCTACATCATGGACTCTCCCAGTACTATATTATTGTGTGAATGGTAGCATCATGCGAGTGGTAGCACCAGTAATGCGCAGCCGCGTACGATACCAATATCGGGCACCACTGGATAGTAAGCTCTGCTTACACTATTCTTTGTAACGTGTCTGTTTAATATATCTTTCTTACCTCTAACCCGTGTTCCGTATTTTCCTTCCGTGGCCCCTACTTCGGGTCCACATCAGTATATAGTGTAGCCGATGTCATTTAGTTTCTACTTCTTTCTTTTTTTAATCACTTTTGTTATTAAATACCCCATATTGTGATAAAAGACCTGCCAAGAAAGATCAAAAGTTCTAATATCTGGAAGTAAATCAACTGTAGGGGATCTAAAACATTTTCTACCTAATAGCGTTTTATTAAATTGTTTTTTTTAGAATAGCATTTTTAAAAATTATTGCCAGAACTATTACGCTGAGAATCTAATATATTGAGCGCGTTGTGTTTTTAAATGATCCCTTCTGTATACATATAGTCTTTTATTTAAATTCTTTGAGATTCCTCCTAAATATTTTTGTGACAGTTATTACAGGTGATATAGTAAATTTGTCCGTCACATTTTACCTGATTATTTTGTCCTATATATAAATAGATAAAGAGATTGAAAGGATAAACAAATTTAGTTGGACAATAGGAATTTTATTGCCAGGAAAATTGACTTGAACAATAAAATGTGACTCTGGAACAGTCTAATATAATCTGTCTACCCCGTGAAGTTTTCAGGACTTATTAAGAGGGTTGTATTGTCCAATATAGCAGGGATACTGCTGCCTTGCCTTCTGGCGATGCCGTTAGAAACAAAACACACTATGCGATAAATCTTAATGATGTCTGGAAGGTTGACAACCTTTCACCTGTAACAGACATAAAGTGTCATGACGATGACCCACTGTGTGAGTTCGCTATGCTTTAGAATTACACTTCCTTCACTACTCTCACTACTACACACAATATTGTTATTCGATAGAACATATATACATAATACTGTATTTCTATAACAAAGTCAAGTTTATATATTTATTGTGCAATTTTTATCATAGACGTTTAATCTTAGGTAAAAAATGAGATATCCAGAGACGTTCATATAAATTCAATGTTTATTGACATGCAAACAAGAATAATGATTAAAAATAAGAATTATTAATGCTTATTGAACTACAAGTAAGATTAAACGTTTAAATTAAATATTAAATTAAATTAAATGTATCTTTCTAAATATTCAAACTGACGATGCAGTAAAAAAAAGAAAGTAAGTTTTGGGGCCAACCTTTATATTTTCACATTCAAATATTAAGCGATTTTTATAGACAGCAAGTAATCGATTAACTCAATTAAGAAACATTATATTATGAAGTTATTGAGTGATGGGGAAACCAATGTGTGTGGAATGTCAACATATCAATTTAAGTGATTATTTTATCTTTGAGTAACAGCTGATATCCATTATAGTAGTTGCTGTTGTTGAAAGCCTTCAGGTTACTTGGTACTATTCTTGTTTGTGAATATATATATATATATATATATATATATATATATATATATATATATATATATATATATATATATATATATATATATGTGTGTGTGTGTGTGTGTGTGTGTGTAATTTGGCATCAACTTTTCTTTTAAACGTGTAGTATTGAATGTTAAAGACAACATAGTCTAGCATATTTTCTTTTGAATTTTCTCATATTCTCTAATGAGACTTTTTATTTGAAAATGATTTCGAAATATGTATTGTCCATACGATGACCTAGCGCTTTCGAACATCATTGTTCATCTTCAGGGTCAATATTTGTAGATGATCAATGATGTTCGAAAGCGCTAGGTCATCGTATGGACAATACATATTTCGAAATCATTTTCAAATAAAAAGTCTCATTAGAGAATATGAGAAAATTCAAAAGAAAATATGCAAGACTATGTTGTCTTTAACATTCAATACTACACGTTTAAAATATATATATATATATATATATATATATATATATATATATATATATATATAAATATATATACATATATATATATATGTGTGCATGTATATAAGTATATAATCACAAAGAATACAATATATATATATATATATATATATATATATATACACAGATGTTTTCCTGTGATAATCTACACATTCTGTATATTAAAATGAATACAGTGATTATTTATTGCAAGCAAGATTAAAAATTAAAATAGAATATTACATTAAATTAAATGCAAATTTATAAATATTCAAACTGAGGATGAAATCAAAATTAGTACATTTTTGAAAAGCCTGTACGCATATATATATATATATATATATATATATATATATATATATATATGTATATATGTATATATATATATATATGTGTGTATTTGTGTGTGTGTGTGTCTGTATGTGTGTGTGTGCGTGCGTGTGTCTGTGTTTGTGTGTAAATATATAAATATATTTATAAAACCTATTATATTATTGATTATCAATATTTGGATTTGAATTATAAAAAAAATATATCTAAAATCCCTCGGGGAGATGTCAAAATCAACCAAGTACAGAAGTTTAAATATCTTGGAAGTTTATTGTAACAACAGCTGATGGAACATGTGTTACAGAAATCTGAAGTCGCATTGGAATAGAAATCGATGACTTCCAAATGCTAAATAAAATATTAAGAAAAAGGAAAATCTCTTCAGAGACAAAGAAAGGAGTTGTCTATCTAATATCCAATATGAAATATTCAATATTGCAGTGGATATTTGAGAATCTTCTTACAGATGAAAAGAATATGTAAGGCAACAGAATACTGCTTCTACATTAGCCTCGACGTATCGTATCATATGAGAAACGAGGATATTTTAACGGAAATGTTATCTAAAAGTTCTTCATGTACTTAAGAGAATTGTACATATAAACATGCAAAAGATTTTTTTAAAATGGCAAATGATATTGAAATCTGTAGGAATCAATAGAAGCAGCAAGAAACCTAACTAACGGATTTTGTAAATAAGTTAAAATGTTTCTACACCATGCATCGTAACCAATGTTTAGTTCTATTATTGTAGGCTGAAAACTGATTTAATCATTAAAATCGTTATTAAACCGTAGTACATACCTCTCGGAACAAAACGTGTCAATAAGCATTTAAATGTGTTCTATTGGACATATCAAACACACATATTCAAATGGATTCGAATTGAAAGGTATAAACTACATAAATCTTTTTGAACGACATTCGCTTCTCTTTAAGCATGCCATTTTCTCTGGGGTGATGCGCTGTTCTTCTTGCAAGAACAGCCAGACATCATTAGCAGTTGATAATAGATTATTTTCATGTCATTCACTGGTCTTCCCATTAAAATGATTTTCACCTTATTTACCAAATATGCGGTCTTTTATAATATCCATGAACAAAGATTCTTAATAAATTTTATCCTATAGATAAAGAATTCATTTAAGTGCATAGAACGGTTTAATAAAGTTTCATAAAAATATGAATTGACAAGGAAAACCTGAGAATGAATAGTAGTTTTTTTTAATATTATTTTAAAACATGTAGCATGAAAATAGATGCGTTTAGTAAATCAACTTTGAAAAAATATAACATGATTATTACCTCAACTAATCAATAGATTTGAATGCAAATGTTGGTATCTGTTCATTGATTATGTTCATTTTCTCATAGATGCCGTCTCCTTTCCGAATGTTCCTTGCTTTTCACAACTTCGTATATTATGCAGATTTCAGCACTGTATATCTTCGTATTATTATAATTATAACATGATTATTAACTCAACTAATCAATAGATTTGAATGCAAATGTCGGTATCTGTTCATTGATTATGTTCATTTTCTCATAGATGCCGTCTCCTTTCCGAATGTTCCTTGCTTTTCACAACTTCGTATATTATGCAGATTTCAGCACTGTATATCTTCGTATTATTATAATTATAACATGATTATTAACTCAACTAATCAATAGATTTGAATGCAAATGTCGGTATCTGTTCATTGATTATGTTCATTTTCTCATAGATGCCGTCTCCTTTCCGAATGTTCCTTGCTTTTCACAACTTCGTATTTCATGTAGATTTCAGCAATGCATATCGTCATATTATTATTATAACATGCTTATTAACTCAAATAATCAATAGATTTGAATGCAAATGTCGGTATCTGTTTATTGATTATGTTCATTTTCTCATAGATGCCGTCTCCTTTCCGAATGTTTTTCACAACTTCGTATTTTATGCAGATTTCAGCAATGTATATCCTCGTATTATTATTCCCTGTTGATAATCTCTCATTCATTTCCACAATCACATTATGCATATTACTTGTTTGTCATTTTTTCCGCTCTTGATTTGAATAAATTCGTAAAGTGTCAAATTTTCCAAACGATTATCTATTCCAGAAATGCCAACTCTCTATCTCTCTTTCTAATTCTTTGTGTCTTCCTCGGTTTCATTTTTTACAAATTTCTTCATTACATCGTCCGTGATATTTTCGGCATTATTCTGTAGAAGAATATATCAATTGCCTCGTCTCCTCTTTAGTTGTGAGGTAGTTTTCCAGCGATATGTAGGGAGTTCGATACTACAAAGAAATCCATCAGTTTTTTTTCTTTTGTAGTTGAAACTAATTTTCTGTCGCCTTATAGACATATTTCTCTATTCCGATGCACCTTTAGATTTACTGTCTTAAATTTCCACCATTTTTCATATCACATCCCAAATAGTTAAACATCTGTACTTGCTTTATTCTGATGATATTTTTCTTGATAACGACTATACATTCTGTCTTCAGAAAAATATCGTTTGATCCTTTCTTGTTTCCAATACTATTTGTCTCGGACTTCCTATTATTTTCTTTCTACTCCTACCATCAAAACCGTATGATCTGCTTATCTGATATTGTTAAAAACGAGGCCACGAATATTA
>OZ038481.1:105274593-105289593 GCA_964036315.1 Acanthosepion esculentum
ATATATATATATATATATATATATATAATAATCCATTGTTATATAATCAAAGTGAATCCTAATAATATAAAATCTTAAAACTGATCCACGAAAAGAACTCAATGTATTTATTACAAGAGACCATATAAGTTACATAGAATTTGAAATCCATATTTACCTCATCAGAACAGTTATTTCAACCAACAAGTTCTATATTGGCATTTTAAACTCAGATGTGTGAAGGTATAAAATCAGAAACTTAAAATTTAATCATTTAATAAAGTAAAAAAAGCAAAAGGAAATAAAGAATCGCTCTCTCTCTATCTATCTCTCTCTCGCGGTCTCTCTCTCTCTCTCTCTCTCTCTCTCTCTATATATATATATATATATATATATATATATATATATATATATATATATATATATATATATGTAGTTCGTTTACATTTACTATATAATCATCTGTGAGGAAACATATAACAAGAATTGCGTTATTTCACGTATCTTGGGACGTAATTTTTCCAAGAAAACATTTACATATTTTACCGCAAAACTAAGAAGATGTATTAAAGATTCTATTTAAATTTTATGCCCATGTAAAGCATTTTAAAATGTTATTATAATTTTAAAAACATGTGCAATTACTATAAATAGTCATCAGATATATTTATTAGAATTCTTTTAAATTCCAAATGAAATTCCTTTGTTGTGGCCTTCTATGTAAAATCTCCTTTGTTTGCTTTTCATTGCCTATTAGATATTTTCTGCGAAACTAACAAATTTTAAAATCACAGTTTCCTTATGCTTTTTATAAAATACAACTTTAATTATTTTTTAGCATTTAATGTTTTTTTTTTTTACATTTAAAGCAACTCACTTGGATGTTCCATTACCCTTAACTTTATTTTTAGTTTGTTCAAATAATATGTCTTTTTTATTTTAAATATTTTTAAAGAAACCAGTATGATAAGACTTGCTTAATATCTTGTTAACAGTTCATATAAATATTTGTAAAATAGTTTTTTAAAGTATAGTTTTATTATAATATTTCTTCTAATTAAAGAACCATTACAAATCGATAATTTAAATTTTCAATTATTCATTCACGAACAGTTGTTTATGAAAATGTCTTTTCAAACATGAAAATTATATAACTCTTTTTTTTTCTAAAATATACTTCGTAATATTTAAATATTCAGATAAATATGGAAGTAATGAATGGAGGTAGAGAAACAATGGAAGAAGTGTGAATTAAATTGTAACGTACATCGTTTGGAAGCCAAAACAAGCGGTAAAAGACTTTCCTGCAGATTTATAAATCTTACTACAGTATATAATAATTTTGTATTAATTTTCTTCGGCAGTGTGAAAGAAAAGGTTGAAACTGTGAAATATCGTCTAATTGTAAGAAGGCTACCCAAAGAAATATATCCCTCGTCGAATTTACGTCGATTTATTGATTTCTTGACTGGTTTTTGTTTTTTTAACGGATTATATTTTGTGGTTAATTTAAAGCCGAAATATATTTAGGATTGTAAGAATAATTATTTTTCAAAATAGAATAATGCATTAGCATTATTTCTTGAGAATAACAAAGATTTTTATATATACACGTATTATGATTTAATCCATATCTAGGGGAAGAGATATAATCATAACCTTCGCAGCGGTATATGCAGTTAAGTGAAAGTAACTGACCCGTTTGGAATTCAAACTCAATTCTTCGATTTCTTAAAAATTTTGAGCAACTATCCAATAAAGAATCAATACGTCCTATCTATTCCGGAATAGCCGATTATGAGAATGTTTAATCGAAGTGTACATTATGTTTCTTATTAAAATATCTAATAATTTACTTAAAAGAATATCTTTACAATCAAGTAATCTGAATAGATTCAAATAGATAGGAACATGGACGCGTGGACATGGCTGCAATGATATGTAAAAAACCCTCAGTGATTGAAACAAGATCATTGGGTTTAAGTTTTAGTATGTAAAACTTGTTTATTTCGTTGCCCCTGATATGCACAAACAGAGGGATTAACATTTGCGTATATACGTCGATTTCTTTAGTTAGATCTCTGGATATAGCCAAGAAATCTAAAAAGAATTATTGATTTGTTTTCTACGGCTTATCAACACATTGCAGGTTAATTAAGGCTAGAAAATAATTTTAAGATTACAATAATTTTTTTTGGTGGTGGTGGTGGGGGGTAATAATGTATTAGTGATACATGTCCATGGCTGGTGTGGATCTATACCTTCCCCATGCGTATTTGCGCATAAATGAATATAACGAACTCAACGGGGATTGGAACTCGGCTCTCCGATTAAAAATTCCGTATCATTATCCATTACACCACCGCCACATTCAAACTTGCAGCAGCTGGTATTCCCCAGCGGTCACCCATCTAGGTACTGCCTGGAATCGATGTTGCTTAACTTCATTGATTGTACAGGAAAATGTAAGAAAGTTGCTGGAAGACTTTTGGAAAATGATTTCTCTGATTTATTGAACATTTTTTGTTTTTTTTAATGTTGTTTGCTTAGAGTTTACTGATTAAATGTTTCAGAGAGGCGTATGAAATCAACGTCCATGATATCGAAAAGTAACTCGATTTTTGAAGTTATCTATATTGTATGGCTGACAAAAATGAATACACTAATAAACTTTTTTCGCAAAATTTTTTTCAAATATCAGAATATTGATTATAAGTTGTGGACTGCTTAGATGAAACAAGAAAATACAGTTAGCAATTTAGTAACTTGTTGTCTGCCATCTGAAAAGACATATACGCGTTACATTGTCAGAGACAACAATGCAGTATGACATCGAAATGATGTAGATGCGTTCACAGCACTCACTCTAATATTTAAGCGATGTGCAAGTAATGTTTAAATTCATAAGTAAATTGTTAAACTGCTGGAAGTAAAATTATATTTTTTGTTTTAATTTTAAATATTTGAATCACTTATGTTAAATCTTAATTTGTCATATTGTGTTGTAATTCTTAATAAATAGATAAAACTGCTCTAATGTCTAATGCTGCAATTTCGAACAGAGGGGAATTAAGAATTTAAAAATGAAAGCGCCATTAGGAAGGGAGAAATAGAATCTCTCAGAGTGATTAGGACACCAATAGACTTGCAGTATTTGTGGAAAGGTTACCTTCTGGGTGAATAGGTGTAGCCAGACATATGAGATCACGACAGAGAGATCAGTTGCAAACTCCTGTGAATGCAACTCTAACGGAAAGACCTGTAGGTTACTTGTGAGAGTTTTGTGACAAGGTTTTTAACTCTGTTGCGGGACTCAAACATCACATGACTGTACACAGGGACAGGCAAGGTTCCAACATAAATAACACAGATAAATTTATGCTTGCCGCGTGTGCAAGAGAGGTTATACAAGTAAAGCTGCATTTAAGAATCACTTACGGGCCCATAGAAGAACGCTCATAGCTTATGTATAAATGATTGATATACTAAAATTCTGAATGAAAATAAAATAAAAGCTACCACGTGAAGAGATGGTCTTCTACAAAGAAGAGACAGTTATCATCATCACATTCATCATCATCACCATCATCATGTCTAATGGAGGTTTGGTGGAGTAATGGATTGCCGCTGGGAATGAGTAATCGAGGAGAGAGTCGAGTTAATTACATTAACATTAACGTTCTAATACCCTTGGGAGAAGTATGATTTCATCTCTTCTCCCCCAGCTATAGATAAATAGCAGGACAGAATGGATCCTACAGCCTTGGGAAGGAAAAATCTGAAATAGAAAACTGAAAAGTCGCCCGCTGTGCAACCGTTCTCTGTATTCAGGTTTACACAAGCGTGCGCAAGCATTCATCACTATGATCAAATCACGAGTTCAATCCTCCCAGCGTGCTCATAAATTGAGCCTTGTTCCACACCTAAGCTACGCTTTATAAATCACTATAATCATACCACATATAATCTAAGTTTGGCTCTAAGAACTAAGCTTCTTGACCCTCATGCGTCGTACTATATATATGAGTGTTTGCGTAGGTGGAAGATGCGTTAGGATCTAATATCATGTTGAACCGCTCTAGAACAGTGAAGACGATTACCTTCACGTGGTATCGATTCAAACAATTGTCTCGAGATTTCAAAGAAATGTTACAAAATGTTCCTCATTCCAACTCTCGGCAATATAGGAGCGGTGAAGGGCGCGACGGAGAGTTTGAAGAAGGGGCTAAGCGTAAACTACAAGAAAACAGAATTCATGGTCACCATTAAAAGGATGAGCCCGAAGTGCAATTTTCTAGTCGGGAACACTAGAATCAAGCAGACGCGGAAGTTTTCTTTGGTAACGAAGAAAAGAATAACGAGCTGTTCCGTGACATATGTATTTCTATAAGGTAGCGAATGTTAGACGATTTACGATTTATAAAGAAGAGACTCGTGGCGACGGAGAGGTGGTTCTACAGAAGGATGATAAGGATACCATGGACCGAGCGTGTGATCAACGATGACGTCTTAGAACGAATGCAAACAAGGAAGAGTCTTATTCTTAACACCGGGAAGTGGCAGCTGGAGTTCCTGGGACACATAATGAGGAAGGAGTTCCTGGAGAATAGAGGGAAAGAGAGACAAGGGAAAACAACGCATGACATACCTAGCAGTCTTAAGCGAGTGATATGACAGAACGTGGTCTTGGGGAGGTGGCAGGGAGAAGGAACTTATTGAGAGCTGCAAGGGATAGAGGGAGGTGGAGATCCATTATTGGTTACGCCCTTAAAAGTCACGGCACATAGAAAGAAAGAAAGAAATAAAGAAATACATGGTGCATTTTGCTGCACGAAGAACCATCTATGATTTATACTCACAGACCAACAATGGGTGCAAATATTTATAAAATTGTGCAAAGTAACATTCATTAAAGAATCAAGTATATAAGCCATTTAATCATCTGAACCAATGCCCCGTGAACACGTGTTTCATTATTAAGTAATCAGCAGCAGTTGATATTTGGGATCAATGATCTTATTATTTCTGTGCCACAGACGAAACTTTCCGTCAACACTAAAATTGAAACTGTCAGCTATATTCAACAGCATTCTGACATCACCGCTTAAAATATCTTTGCGTGGATAGCTTCTTCGACTGGATCTACAGAAATATAAGCGCGAAGTGTAGCAAATAACAGAAACGTCATCACTGAGTACTTTCAACAAGCAACAACTAAAATGGATAGCGCAGATAACTCGAAGAGAAAATAATGGCATGGGCCATTCTTCACTATTTCAAACAAAAATTTAAGAAGGAAGCAACCATCAATACTGGAAAAAGCAACTGAACAACAACAACAACTTTAAATGCGTGTAAATATCAACATCGCCCAGCGCTGTCTTCGCTGACTCGGTCACGTCCTGTGATAATCTGATGACCACTGTACCAAAGTCATTTACTACATCGACCCGCCATCTGCAAATTGGCGACGACCTCGTGACAGACCTCACAACTGCTGTAATGACACCGTCCGCTAGGACCTCCAGCAGATTAATCTGTCGCTGGAGGATGTTCCAATAAAACGATTAATTTGGCTAGGGGATTTTTCGGCGCTCTGTCATGAAAGCCGTGAGCCGACAAGAGCCACCTTAGACCACCACTCTTAATGCTTGTGAACCATCGGGACAATGTGGCTCTCTTGGGCTCAACACTGACATGGGAAGAAATTTAGCAGTAGCCATTTGCACTCTAGACAATTTTCGCACTGATTGATATAGGCTTAGTTTTATATAGGAATAAAGTGTCGCTGCCGAAACTTGAGTGTGAACATAGATCACCAGTGAGCAAACTACAGGCTGTCCCATTATTGAATTAAGTAGACGACATGGCCATCGAGGAAACGCATATACGTGAGGTAGCGTGTGTCTAATTGATTGCTATTCTTATGCTATCCTCTATTCATATTCAGATCGCTATTCCTACTCTAACCTCTATTACTATACGGACTGCTATTCTCTCCTCTATTCACTATACTATTCCTCTATTCGTATCACTATAATGATTATTATTCGAGCTAGTATTGTCGAGTAAGTGTTATTCGAAGGCGTCTGGCACCAGTATTGTTCAACGGCGTAATATAGTTGTATCTGCGATTACAAGGTCTTTACTACAGGGATGATTTCGAAAGTGATAACGAGTATTCGTTGACATCACAAAAGTGGCAACGAGTGTTCGGTGACATAAAAAAAATGTTAGTTATTTCTATGACACCAGTTTTCATTGCCAACATCTACTAATATATTTATTTACTGGTAACTTTTGGCACGTCAATGTATGTGTGTGTGCGTGCTTGTTAATTTATGCGTTTTGGAATTTGTGCGATCATTCGTGATATATTCATGTATAAATATTTCTTTTGGAAGATGCCTTTCTATCAGTGTCATTTGTGTGAGTGTTAAAATGTTATTATTTCGTGATTTTATTTTTATGTTGCTGGGGGAGAGCATTTTTCTGTCCGTTTTGGCATCCGTTGCCAATTCAGAATGCAAACAAGAATGATATTGAATATAAGATATTTGTAAGCGGGTATACATTTCAAATATCGAAAGGGAAAATATATATTTTACGGAAAAGAATCTTCACAAGTGCGAACCCCCAAAGCCATGAATATTGCAGAGGCGATACCTCATCTAACCAGTTTCCTTCTTTTCATCTCTTAATCTTACGTTAAACTCCCGAGAAAAATACATTTTGTTTATTCTTGCTTTAGTTCTGTTTTATTATTTCACTCTTTCACGTTTTCTTACACACTTTCTATCTTGACGTTTGCATTTTGTATTTGCATTTTTTGACGCAGAAATCTCTTCTTTCTCAGTAATGTGACCCACACTTACGCAGAAAAGTATTCCCTTCGGGTTTATCCAAATATTTATTTTTTCTTTGTCGATATCATTCACCTAAACCAAACGTAAATACAAATTTAGGCTTCTTTTATAGAATCCATATCTATGAGCAATATTTTTGGTTTTGTATGTACATCAAAACACATCACTGAATGAATCGCCTTACAATGAACTTATTGAAAAACACATACATACAAAAGAGGAGAACGTCAAGTCATATACGAATATGGATTACGTCTTGCAACATATGTTTGTCGCCTCTTCGGTTTTTCTCTTCCGCTACCAACCAATATATATATATATATATATATATATATATATATATATATATATATGCTGACCGAGAGTGAGCTCCAGTAAGAAAAATATAGGCGTGTTGCTTCTGTGTGTACATGTGCCTATAGAAATGCAATGCTGCAAAAATATGAACAAATATTTACAACCATATGATTAGAGACACGCGTTTTTTCTTTTTTTTTGTTTTGGTGGGTGATGAAATAATGGCTTGAGAATTACACGTACTGCACCGTAAATTTGTGAGTAGATGAGAACGTCTCTCCCAAGGCAAGAGAAGAAGAGGAAGGCGACAGATAACCTACTAGACAGTTTTGAGTAAATGGGTGGGGGAGAAAAGTACAAGGCCCTCAAAGACAAAGAATGTTAATAAAGGGAGCAGTATTGCTTTGGGTAATAAAATACTGTGGAGACACATAATTGCCCGGATCTGAAGGTACCCGGCACATATAAAGAATTATGTCTTCAATGAATGGCGTTGTTGTGAATTTTTGGCTAGTCTTGCTTTGAAAATATTTAATCAAATGTTGTCATTCATATTTTCAACAGTTAAAAAAGCAGTCGGTTCAAATCCAATTCTGGGTTTATTTTTCAGATATTTGTCTCGGTTTATAAACACTTTCATAAAACTTAATATCTTTCATTAATTTTTCTGAATTATTTCATGATTTTAAAATTTTATTTGACCTTATTCCAGTTGAATTAAAACAGAAGTTCCCTTTCATAAATCAAACATCTATAAGCAGTGTGTTCAAATATCATTCTAGCATTATTTTCTAGGTGTTTCTCTCAATTTATATGCGCCCTCAAACATTTAGGTTAATTTTCAAACGGATTCGCCACGTATCTTTTGTAGTGCAGTCAGTATATATATATATATATATATATATATATATATATATATATATATATATATATATATATATATATATATATATATATATATATATATATATATATATATATATATATAAATCTTGGGAGAACATCACCACGGAATTTCTAAGTAACGGCGCTTTTTCAAGTCTAGTCTGTCACCGAGGCCGGTTGGTCAAGTGGTATGACGCTTATCGTACCGATCCGAGTTCGATTATCAGTAGTGGATGCGCGCAGATGATGAGACCCAACTAGGATGATACAGCTGTCCAGTGCTTTCTGCATTCTGTTGAGTATTCTTATAGACTAGATGAATTACTATAATGATTATTCTAATCCTCCCCAATTCTATCATATATATATATATATATATATATATATATATATATATATATATATATATATATATATATATATATATATATATATATATCCCATCCAGCCTCATAAGTGCCTAAGAGGAATTTCCTCATATATATGCAAGGACACAAGACTTCGAATTTTCAACCAAATTTTCATAATACCCTTGCTTTTCGCCTCCTCCTCCTCCTCTTCTTCTTCTTCTTCATAATTATAAGGCCAACTGAATTTTATCTTTAAACTTTAGCAATTAAGACATATTTTTTAATAATTTGTATATTATTATATAGTATTAATAATCCAAAAGTTTCAAATTGAAAATCACTTATCGTAAAATTCTTGAAAAACTCGAATAACGATTGTTGCATAATTATAAGGCCATTTAAAAACACAGCACAGCCAGTTAAGTAATTTAAATCAACAATCACTTAAAATTTTATAAATTTTATTAATAGTTCTGCCTTTGGGTACAAATTTAAGTGAATTTGAAAGAAGGTCAAATAATCGCACTCATAAATGAAAATTTGAGTTGTAAAGAAATTGCCGTTAGGATTAAGCGTTCAAAAACGGTTATTAACAACTTTTTATCAAACACGGAATAATATGGAGACAGGAAAAGAAACGGAAGAAGCAAGAAATTAAGTGACCGATGAAAAAGAAGCAAGCAATGACGTCAAGTCGTGTTCCAAGAGACAGGCAAGTCTGGATTTGGATTTTTCACTCTGCATGGTGTGAAGAAAAATTAATAGATCGTCTGAGTTCAGTTATGGCAAGCTTATGAAAGATGCATGTTTGACCGAGCACCATATGTTAGAGCCCTTAACTGGGCCAAAGCTCATGTGAAATGGGAAGGTATGGCATTTCATGATGAAAAAAAAATGGACGTTCCGGATGGGTTACCGTATTATTCCTTAGAAAGCAGAAACTGGTATTTTCCAAGCGTGTACAAGGAGGAAAGAGTGTTATATATATATATATATATATATATATATATATATATATATATATATATATATATATATACATATATATATATATATATATATATAAAATCCAGACACCACCCAAATCATAACACTCTTTCCTCCTTGCATATATATATATATATATATATATATATATATATATATATATATGTGTGTGTGTGTGTGTGTGTGTATTTACACACACACACACACACACACACACACACACACACACACACACACACATATATATAAACATAAATATAAAAGTGAACATAGAAATCAACACTTAGAAGCGACAGTCTGTTTCATGCTAGATGCAATCATCGGGCCACGAGTCCTTTTATTTTTCTCGGCTATTTATATATACGGGTCAGTGGTGCCTTGTCCGTAGTCATTTTTGGCAGATATTTTACCGGAAGTCGTTTATTTGTTTATTTATTCATTTGTGTCAAATTATTTTGCTTGTTTTATTTATTTTTTTAATGTTTTTATCCTTTATATTTATTTTATTTTTATTTATTTATTTTTTATTTATTTTGATCGGTGTTTTTATTAACGTAGTAAAAATGTGTTTATATAGCTTATTGTGGGTGGACTATTATGGCGGCTATTTTATCGGAAGTCGTTTATTTATTTGGTTCAAATTATTTTGCTTGTTTTTATTTATTTTATTTTGTATCTTATATATTATTTAATCATTATTTTTATTTTGATCGGTGTTATTATTAACGTAATAAAAATTTGTTTATATAGCTTATTTAACAGTTTTGTTTTTGTTTGGGAAGATAAAGCTATTTGTTGAATTTTGGGGTTGACTGTTGTGGTTTGTTCTGACTATTATTTGGGCGGGAACAGTTTTTAATTTATTTATTTGGATTGGTTATCTTTATTTGTTTTTTCTAAACGGCTAGTTTATCGGTATCGGTTGTTAGTTTATTTATATATTTGGATGTATTTAGATCAATTTATTATACTTGTCGTTATTTATTTATTGCACAGTATATTTTCTCTTTTTGGTTTTCGATTTTGAAGTAACGCAGTATATTATTTTTTATTCATTTTTTGTCGTTATATAACAGTTATAGCTATTTTTCGTCCGATTTTTGTTATGATTTTTTAGAGTCAAATATTTTGTCTATTATTTACTTTATTTATTGATTTGGTTCCTTATTTTTTATTCAACTTTCGTCTATTCTAACAGGTGTGATTTGGTAATTTGTTTGGATTAATTTATATTGCTTATTTTATTGTCATTTTGTTTGTTTACGTATTTATTTATTTTTTCAGTTTTCGATTTTTATGTTACGTAGTAAAAATTTGTTTTCATGTCTGCATTTTGAGATTAGCTCGGATCTTTTATTTAATAATTTATTTTGGTCTGGGAAGGTAATGATAGCTATTTTTTCCTCCAAGCAATGTTTGCAAGTTTTTGATAGGTTGTTGTAGGCTGATGATTTTTTTCCTAATTTTCAAAGATATTTTTGGTGTGGTGTGCGTTTTGTTTTTTATTTCCCAGATATACTTAGAAAGCATTGTGCTGTTCGCTTATTTACTATTTGTGAAAGATGTTTTGTGTACATAATTTCTTTGTTTCCAGGGTCCTTCTCTCTCTCTCTCTCTCTCTCTCTCTATATATATATATATATATATATATATATATATATATATATATATATATATATATATGTCTGTGTGTGTGTGTGTGCGTGTGTGTGTGTGAGAGTGTGTGTATGTGATTTTCTATGTGTTGCCCCCCTCATATTCCGGAGTTCTCTTGGGCGACGGTCTCAATTAATACAATGTAGTATATCTTCTCTCGGTTCTTTTTCTTCTCTCGCTCTGGTTATCGCTATTTGATTTTTGTTCGGAGATTCTATAGTTGAGAGATAAATGAGAATTTCAGTAAAGGAATTTTAAACTTCAGTCAGTTATGTGCCATGCGTGATACACGCTTACGCGATCATGTAGCTTTCAGTATCTGACTGACGAGGCAGTATGTTGTCATTTCTTTCTCAGTAGACCTATTGCAATCCAAGGCTGTAGAACCCAGTCTGTCCTGCTATTTACCCATAGCTGTGGGGGAGAAGAGCAGGATTCATACCATTCCGAAGGATATTAGCACCAAGATTATTAATTGATTCGAACTCGTCTCTCCGATTCCTCAATCTGAGCTGCTGTCAATTACACCATCGTGCCCTGTTTAAAACTAACCTATTTTTATTTACCGCGTCGACAGTTATATCTTCTAACTAACCAGTGGGGTTTTCATACCACACCACTGGAGAGAAGTTTTCAGGCACGATTTTCACATATTTACGTTGTTCGACGTGTAAAACTTAACTCGCTGAAATCACTTTCTACATCCTAAATTCCCTTGCTAGTTTCAGCCAATCAAAAACGACTTCCTTTGTTTTCCTGTATCTGACCTCAATGGACTAAATGAAGAAGTCAGAGGAATAGTCTGATTGACTGTTGTTTAACACACACACACACACACACACACATACACACGCATATATATATATATATATATATATATATATATATATATATATATATATATATATATATATATATGTATATATATATTGCTAGAAGGTTGTTTCACTGTATCATACAAGAAAATGTTTTCTTGATAGAATTCATCCTTCAATTTTATCTATCCAACGTTCGTTCGTATATTGAATACTGTTACCACATCAGCTCTTATATGCTTATTAAAAATATTTTTATCTATCTATCTATCTATCTATCTATCTATCTATCTATCTATGTGTCTCAATCGTTTTAGACTATCTCTCTAAACGAAATGGAAGAGAAAAGTTCTTGACTCGACCAATAATACTTTCCTCAAGGATAATTCTTTAGATCTGTCTTTTTTCAGGTGTCGAGTGTATATCTAGCTGAGAACTTAACATTATATATATATATATATATATATATATATATATATATATATATATATATATATATATATATATATATATATATTAGTTTATATCAACTTAGATGTTTTGACGTGTCAAAAATGTACAGCAGCATTTTTTGAGAGTTCCCCACTAGAAGAATATAATACAAAGGAAATTCTAAATTTGAAAGAACTGTATCAATTTGTCATGAAAAAGTCTGTAGATTCACCTTGGTCGATTTCTTTTATATGTCGACTTGTGTTCAACTGTCAAGGGACACTTATATTCACAGTACAGGTCATACCTACGGCTATATTTACAATTTACATTAGAAAGGCAGACACGCCCTCGGGCTGAGATGAAAGCCACTTTAAAATAAGAAAGGTTCACGATTTGCCATGCATATGCGCCATTACCTCCCCCATCGTATCGATAAGAATAGAAGTTTGTCTTTTCTTTTAGACCCGTCTCACGTCACATATAATAATTGCATTTTATTCCCATGGAGAAGACGCTTTCTATGAGAAGGCTTCAATAGCTTTATGTTTGCAGACATTATTGAATGTTTTAACATTTTTTCCAGATATTTTTCTGTCATATTTTTTTTTAGATGTATAAGTTTAAGGTAACAGAATTTGAACCATATCTCGATTATGTCTATAACGAGTTTATATAAAAATAAATGGTAAAACATTTGCAGATATAATAATAACGAATACTTTTCTGTGATATTTTTACTAAGTTTTATGTTTGTTTATTGTTTTTGGCTTTTACTTAATCTGTTTTTTTATATGAACATTTAACAAATCATTATTCTTTCGACGGAAAAAGTAGTTCAACATGAAGTGAAACGGATAAAAGTAATTGTCTATTGTTATTTAATCGGATATTGTTTTGATTTATTGTATATCAGTAGTCGCTAATTTATATTATTTTTTCAGCTGTTGATTGATTGTTTTGAAAAAACTACCTGGTTGTATATCAATAATGATAATGGGAATCGTTTTACATTTGGGACAAGTGTAAGTCCCCAGGGCAAGAACGTTCGACTCACGGACAACTCGTACATACCTGCCATAAATTACAATATATTAGGATGCTTGGAAAGTAATTACGTATTTCCCCGCTGAGATTTATGAGTCAAACAAACAAGGCAAAGTCAAGGTTTAATTGCACGTTTAGAATCGTTTTAACCCCGTCAAGAAATATGAATTTCTGAAGCGGTAATAAAGAGATTTCTTACTGTGCGAATTATAAATGTCTTGTTCTAACAAAGGACGAAAAGTGCGACACTGAGATCCGAGGATGTATTGGGATGGCCAAAAATGCATTTCAAAAGCTAAGCAGTTTATTAAGAGACAGAGAAAATTCGTTAGAAATAAAGAAAAGATTGTTGATCTTTTACAACGTATCTGTCCTCTTCTATAGCAGTGAACAATCTCATCAAAGATGTAGAAGAGACTAGAAGCAAAATAAATGTGGTTCTACAGAAAGATTCTGAGGATACAATGGACCAAACATGTGAGCAACAACGAGAGTTTGGAGAAAATGGAAAAAAAGGAAACTTATAATTAACATGAGGAATAGGCAGTTGAAATGTCTGAGACACATAGTGAGGAAGGAAGGCTTGGAAATTCTGATACACACAGAACAGATAGCGAGAGAGAAAGAATGGCAGAGGAAAACAGTACGTGACATACTTGATGTGTTTGAGAAAATGAATGATAGAACTTGGTTAGGGAGAAATAAAAATTTATTAAGTTATTTATGGCTACAAGTGATAAAGAAGATGTGAAGAGCCATGATCACCTACCTCCTGAATGGACACGGCACATAATACAAAACAAGTTTTTTGCTGATGAGGTATTTAAAAAAAAATAGAAGTAAAAGATCGTATATGTCAACTGTGATTTATATCCATTAAAAACGGTGACCGTTTCAGATACGACAAGCATCGCTCTGGAAAACAATCTATTTTGAATGAAGATCTTTTGAAAGGGACTAATGAATTGAATCCATATAAAATTACCAGAGAAACTTTTACATGTTTAACTCTTCATGAACATCATGAATGATTTATAGAAAAATAGCAAAGAGAGAATTCTGGTTCCTCTTGAACTTTCGCTTGGGAACTGAATACAAAGCTCCAAATTCTACATAACCGGTAATTTTAACCGGTAATGCTAACTTCAATTTTGCATCGAAGTGCTACAGAAGATTAAAATTTGTTTTGCATGCCAACCAAAATCGATAAAGAAGCTTATATCACAAAATGAGAAACCAACACTAGTCTCAAAAACAGGTACGCCATACACAGACTCCTTACTTCGTACCTGCTGAAGTATGAATGGTGACGTCCACTACGATCTAATGGGACATGGAAGGAACATCCCCCGCATATGACACATTACGTCAAAAATTTCCTGCTATGCTAAAGGGAAAAAGTTTTATTCTCTAATGTGTACAATGCGGGGGGGGGAGACACTCTGCAATAGAATCCAAGAGAAATCGTTATGATGATAGGTTCCTATACATACATCCATACACAGTAGATATAGACACTAGGGATGTTTTTTCAATATGCCTGAAATCGAGAAATTTGACTTCCCCTTGAACTTCAGACGTTTAAAATGAAGCTGATGACGTGTTTTTTATAAATAAAAATTGGGATTTTTATTTTTATTATTTTTTTTTTTTTATTGACATAACTACGTTTCCAAATCAGAGTAG
>OZ038481.1:105292093-105362093 GCA_964036315.1 Acanthosepion esculentum
ATATATATATATATATATATATATATATATTTACATTTGATACGCCATGAGTAGTTATGAATGTACGTGGGAGATTTATGGAAGATTGAAGTTTATAAGCAGTAAATTCGACATTGCCAACCGACCGATCCTCTGTGGCCGAATCGGTTATGGCACGTTAAGCTATATGACGGTTGTGTATACGATACAGGTTCAAATCCTGTCGGAGGACGAATATTTTCTATGAAAATTTCTCGGACATTCAGGCCGGTAAATGTTATTTAACACTGTTTATTATAAACACAGCATTTACTTAAATACCTGTATCTATAAAAAGAATGTTAAACATAAAAATGTATTTAAATATATATATATATATATATATATAATGGAGGAAAGTTGTATGACAATGTGGATAACTTTATGTGACGTGTTTCCTCATTTATGTTTTGATCAGACTAGGCCTGTTTACGTTGATGAAACTACACATGCACAAGAGAGAGAGAGAGAGAGAGAGAGAGAGAGAGAGAGAGACGTTGGGAAATTCAAATAAAATGCACATGTTAATTTTTTTTTTACACGGAATTCAAGTTCTGCAGAAATTGATGACTTCATCACGTAATTTATTTAACATTTGTATAATTTTACGTAATCCTATCCATCACCTTTTTGCCTATAATCACATTTCGTCACATACACTATTAAAAATATGTGCATTCATCTACATAGTTTTACCAAAATTGACAGAGTTTCCAGCTTCTTCAGGCTTGCTTAAAAAAACTGATCACGTTTAACACCAAAACATGGCAGGAGAGAATGCAATAAATAGATGAAAAATTTGATTGCTTTACCTTCATCCAGGATCGAACACATACAGTTTTATTCCTTATATACATATTGTGAACTCAATGCAGCTACAGCAAAGAAAGAATAGATTAATTTCACTATTTCAGCAGTATTTGTGTTGCTCGGCAAATCCACGCAAAAGACCATGTTATATTCAGGGTAGTGACATGTCACCTAAAATGAGGAAAATAACAAATTCAACAACTTATGTAGGTCCGTCAATTTCTACGGCGAATGAATAATTAAGAAGACACAATGAAAAAATCATCTCAGTTTTAACTCAAAATATATTACGTCTGATTTCATTCTTAGTTGCAGTGTTTGTTCAAGTAAAATTCTAAACTCCGCAATCGCTTATCACCGATTATCTTATCTGACACCTCCTCTGGCGCTTATTCTAATATGCATTCTCGCAATAACATTTAAGAGATTTTAATGTCTTAGGTATTTCCCTATCTAATTTATGAGGCTATGTATAGCCTAACTTGCTTCTCTATATTTCCAGTAAATATTCTTTATTTTCCTCTTAATTACAAAGGAATAACATTTGACGTAATTCATCTCATTTTTGCTTTATGAAACATTCCGAAATTAGTTTAGAACAAACTTACGTTTTTCATACATTCCTTTCACCTTTTACCCAGGTAAAGTAATATATATATATATATATATATATATATATATATATATATATATATATATATATATATATATATATATATATATATATATATATATATATATATATATATATATATATATATATATATATATATATATAAAGTAATTTCTTTTGAAAATGAGAATTAAGTGATTGGCTCGACAGTAAATACCGATTTTTGTGGCTTTTCCATCGCTAAATGTACGATCGTTACGATTTTCATTATATACCATTGATTTAACCGCTGTATCAACGCAGCAAGTTAATATAATGTTACCAGGGAAAACTGAATCTATATACCTACATTAAAATCATTGATACATTGACTGCACTCATTCCATAATCATAAAACAATATATATCGGGAAGAAAAATTGACAAAGGTTTCTAAAAAGAGCAAATGACAAGAGTGAGGGATCAAGAGAAGATTGTTCAGTCTAAAACGGGTGTGATAGGAGAAAGCCGTTTATCTGAATTAGAGTGTAAAGAAAGTCCCGGCTTATGTGAAGGGCAACTCGAAAACGCATTCAATCAAAAAATCGGTTGATAGGAGATAATGTTAAAAAATAGCAAAAATTGTTATTCACTCAAATAATAGGTTGCAGTCTTCAGTTATGTAAAGTGTTAGCAGGAATGTTTATTGAGTCTGAAAAAATTCCGTCGGGTAAGGGATTTAATCAACTTAGGAGCGTGACAAGAATGGATATTTAATCATATACGTGTTGGACTGTTGTAAATGTTCAGTCTGATAAAATAATAATTTTTTATTCAGTTATACACGTGATTGACTGGAGTGATGTTTCGCTTAGATAACTGATTGACAGTAATGCCTGTTCAGCTATTCAGCAGGATGCGTAGTCGTCTGGAATTATTGATCAGTCAGATAAGAGATTTACAGGAATGGTTATTCTGTCAGATAAGTATTGACAGGAATGTTTATTCTGTCAGATTATGGATAATTAAAAATGGTTATTCAGTCAGCTAAGGATTGACAGGAATTGTTATTCAATCAGATAAGGATTGACAGGATTGGTTTTTCAATCAGATAAGGATTGACAGGATTGGTTATTCAATCAGATAAGGATTGACAGGATTGGTTATTCAATCAGATAAGGATTGACAGGATTGGTTATTCAATCAGACACATGGTTGACTGGAGTGAATGTTCTATTATGTAAGGAATTAACGAGGATGCTTATTCGGTTAGATATCAGTATGAATGCTATGTTTAGCCAGATAAGGCTTTTGGAAATAATGGTTATTAAGTTGGATAAGACTCTCAGCGTAATAATAAGAACTAATTTCATTTAGAATAATCAAAATTCTTCATGATCCTGCCAAAATTATTTTGAAGTCGGAGTATAACATTTGATCTTTACAAAAGTGATACTTATCTCCTATCCGTATTATCATACATGGTACAAAACCAAACTCACACATTGAAGACATTTCTCTTCTTTTCCCAGCAGTAGCAAATATTTATTTCTTCAGGATTGATAAGCATTTATTTCATTGGGATTAAAACAATATATAAAATATCTCAATTAATCAATGATTCCTCAAAAACTTAATTTCGAATTATGTAGGATAAATTGACAATTGTCTATCGAATTATTTCCTTTTTTCATGTAAGTGTTTTACTGGCATGAATTTGGTGAAAATAGAATAAACTTCATTTAGCACTCTTGAACAGCGAATTTATTTTATAGGGGTATTGCCCTTTGTTTAATAATAATAATATAATAAATATGTGATAAGGTAGAATCTAGTAAAATACCTTATAGAAAAGAGAAAAGAGTAGGATCTTTCAATGACAGAGGTCTGCAATAATATATAAAGCCGATTGTACGTGAGAAAAGGTTTTGGCGTTGTTAACTTACGTTTTTAAGAGAAAGGCATGGAATCAATATTGACAAACGTGCATATATATATATATATATATATATATATATATATATATATATATATTTACAAAATCTGTGCAATGTTTTAGTTTTATCGTTAAATCTCTAAAACCCATATGAATCAAGATATGTTGTACAAGTGTTTGTACGTGATCAAGAAAATTATTGTTTGACATGTGAAATGTATTGCACGTTAATGAACATAACGGATGCATGGTGTAAAGATCATACGAGAACAGTAGGTTCAAGCATAAATTGCACTGTCGTATTTGCGATAAATATGGTTTACAGTTGTGCATAACAGCGTCGTTTTGGCGTTCAAATGCTGACTGACTAATAATCTTGTGAATTCAGTTTTTTTTTTACCTTTACCTTTCGCAATATTCTAGAAACGATTATTTCGAGATTGTGGTTGTATGTTATTTATTGGCTGATAAATATGTCTTGACTTATGCTGCGGCTCAGAGTTTTTGTTTTATATAACGCGCCACTTTTCTTATTCTGCATACATTCTGAAAGCAATTTGGGCCCATCTTCGGTCTCCAAATAATATCTAGTTTAGCTGCATTAAATGAGAAACAACAGGTTTACTTAAGATTTCCGCATAAAGCATTATTACCTTGCATATTTTCAATAAATATCTTACTGAATATCTGCAAACATAGTCTGTCCAAACGTACGTACCATTCAGATATAAAATAATTGATTGCTATACGTATCTATTAATTATATTTTAACAACTGGAATTCTTGCAAATATACAAAGAGATATATACACGAATTTTAGTAAGTTTGCTATTCTAATGATTCAGATGTCAGTCATCATAAGGCTGATCATTCTTGAAGCCTTGTCTGTGATGGCTAAACATATACACACATATAAAAACATATTTCGTTTCAAATTAAACAGACCGTTGATAAATTGACACCCTAATGACAATTGCATAATTTGTCAGTTGTTATGTCGATGTTCTTTCTGAAGTTAACGTTAAAAAGAGAATAGAATTTAACACAAATTCCCTGTGTAGTACATTGTTTGGAAATTTCATATCAATCATACTAAAACACACACAGGCATTATATATATATATATATATACATACGTATATATATATATATGGATAAAATGAAACACTTTGTTAAAAATTGCCGACGCATTTCGTCAATCCGACTATAGCAAGTCAAGTTTAAAAGTGAAATCCTTTGTACTTACAACTTCAAAATATTAAAATATTATACAATTTGTTTTATCTTCTGAATTATTCTGAGAAATTTAACTATATATATATATATATATATATATATATATATATATATATATATATATATATATATATATATATATATATATATGACATGGCTTAGTCAGAAATGAAAGTTTGTCAGGCATACGTTGCAAGTTTGGGCGGATGAAGGTCTTGGCTAGAGATGTCGGGTCAAGCGTTGCCGTCTTTTTTCTTCCTCTTTAGTGTTTCTTCATTGTCAAACGTGGAACAACCGAAATGGGCGGTAGGCAGTATTTGTTTCCCAGATATTAGGGCTAATTCCAGCTTGAAGGAGGAAATTCTTCAATTAATCTTTGAATCTGCGTTTTGGTATACCGCGATATCGTTTGCCGTTGACGAGCTCGCTCTAAAGGATATTCCGCATCAATAGTGTCACATGTCCTGGCCCAATGGGTGATGCTTGTGCTTCAATCCTCAGAAATTCGGAGAGATTTGGTCCTGACATTTAATGTTAAGGATCTTTCGGAGCTTAGAATCGATCAGTTTTTCAAGACCTTTCGATACAGGATCCATGTCTCACAAGCTCACAAGCGTAGAGCAATGGAGACATGATTCTATATATATATATATATATATATATATATATATATATATATATATATATATATATATATATATATATATATGTATATATATATATACATACATATACGCCTAACACACACACACACACACACACACACACACACATATATATATATATATATATATATATATATATATAAACGTTTTTTGTGTATGACAGTTGCGCAGCTGTGTGCAAATAATTTGTTCATTTTTAGAAATTCCTTTTAATCTTTAAAAATTATAATTAAAATATAGGCTGGGGGAATCAAAAAATTTAATTAAAGATATCTGATGACATGTTGCTCTTAGTAGGACGAGAAATAAGCAAACTCTGAAATGATTACTCAGACCTTCCAAATGCTACACAAGAAATATTGTGCTTTGAGAACTTTTATAGTAAACATAGTTTTGGTTGTAAATATCTAACATTTATAAGGATTATATACGGATATATTTCCTTAGGTGATTATATATTGTGAACTGTTCATTTATCAACCTTAACAACGAATTATTTTAATTACAATATAATACAGGAAATAAACGGAAAAAACTTACACTATAATACATATTACTTATAATACAGTGCTTCATGTCGGGCACACTAGTATATATATGATTCTAATTAATTAATTTTGGAACCCAGTTGAAAGACCAGTTTCTGTAAAGCTAATAGCCAGCACGATGGCGTATATCAGAAGTTTATTCACATAAACAACTGTCATTTCTTATGTTAGACTTTTGGCATTGGTAGAAGTTATTTTTCTCGTCAAAGAAGAACCAAAACATGCCATGTTCGTAAGGAATTTTGACATTGTTAAGTAAACGCCTTACACGGAGATTTTCCTGTTTTGGCAGACACGAACTGAGCCCTATATATATATATATATATATATATATATATATATATATATATATATATATATATATAGTCAAACCTAATGAGCCAGACAAACCTACCAAGGTTTCATTTATGCAGATCGTCAGGGTCGATCTGCCTAAGTGAAACCTTGGTAGGTTTGTCTGGCTCATTAGGTTTGACTAGGTTTTTCTCTACGTTTGTATTGAGCTCTTTAGTTAGTTGTTTACTCGTATCGGGGTTTTTTCTTTGGGCCTTGAACCTGTATCTCTGTGATTATTTTCGACAGACTTCCATGTTCCAGGCTCTTTCTTTTTTAAAACCATTTTTTCCCTTCGAGATTGATTTGGCTATTGTTAAATCAAGAGTTCGAAGGTTTTTCGACACGAGTATTGTTACCTATATATATATATATATATATATATATATATATATATATATATATATATATATATGGATTGCAATGAATGTTCTCCTGCAGCAGGTTTTATAATCCACTCTAATCTAAAGTTATTTGGCAATAAGCCTCATTGATTTAGCGATATCATCGATAATATTTTGAGCCCGTTGAAGGAATCTTCGTTATAGTGTCTAAACGTAATGACCAAGCAGGTTCGTCAATTCTACTATAATGTAATATATTAACAAACGCTATAACGAAGGAAGCAGAAATAGCGATTCATCCATTTTAGATCCGAGGTGAACTTGACTCCTAATAGAGGTTCAGAGAAAGGACTGTACTCGTGAGTAAAACAGTTCATCACGATAGACGATACTTCAAGTTCTGCTTAGTGATGATTACACGTTGCTAGCATGGGTTTTGATTTATTGAATGTTATAAGCCATTTTCTCTCCTATTAAGTTATTAGAGCTAGGCCAGAAGGAGCGATCAACTGCCATGCCCTTGTCAGTCTTGACTTTTGAATTTGTATCCATAGACTGTAATATCATCTGCATATCTCTAATTATATAAGTACGTTTTTAGCAGATAATTAATATGTCAGAAAGAGGATAGGTTCATTAAGTGAACCTGGCAGAATGCCTATATTGCTTTAATTGGTCTCAAAAGGCTGGCCGTTAAAAAAGCTCTTCATCGACCAATATATCACGAAGGACATGATAATTGAGAAAACTGGAAAAAAAGGCCACGACTTTTAAATGAACTTGAAGGTATCTAAGGCGATCGCTCTCGCAAGAAATTTACCGTCTAGTATCTCATGTGTAAGGAGATAAACAGTGAAATTAGAAAAACTAAATCTATGCATTTTGTCGGTTAGGAATTGTTGTTTTTTTTTAAGTGATCAACAACTTCACGAATGTGACTAAGAATGCTGATGGGCCGATATTGCGACGTGGTAGAGCAATCGACAACATTATTGAAAAAAGCATAGACAGCCAACACATTCCATAGTCATGCAAAGCGTTTAAGCAATTTGGCCAAGATTGGAGACAATGTTCTTAAAACCAACCACCTAGATTTATCCGGAGTAGTAGCTCTCGTCGAGTCAACGTTTTTGATGAGTAAGGAAACATCCTGATGTTTGCTCTATGAGAGGAGGGAAGTCAGGAATGCTATGTTCCTTGCCCTCTACCGTTGAGGTAGGGGCAAATTTCATTGCATTGCAAATTATTTAGATGAGGATTAATTAAGCACAAGGCCATTTATGACAGTAGGCACTGACGTTTTACTTGTATTGAGAATTTTGTTTCAGGTTTTCTATAAATCTAGTCTGTTGTTTTTAATTTTAGATAAGACTGGTTTGCCTAGCTGCTATTTTCATTTTACGAAACTCTTTTATATAGATTGCCAGACACATAAAAATACACTATAAAACATGGTGGCGAAACATATTAGTTGGACCCACACACACATACCATACAAAATGCATGTATTTCTATATAAGTATACTTATAATAATATAACATATAATATATATCTATTTGGTATTTGCGCATAAGTGAATGTAAGGATCCCGAAAAATTGTTTTATCTATCATTCCAAATGCACCTCCCTATGAGCAAATCTTTCCCCTCTGCGTGTATATATATATATGCATATATATATATATATATATATATATATATATATATATATATATGAATATACATATATATATATATATATATAGAGAGAGAGAGAGATATGAATATATATATATATATATATATATATATATGAATATATATATATATATATATATATATATATATATATATATATATATATATATATATATATATATATATATATATATATAGGGAGAGAGTGAGAGAGAGAGACCAAGAGAGAGAGAGAGAGATAGAAAGAGACAGAAAATAGACATACAGATATTCAATGTCAAATTTAAACGTAGTGTCCCTGTTTATTTGATATTTGATGTTATTCCAATTTTCGAATAAATTTTTGATCATTGAATTGAAATTTCAAGTGACTGGTATGATTTTATTGAATGTTTTGCGACCTATCAGTCATTGTTAGCAAGTAAATTGGAAAAGTACTGTAAACAGTGGTTTTGTTAACTGTTTATTACATAACACTCAACAAAAATACAACTATTAATATTAGACATGTGTTAATAGATAATGTCAAAACATTCACTCATTCTAAATCTTTCACTCTAAAGAAAAAATCGAATTTACCCATTTAAAGGAGTTCACCGGCTTTAAGAAAATTGCCTGTCCATACTAATTTCGGTACCATAACATATTTATTACATTTATAATGTTCATAAAATAATTATAATACTTATAACATATGGAAAATATTAGATTTTTTTCTGCTGTCAAGCACTGTGAAACAGTTCTGGACATTGCATTTTACTTCGAACCTTTTATAATGATAAATCAAGCGTGGAAATAGTGATATATTTTCGTTGCTACGTTATTCATTATGAACCGACATTCATGAAGATATAATATTTAACGGTTCTGAACATGACATATCGACGTGGTGAGTTCGATCTCCAGTTGCGTTCACATTCGAGTAAATATATTTGAGAAAATATATGAATTACTCACTCAGCTATGGGATAAATGGTACAGCAAACTGTATTCTTAAGCTTTGATAGGCAACTAAGCTAATAGAAAGACAGCTCTGAATTTTAAATTGGTTAAGCATGTTCCTAGCAAATTTATGCGAGAAAATGGCAGTTGATACGGAAATAAGTCAAACTGCATCTAGCGTGTTGAAGCCGTGACGGCCTACTCAACAGGAGTGTGCAAAGGAAGTGAGTATTCAGTATGAATTATTTTGACTAATCTCAGTAAATTAAGTCTTAATAGACAAAAGATGAATAACATGCAAGGAATAATAATAGATCAAATCGCTAAAGAAATACAAAAACGAAGATATGTTGGTTTTTCCCGCTTTTATTTTCGGTTTTCAAGCAAAGGATAAATTAATAGCAGATTCTGAAGTCGTAATTTACGTGAATTCATGTTCGATACCTTTTCGCACCAAGTTTGCTTAGTTGTAATTTTTTTTCTGGTTCCTTTTCGGAACAAATCATTCTGCTTCAAAAGAAATTTCATGGAATAGGAAAAACATTCTCTGAAACAGAATACAAATTAAAAGGTATGTCGAAAAAATAAATTGAGAAAAAGTAAAAAAAAAAATATTTAAAAGAAAGGAAACAAAATTAAAAAAAGATTTAAGAGAATGCGAAAGGAAAAAGTGAACAAAACGATGCACGAATATTGAATTCAGTCAACATTAACAATCCAGGGCAGTATAAATGTGAAGGATTATGGGAAAATAAACATGCTACATCTGATGGAAAATTTTATCTGGAAAGAAAGAGAGAAAGAATAGAATGACAGAAAGAAAAAATAAAGAAAGAAGAAAAGATGAAACAAATAATGACAGATAGAAAGTAAAATAGAGAAAGAAAAGAAAAAAAGAAAGAAAAAGGAAGAAAGAAAAGAACAAAAAGACATAAAATAATGAAAGAAAAAGAAAGGCACAAAAATAAAAAAATAAAAAGAAGAAAAAAGACGAAAAGAAAGAAAGAAAAAGAAAGACAGAAAAAAGCAGAAAGAAAGAAAAAGAAAGAAAAAGTAATAGAGAAAGACTTACATAAAACCCATATAAAAATGATATTTTGAAAAAACTGAAGCAAATGAAAACAGACAAAATGATTGAAGGAATGAAGGAATGAAAGAAGGAAGGATTTAAGAAAGGAAGAGACGAAGGAGAAACGAAGAAAAATAATAAGTAGCGCTTTAAGAAAATATATAGAAGGAAAGGAACGAAGAAATAATAAGAAAACGTTAAAGAAAGAAATGAAAAATAATGTTACGATGGAAGAATATTTTATGTCAAAGAAAGAAAGAAATAGAAAAAAATTAAAAAAGAAATGAAGAAAGATAAAAAAAAAACTAACATTAAAATAAAGAAAGAAACTGACGAAAACAAAAGAAAATGAACGAAGTAATAAATTAAGGAGATAAAGAAAATACATTTAGAAACCAAACAGTAAGCGACATTTAAAGAACAGAAGAAAGAAAAAAGAAAAAGAGACAAAAGACTGAAATACAAAAACGTACATTAAATAAATGAAAAATAAATATTTTAATGGCAAAAACATGAATGCAAAACAACGAAGAAAATAAAAAAAATGATATTTTATGAAGAAGGAAGAGAATAATCAGAGATTACAAGAAACAATAAACTCATACGGAATTCAAAGAACGAATAGAGTTGTGGAAAGGAAAGGTACAAAAACGATGTCATCCGAAACTGCCAGAAGAAAAGACCGCTTCCAGGCAAGTCGTTTACCGACTCTGTGAAAACTTAAACGATAAATCAATAGTAAATGCAGAGACATTATGAAAGGAAGAAAGAAAAAAAATATCAAACAAGAGAAGTGATCTACTTTGCCGCCAAGTTGACGAGGTGAAAGAATGACTCTTCCTACAAGTGATCTGAGGCAATTCACGGGTGAAAATGAACGCGACAGAAAGCTATTACGAAGTGGCAGGATTGACATGGGCCTTTCATTAAATAAACCTACTCTTTGAAAAAAAGAAAGAAAGAAAATGAGACACATCCAGCAATACAAAAGAAATACACAGACGCCTACGCGAAGTTTTAAATCAAATGTTTTCATTATCGGAATAATGGCTATTGGAAGGTGTGACGCCAAAACACAAGCACACACATAAAAACACTCATTAATACACAAATGTATAGCCTTCCAATATATATATATATATATATATATATATATATATATATATATATATATATATATATATATATATATATATATATATATATATATATATATATATATTATAACGATATATAATTTTGTATAATTAAATTAGTACGATAAAATTCAAACTGGCGAAATGCGGGACAAAAGTTTTTTCAGTTAATTATACTATTTTTGGGAAATACTGTTTGTTGATACACACACACGAAGAAGAGTATTAATAATTTTCCCAAATGTATTAGCCCTTAAGTGCATGTAATTGATTCGCCTGGATTTCGAACTCGTCTTCCCGTTTCCTCAATCCTAGTAGGTACCCAGTACTCCACGTGCATCCTTATATATATATATATATATATATATATATATATATATATATATATATATATATATATATATATATATATATATATATATATATATATATATATATATATATATATGTATATATATATATATATATACAAGCAGTCTTCGCAATGAAGTGCGCCATATCAAAGTTTGATCATTAATATCATTTTTAGAAGAAGGAAAAAAAGAAAAAAATATATATAGGCAGTAAATAACCCCTGGTAGCCCCTGAAATCTGGACCGACAGATCTGCCTACGAAACTTTGGAGTCGGTATGGTTTACTCCACTGTGACTGTTGTGTAAGATGAGAACAAATAGAGTACAATTCTAATGTTAGTAATATTTAATTTAAAAGAGAGCTCAATACAAAGTAGATCAATATAGATTATGTTAGGCTATTACATCGACAAAAATGGCAAAATCGCTACACAATTGCAGTCAGATGTTGATGGGTATCAATACATCTCATCAGGCGATTGTAAATTACTGCTGAATGAACTTTTTATTTTGCTTTAAAAACAACATATAGCCTCTTTTTATGAAAATAGACAAAAACGCCGTGTGGTTATATGGGCTTTACTCAGATTTACTCATGTGTTAATATATATATATATATATATATATATATATATATATATATATATATATATATATATATATATAGAGAGAGAGAGAGAGAGAGAGAGAGAGAGAGAGAGAATAACTGATGGTTTATTTTATGTTTTGTACATAGTTGATATACGTGAGCAGAGTAACGTTTTTTAAATTACATTTCCGTTTTCGTATTTCTGTCTTTTCTCTCTTTTGTATTTTCTTTCTTCTTTTCTTTAAATGTCGCTTACTGTTTGGTTTCTAAATGTATTTTTCTTCATCTCCTTAATTTATTACTTAGTCCATTTTCTGTTGTTGTCGTCAGTTTCTTTCTTCGTAACCTTCGCTTATTATTGAATATATTCCTTGTTTGAAAAATGCTATGCTTATTATGAAATTTAGCCCATTAAGAGAAAGGGTTGATTAACTAAAAAGAAATCAATCAAAGAAACCAGTTAAAAAAACAATAAAAAAACAGCAAAATGGAAGTAGCAGTAGCCGACAACTTTGCAATTTACCAAAAATATCACCGTGTTCCCGCAGTGTATCACAGTGTAGAGTACCTATTTACAAAAGTAAATGAAACAAAAAGAAAGACTGTAAATGAATTCGGATGGATTTTTAAAAAAATTCTAAAATCCACAGAAAACCTTTTTCGTGCGCATGTCCTACAAACATAACAATTCGTTTAATGTGAGTGAATAGTGCATTAAGAAAAGGATAACGAATTTTTCCAGTTACACCTTACAATATTTAACCAGCAGCTGATATGCAGAAATGGATTCATATATTTCTCAAAGGGATTTGCGCGAAAGGGATTGAAAGAGAACATAACTGATTCCTTACTTGACTTTACTGTTTCTCATTCTGATATCCTTTTCCAATACATCACAATCACACTCATTTATAATCGATTTGGCTCACGTGAAAATATACTTATGTAACTCAGTTAATCATTTCACCCAAATAACGGCGACAATTCCACACTGACGTAAGCGATTACTGAGGGTGAAAGAAAATGTGAAACTTAACTGAGGAAAAAGATTGGATTCACGATGACAGAAAATGACGATTGGTATTGTTTTTCAAGTTTTAAATATCGAAGATGGCAGGTCGGCAAGAAACCGTAAGAGGGTTTCACAGGTGAGAAGTGCGAATATAAATTAGAATAAAATTATATTAGAATAGAATGTTTCCTCTATTCTAAAAGTGAAAGGATGCGAACTAGGTGTTAAACTAGTACGACGCTTAAACCCAAGTTGTTTAATGTACCAAGGACGAAAGGTCATTCTAACAGTTGCCATGAAAATATTTATTGAAAAAACACAGGCATATCACTTCAAAGGGGTGGAAAAAATTACTGATGTCGTGATAACACACCAAGACCTATAAAATGGCATTTATCGAGAATCTCGAGATCTATAGCAAGAACAGCAGACCAGATATCGTAGTAATATTCAATGCATGGAATAATGGTAGATTTGTAAACATGCAAGATGCATTCTTGCGAAAATGACTTTCTGTCACGACCCAGTGAAAAAATATTTCTGGCAGCAGACCTAACAATTTATTAAACATGATAATTCTACTTCCTAGCTGAAAGACCAAGAATGCGTAACGAGTTGCTATCCTATAGGTTAGCATCATACAGCAATAATAATGCTCTAAAGCCTCTAGAATTTAGTAATTTCGTTTTTAGACGTAAGAACATACAAGTCATTTTTGATCCAGTTAACAATTGCTTTGATTTATTTTCGAGCTCAGCAGCCTGCTTTATTTTATCGGAACTATTGAATTAACTATTGAGATAGAAGTATGTAGTTGTGCCATCGTAATAAATACATATTTAGGAAATTAAAATATCAGGAAGGTCGTTGATGAAGACATGAAAGGAAGTAGTTCCAAGGATAAAGAGCAACGAAACCCATAGATTAATGTGAAAGTATCTAGAAGTGTGACCGTTAAAAACATTTTTCCTTATGTTAAGGTTGGATGGAATCAGAAATTTGGCCGGCGAAACGATATCCTTTCAGCTTCTGAAGAAGGCCAGCATGCCAAAGTATGTGAAACGTCCTCTAATGCTAATGCCTGAGCATTACCCTTCTTATCTAAAGCTTGGCAGATTATGTTAGTAACAATATTTATCAGCGTTTGACTCAGAGAAGCGAAAGCCATGTTATTTATCGGAAAGAAAAACATCCGAAGTGAGATGCTCTGATTATAGCAACTCGTTTTTTTTTTCAAAAATAGATAACAAAACTAATAGGACGATAATTGGAGGGACCAGAGGTGTCACCACATCTTAAGAGAGGGCCTGCAGAAGAGCATTTACAATAACCTGGAAGCTGAAAATCATTTTTTGTGGAGTTTAGAGAGAACAGAGATTTGTTCCTGAGCAAATTTGAATAATAATTCAGGGCACCCGCGGGTTTAAATGCCATTTGATGATCAAATTTGGAGATGTTAGCAGAAACGAGGAATGAAATTATAGGCATTTTACACAAAAGAGATTCAGTGTTAAGTGTAAAATCAGGCAAAGATATTCCTCATTAGAGTCGATTTGAAAGAGAATTTACGAGCAAAGAATTTTGCTTAATCAACAATAGATGACACGACTTCAAACTGACTAAAGAGGTTTTCACTTCCGCTTACTTAATATCGTTTGTTGCTGCCAGGTTTGTTTGGGTGGTCATAACACAAATCAGATTTCAAGTGTGCCGTCTCACTTTATCTGAAAGTGTGGGCACAGAAATAATTTGTGAAGTTTTATGTTGCACAATCCCGTGTATAACGATAATCTACATCCAGCAGCAAGGCCTCTGATAGGAAGATGGGAGGTTTTGAAGAGTGTAGAACCACCGTTTAATTGCTTTTATTCCTACGTCGCCCATGACCCGGTGTGATAGCACCAGTTTGTGTCCAAGTTATGGCTAAAGAATGAACCCCCAAATAAAAACAAAACAATATGAAAGTATAAAAATACATTTTGTAATGAAAATGCATGCAATATATTTTTATTTTAACAATATGTACATATTTATAGTAAAATGCCAAAAATATATATTATCTGTAGTTGAAGGCATAAAATTGCGTTTAAAATATCCTTAGCTCAAACGATAAAATTGTATTCAAAATATTTAGGTTTCGGCATTGAATAGGATTTAGAGTTTGTTATGACGCTAAACAAAATCAACCCACAACCCAATTGGGCATCAAAGTTTATAAACTAAAATGAGTGAGAAAACCTACTTAACACGTACTCAAAATAATTTAATTCTGCTTTTATGTACATTAATGTCTTTCTATGAAACTACCTATTTCTCTCTCATTGCCGTTCGCTATCTTTCTTCAGTCAGTTATGTGCAATGTGTTATACACGCTTAGGCGATCATGTATCTTTCGATACATGACTAACGAGGCAGATTTTTCTCGTAGTCGGTTGCCATTTCTTTCTGCGGTAGACCAGTTGCCATCCATGAGTATAGAAACCGATCCGTCCTGTTATTTACCCATAGCCTGGGGGAGAAGAAGAGGATTAATACCTTTTCCAAGTCTATTAGTACGTAAGTGAATTTAATGGGGTCTACCGATTCCTCAATCCGAGCAGCTAGCCGTTACTCCACCGCTCCTTCCTTTATTTCTTACTTATAAAATATGTTGATTTCGGCATTAAATACCCAGTAGAGATTGATATACCGCTAAATAAAATCAAAGAAATTTGTTTTACAAAAAGGAATTTCTGTTTCTTATCCTTTCTGATTGCATGGAATGAACGAAGGATTCGATAGAAAACCTCCATTTCTAACTCCTAGTTCTGGCGTTACCGTTGATATCTGCCCCACAAAATTACGCTTTTATACTTCAAAGAAATGAATTGTGGCATATATATAAAATGCGTGACCCAATTATGTAATCTGACCTCATTTGTTCGCGTATAGCATGATGCACTCAATATATAGAAATGCTTACCTCCACACACACAATTGAGTTTGTGGTTAGAAAGTTCGTCGTGGGGCAATGTGCGTATGTGCAGCTATATATATATATATATATACAGATAGATAGATATATAGATAGATAGATAGATAGATAGATCGCTACTTATATAATTTTAGTTGTGCTATAAAGGAGTATATAAATTTTCTCTCGCACACATTTACTCTCTCTCTCTCTCATTGTCCCTCTCTCTATGTCTGCCTCTCTCTCTATATATATGCATTAATATATATTATTGTTATATGCTATTTAAGTAGATACAAACATATATATATATATATATATATATATATATATATATATATATATATATATATATATATATATATATATATATATATTCATTGCAAGTTAAAAAATTATATTTTTAAAAATATCTACAAATTGGAACCGTTCCACGTTGTTGGTTTTAGCAAATCAATGATAATTTACTTTGGAATGATGATACATATATATATTGTAAAGTAGATGTTACTATTAGAAGGCATATCCAACGTTGCCTGAATTAATGGGAAGTAGTTTTTTTGTAAATTTGCGCGATTTGAATATATATATATATATATATATATATATATTTGTCATCCACAGACAGACTGTTTCGCTGTTTCACAGCTCATCAGTGTGGCTAGACGTACGGTTGCCTCTAGCTAGGATCCAAACCCGACTGAATTTGCCTCAGTCGGAACTTCTCCCACTAAGCCATCAGCGTACGGTACGGGATGAAGGTGAATTTTAGCGTGTTTATTTTTAGATTCAGATAAGCACACAGTGACTCACAGTGACTCAATTCTGTCGAAGAGTCGTGAAGTATTAGCTTAAATAGTCACTGTTTACAAATTCACACCTCAAACCAGAGGGCTCAACCGAAATTAATTTTTCAGGAGCTAATATATATATATATATATATATATATATATATATATATATATATATATATATATATATATATATATTGTAAATTGTATATATCTATCAAACACAATATATCTTTTTACTTATTTCTCAAATGTAAAAATCAATTTCATTTCGCTTTTCTCTGTGAAGGCATCATAAAAGAAAATTTCTCTTGAAAATCTCTTTAGTAAATATGATGCATGGTTCAGAGATGGATGGATATCGAGTATTATCCCCTATGAAGTATAGCAACTTGCTATGCGTTACTACTGTATTTGTGTAGAATATATATATTTTCATATATATATATATATATATATATATTTATATATTTATATATATATATATATATATATATATATATATATATATATATATATATATATATATATTGAAGCTGCCAATCATACACTCATGCGCTTTGAATTCAGATTTGTCATTCTTCTAGACTGGTTGCCAAAATAATTCTCACGGGCCATTTTTAACTGTTAGCAACGTCTTAAGAAGCGATTGTTTCATGCAGTTTTTAATTACTTCACACCAAGTAAGGCGACGATATCACTAAGATGCAAGTAGTTACTGAGAGGGAAATAAAATGAGAAGACAAATTGAAGAGAAATTACAATAAAAGAACAGGGCGATTTATGTTCCATTCAAGCTTTTGAGAACTGTAGGTGATCGGAAGCGAAAGATCGGAAAAGAGATCCACAGATGAGTATTGCGAGAAAAGAAACTAGTAAATTAGAACTTACGATAACATATAGCTATTACAACAGTCCAAATCTACTAGTACGCTTACATCCCTGCTGTCTATGTACCAAGGAGGAAAGCCCCTTAAAAGAATTACCATGAAAATGTTTATAATAAGGGAAAGACGGAAGCCATATCATGGCCGTGGGAACGTGAGTGAAGCCTAGATGCTAGGTCAAAACCGTTAACATTACAGACCCTTCTTTGGATTTTCTCAAGAATTTCAAGACACATAGCAGATGTACTAGAACATATCTGTCAACGATATACCAAAAGCGAACACAATGAAATTTCACTTGGCACTCCAAACCTCCGTTCTTTGCCGATAATAAATTCAACCTTACATATAGGTAGGGCCAAAATCAATACATGTATGTAAGCTGACTGATCTTTGCCGACAGGTTAATAAAAACAATAATAGGCCTAACAAGAAGATAGAGAATATGTTTTAGAAAACACATCAGCAAAATAATATCATATTGACAATCATCATAGACATATTTGGAAAGTAGTTTCGTTTAATTGTGGGTTCGAAAGCGCTGCCGCTGCGCGCCTGCTGTCGATGACGACTATGATAATAATGGCTTAAAAGCAATTATCTAATTATTTAATTATCTAAACCAATGAAATGCAAACTGAATTTCAGCGTAATTTCCATTTATACAAATTAAATCTTATTTCAAATCATATTAGTGGAATTTAAATTTCTTGCTCTTTCTGGAATCGAATATATTCTAAATACTTCTATAATATGCTATATTTGATCCTGCATTGTCTGAGTAATTTCTGAATAACGCAAGGGAAATATTTTCAGAGAAGTTAGACTTGACGTTTCTTATTATTTGATCAAAGACAGCCAAGATATATTCAGTTAGATTCACGAAAATCACACCATCTGATTTCGCAGTAGATACTGGAACCCGTCTGGATATTATTCTGCGGTAAAGATAGAAAGAAATAAAAATTATTAGCTATTACTTATTTTTAAATGAATTATATTTAATGACGTCATTTGATTTTATCCTATCGATATTTTTTTAGAGTTATTTTCGCATGTGTTTACAATGCACACGTTAACCGAAAGATATTCAGTAATATGACTGAAGATAGCTTAAACTGGCATAACGTAGTGTAGCAAGCGAGAGTCGCTTGATCCATTAATACTGAACACTGGGCTCGATTCTCACTGGGTTCCCAATACTTTCGGCTTTTTACCACGTCACTGCTACGCTTAGAAAACCAACATAATACTTTGACTATAGAACGCGTATAAAGATTGAATAGTGTGTCTACTTAAAATACTACTACTACTACTGCTGCTACTACTACTACTACTACTACTACTACTACTACTAATAATAATAATAATAATAATAATGATAAACGGAGAAAGCGGAGCCTAAAAAATATACAGAGTATGCCACACAACAGTGAAATTCATAACAGAAATCGTGAAAACTGGAAGACTTAAACTAAATCTAAACCATACAAACGGCTCATCAATATCAAGAGCAATCGGGATTTTTCAAGGAGATTCATTATCAACACTAGTCTTCGGCTTTGGTTTAGCACAACTCAGCTTCCTATTGAACAAGATTAGCCACGGATACAAGACGCATAATGCCATAATGAATCACCTATATTATACAGATGATGGTAAAACGTGTGTCAAGAATAAAAATCAGCAGAAATCCTACTCACCATTGTCAAAACCTTCTGACAGATAACCAACCTGTATCCTACACAGAACTGTTCGATTCCTGTCCGAGGACACATATTTTCTACGATTATAAATAATTATCAATAAAACAATATTGGAATAGGTGAAAACAAAGACAAGAAATTTATCAATAGCATGAATCGACTACAGAAAGTCGTTCAACAGTGTTTCACAGACATGGATAAAGAAGAGCCTAAAAATACTGAGTATACCCCACAACGGTCCAATTCATAACAGGAAGCATGACAAACTGGAAGACTACACTAAATCTAAACCATAGAAATGGCTGATCAATATCAAGAGCAATCGGGATTTTTCAAGGAGATTCATTATTGTTGTGGTAGGATCCACCTAATTTGCAAAGTGGAGTAACTACTATATAAATATGGTTGGTACCGGGAAGACATTGGAGGCGAATCAAGAGATTCAACTAGAGACTCTGTCCGACTGCGATTTAGTCAACACATTCTCCAGGAAGGGTCTTCCCAGGAATATACAAAAGACTATATGTAAATATTGTGTACACTTTCTTTTTTCAATACATTTTGTTCTAAGTACATTTTGTGTTACATTATTATTCCATACATTAGTCAAGTTTCAACAATTATCAACACTAGTCTTCGGATTTGAATTAGCGCCACTCAGCTGCCTACTGAACAAGATTAGCCACGGATACAAGACACAGAATGGTAAAATGAATCACATAGTTTATATTGATGATCTTAAAACGTTTGCCAAGGATGACAACAAGCAGAAAAATATATTCACCATTGTCAATACCTTCTGCGATGACATTAGAATGGAGTTCGGAATCGTCAAAGTGTCAAAGCCATCTTCAAATGCGGTAAACTAAAGAAAACTATAGATATAGACTTTGATATCAACAACAGGATTAAAGAACTAGACCAACATGGTACATACAAATATTTATGGATTAATGAAGGAAATGAAATAAAACATTCAATTATGAAGAAAAAATCCGAAAGGAATATTATAGAGGCGTGCGTTTGATGCTAGAAGGTGAATTAAATAAGACCAATAAAATGAATGCTATTAACACGTTAACTATACCCGTAGTAACATAGAGTTTCAACATTATTAAATGTAAGTTGAATGACATTATAAGTTTGGACGCCATGGCCAGAGAAATGCTTACCCAAATTAGAGTGCACCAACCGAAATCAGATACTGATAGGCTTTATGTACCAAGTACTTTAGGTGTTCTAGTTATAATCCAACTTGAAGTAACTCTAAAAACCACAACAATTGGATTGGAAGCATAGCTCACAAAAGACAATGATCCACTCGTACAAATAGTAAATCACCAAATCCACTCCATCAACCAAGAAGTTGCACTCTTCAAGAAACAACTAATGTATCTGAAATCATACCAACAAAAAAAACGATTGAATACCATATATGCCAAACGAGTAAAGCAGAAAGCAAAACAACTTGTCCAAATGAAATGAAATTACAAAAAAAACAAACTGGAAGAAAAAAGTGCTGCATGGCAAATACATAAAAAGAACAAAAGAAGCAGATGTCGACCAAGAGAAACGTAAGCTAATAATATTAAAAAACAGGTTTCTTTTCAAAATTTAAATAATATTCATTTATTTAAAAATATATATTTCTTGAATATTATTCGATTACTTTTGTCATACCAGACATTAAATTATAGCACTTAGTGCCCTCCATAAGTTTCGACTGCCCTTGAGACCACCTAATGAATATTCATGAATTCTCATATTAAAAACTTTAAGAAATTAATGACAACCTTGCTCTTAGATGTAAACACATGCAACGAAATTAACCTTTACATTTGCCATGATTAAGTCCCCTAGAGGACGAAACGCGTCGGCTAAGAATAATCTTTCCTCTTGTCTTTTTATTCATTTTGTTCATTAACAGATACAATCTATCTGAAAATAATTAACACACACACACACACACACGCACACACACATATATATGTATATACACACACATATATGTGTGTGCGTGTTTATATATATATATATATATATATATATATATATATATATATATATATATATATATACAGTGATGTTCGATAAAAGGGGCTCACCTGTTTTTTTTTACTTAAAAAAATTTTCGCCTATTGTCTTGGGGGTCAAACTAATTTTTAATCTTACTAATATAAAGACACTTCCCGACCATCTACTAAAAAAGTTTACTCACCCTAAGGTATTCTACTGATAATTATAATTTTGGATATGAATGAGATTTAGGGAACAACTCTGTGCAAAAAAAGTGACTCACTTATTTCCTGCAACTATTAATCAATAGAAACATAACCGAACAGCTTTAAATTAAGAATAATAGTGGTATAATTTATTTATAATAGGTAATATAGTTCGAAATATTTAATAATCTATGGGTCCTTTTTAAATAACCTTTTCAAACATTTTTGGCATTGACCTGATTAGGTTCTGGAAAATCCCATCTCCAAGCATTGAATTCCCTTCGGATATGAAATTCACAATCAAATCCTCTTTATTGCTCAACTGCTTTCACAAGAGCCTGTAATTTATAATACTCCATAATTATAATGTGATTCAGGTGAGGAGATTGGGGAGGCCGTGTCATAACACTCACCTGCTTCTTATCAAAGTATTCCTTCATCAATTTTGATTTATGATAGGGAGTATTATTCTGCATAAAAATGAGCATGGTGGGGTCGATTTGCACCCTTTCAGCAGAAGGGAGCAGACAAGACTCTTGTACTGCTCGCTCCTGAGGGTCTTTTCAATAGGTTTTAAGAAACCAGTTCCATGAAAATAAAAGGGTCCCTAGAACATTATACTGAACGGATCCTTGACAGTACTTACTGCTAAATTCACAGAGCTTTCAAAGCTTCTTCTGAATTTAGATCGCTTTTCCTTTGAATTTAGCTCAACTTTCGTTTCATCGGAGAAGAGAACATTTATTAAAAAAAAATAATGAGGTGAGTCACTTTTATCGAACATCCCTGTATATATACATATATATATATATATATATATATATATATATATATATATATATATATATATATATATATATATAATATGTTTAAATAAATATAAATATAAATTGTCGGACTATGTCCAATTCAAATATATATATATATATATATATATATATATATATATATATATATATATATATATATATTGATTGATTGATTGATTGTTAGTATGTGCGTAACTCCAAAAAAGATTCAACTGATTTTGTTCATAATCCACACACACGCACACACGTACACGCGTACAATCATGTACATTGATGCAATTCTATATACATTTTTATTTCAAGTGGCTTAGAAAAAGAATGTTAATTGCCCCGAAAATCCGAATGTCTAATAATACGTCCACGCATTGACATCTGCTTTTATTTACCATCTTGATTGGAAATCAAAGATCACCGATCTTCACTTCATTTGATAAATCTCATTTCTATGTATAACGAGCCTATAGTACTTCATATGGTATATTTCTTCCTTCAATTTCGAGTGTTTCTTCAAGGACATTATTGTTCATGTCTCTATATGTTTTCCATCTTTTATTGCTTTATCTTTTGACTTGTTCTACCATCCATTCAGGTTGGCTCATTGAGCAAAGATGTTTTACCCTCACAAGACATACTGAAGTACGGAAAGGCAGGTGGATACAGCAAGCAACATACGTAACCAGATGACATAAATGGATAACAGGTAGTAAGAAGGCGGAAACATTTTGCAGCTGCATAGGATAGGCTGTTGCTGCAATCCTACATTATATTTGAACACGGTGCATAGAAGAAGAAAGGGTAGTGGTTATCTCTCTTCCGTATCGAGCTGCACAATGCTGCATATTTTAAAAGGAACATTAAAGTCTTTTTTAGTTTCATATTTTAAACGAGATTCTACAATGGTATCTTTCTATATTTCTGAGATGAGCACTATTTACATTACTTGGACTATTGTCCTCGTCTTTGTTGCCATATTCATAACAACGTTTCGGCCGTTGTACGCTCCGGAATTCGTCAGGTGGTTGGAATGTCGAACTGAAGCATTTATTTCGCTCGCTGGGCTTGACTGTTCTAGTTCCACGTTCCATGTCCAATGGATGTCAGTTATCAGTTATCTCCTGTTAATTCCCCCCTCTTTAAGTTCTCCACCGCTATAACCAGGTATTGAACTCACGCTATTTGGGTCCTGTCACTTTATCTAACTATCGCTCTTATCTTCTGTGCCATGTGTCCTTGTTCTACAATCGTCATAATTTTTTACAAGCATTTTAACAAACATATTTGCCTAGAATTATTCGCTGTATATTCCTGCTTTGACTGCAGTTAGTATATCTTAGTGATAAATTCTCCAGTTTGTCTTTCCTCAGGTTATTGTCCCAGACATTTAAACTCTTTGTTTGCAAGTAAAACTTTCATTCTAGTTCCTCTTGTCTTTAATGATATCTCGTTCCTAATATTTTCTCCCATTATATTCTTAGCCAGTGTCGGAAGAACTGGATTTCACTAACTTCATGCCTCTTCTTCATCTTTGAGAAGATTGTCTAACTTTTTTTTCTATGTAGTAGAGTAGCTATTATGTAGAAGTTCAACAAACTTTCTTTTATCATTTACTCTAAAGAAAATATTTTGGATTAACACGTTACTTTGCTTTTGGAGGTATTCTTTTCTATTCATATGCCTGTTCGAAATGCTGCTGTTTGTTAAGAAACTATCCAAAGAAATGCTTTATTTTTAAGTTTTAAATACATGGACAACGCCTTGGGCTATTTCATATTTTAACAACCATCTTAGAGTCAACAGTTATTGTCCTCTTTAATGAAAACATTCAGATACTTTTGATAGAAATTATGATATTTTTCAAATAAGATTTCTGTTTTCACCCCTAATATATGTATTTAAATTATGTTCAATAACGCAACCACCTGTTTCGTTAATGTGATCAATTATCTCAAAAAAGTAGAAGCTTTTTAAATAATCCATCAGATTAAATTTTATTTATATTTTCAGCGGAAAAGGCAGAACAATAAATAATCTAAATCGACAGCGACGTTATAATATTGATGGCGGAATATTATTGAATATTTTGGCATCTACATTGACTTCATTTACCTCCTTTAAGAACTTTATGTTTATCATTGTGGCTACAAAAAACTTTTTCGTTTCATAATATATTCTCTGTAGTCATTAATATGATTATAACCAACATCAGACAGCAAGGCCCGTGATCGGAAAATTGGAGGTTTTGAGGGGAATGGATCCACCTATTGGTGTTTTCACATGTCCACTCTGACCCGACGTGGTAGTACCTGTTAGGGTCTCAGATATGGGAAAATAGTGAACCTCCAAAAAAAATAAAATAAAATAAAAACATAAAAATAGGAAGCAGTGTGAAATTATAGAAATACATTTTTATAGTAAAAATACAAGCAGTATATTTTCATACAAAAATTACCAGCAATATATATTTAGAGTAATATAGCCGACAATACGCACATACTAAAAATATATAGAATTCACCCAAATCCGTTTATAAAAATACCAACCAATCAACATAAAAGATCTCTCTCAGGACGTTAATTAATACAATATCCAATAATTACTTAAAGAAATCTAACTGTATTCTAAAATATAACTTCAACAAAACTAGTATTTAAAACAGATATATCATCGTCTCTAGTAAGTATGTCCGCGCAAACATATATTAACACAAAAGCTGAATATCATCTACCACACATTCAACTGTGAAAGCAGAATAACATATATCATATTTGTATTACTTTCAAGCTCCCAAGAAAATTAAATTTCGGTATTGGATGACCGAGGATGTTGTTATGTCGTTAAACTCTCAAATCAATAAATTAAATCAATATATTCTCTAAACACTTATATAATTACATTATATTCCTTTGCTGGATCAATTTTATTGACAATCACTGTATTTCATGACTTTTGGTGAGAATGTGATGGGACAAACACTCTTTCTTTTATAGTGGAAAAGCTACGTGTAGGAAGTACGATGGAAACATAGCTAAATCATCATTATTAGGCTTAACATTCACTAAGTCAGATCATCCCATTTCTCATGTATTAAGGGGATATTTACTGTGACGCAGTGGCCTGGAACACACGGTGAATTGCTATCTTCTTGAACACGTAAAGCTAAGAACAATGAAAACAAACAGATATGAACACATACAGTCGTATATATCCAAAATAGGCTTTTAATTGGTAATGAAAGGACTATTAAAACCAAACGCTATTTCCATTAATTCAGGTGAATAGATTGAATTTACAAAATAGTGTTAACTAACAAAACCATATTGAATTGTTTCACAGGAATTGATGAATGTTTATCAAATGCAATGTCTTCTAATACATTGTGTACCAAACAGCAGTGTTTCGTACCATTAGTTACAATCGTCTTTATTGATCTGTAAATTATCACATACAGTTCTACATTGTTAAAACAAAGACATAATGTATTGAGATTAGCATGGCGACAGCGCAAGATGCGACTTCTAAATCAAATAAATGCAGTAATTTCAATATCTGTTTAATGTTCAAACATACGACGTAAAATATGACACAGAAGTCCGAAGATTTATTGAAATAGCGAAATGTGCCTTTCGTTATTTAAACGTATTAATAAACAAGAAAAAGTCAGCACCACAAGGAAAAGAGAGATAAACTGCTATGTAATGTCAATCCATCTCTATCTCAGTAAATACTAGACAATTTCCACGCAGATGAAGAGAATAAGTGGTGCAAATGAAAATGATTTCTGCAGACGCATCCTGAGAATGTACTTTTAATGAAAACGGAAACGAAAAGGGCAGATTACTATCGAGATAAGAAAGATAGACATGAAATATCTAGAAAACATCATTAAGAAATTTGTTTTTTCTTAATATCTGACCCATACATGGCATAATGAACGAAAGTGGGATATGTCAAAAGAGCGAGTAATATGCCTAATCAATTTGACTAAATGGATGACAAGATAAGGGCTGAAAAAGCAAACGATGCTGAGAGCTACAAAGGCAAGTTGCTGTGGGAAGTCAAAATCACACTCGTCCTCTCGGTAACGACATATAGTAATATTATTATTATAAATAAATAAAAGTAAATTGTAAAATAATAATAATGAAAATTATAAATAAAAAAATAACAGAAAAACGTTGTATGAAATAAAATAAATAATGATGAGTATATTAAAATTACTCTGTTGTTCCTGTCTTTAAGGACTCTGGAAACCCTTCTGACCCTTCTAATTACCGTCCTATCAGTCTCCTACCATACTTCGGCAAGGTCTTTGAAGCTTTAATCAAGGCCGAAATGGTTATGCACCTTACATCCCATAATCTGCTCCCCGACAAGCAATATGTTTTCCGCTTTGCTTTTTCTACAGCTGATGCGCTTACGGCCATAACTGAAATTGTTTACTAAGCACTTCATAATAAGGCAGAAGCTCGTGCCGTGGCTCTAGATATCTCCAAAGCGTTTGATATTGATTTGCATGCCGGTCTTCTTCGCAAGCTTCAGGGTTAAGGATTTACAGGTCGATAGTTCGACATAATACAATGATTCCTGTCAAACCGTGCATTGAAGGTCGTTTTCAACGGATTCTCCTCCAGCTCCTATCCCACTAATGCAGGTGGTCCCCAAGGCTCTATCCCAGGCCTTGCTCCGTTCCTCATCTTCATTAACGATCTTCCTGATGTCACAGGTTCCTAAGTAGGCATCTTTGCGGACGACACTACTATTTACAACTGCCTCAAAAACAAATCTAGTGTCGCCGACAAAACTAATCTGGCTGTTTGTCTCGCAAAGGACCTCCAATCTATTGTGGACTGGGGCAGGAATTGGCTGGTTAACTTTAAGGCCTCAAAAACAAAACATCCCTCTATTACTCATCAGAGAGAACCATCCCTGCCTCACATTAGAATGTCTGACGCTCAACTCCACGAGAGCAGCTCTTTGCGACTGTTCGGTCTCACATTGCCCGCTGACCTGAGATGGAACGAATACTTGGAGTCAATAGCTTCGTCCACCGCTAGGAAAATCGGCTCCCTGTGCCGCACCAATCCTTCAAATCTACAAATCAACCATTCGCCCTTGCATGAAGTATTGCTGCCATATATGGTCTGCAGCCCCTTCTAATTGTCTCAAGGTCCTTGATAAAATCTAAAGACGGAAACGCAATGTAATTGGCCCTGATCTGGCATCTCGTCTGCAGCCGCTCTCTCACAGACGTGCCGTAGCCTCCCTCTGTCTTTTTACAAATACTTTCATGGTAACTGCTCAAATGAGCTGCTTGCGCTGGTACCCAGACTTCATGAAATTAAGCGATCAAGTAGGCTGGCATCTCGCTCTCACCCTTTTACTGTAGAAACTGTTAAATGTAGCCGTCTCTTCTACTCCAATAGCTTCTCTCTCGCACTTCTCGCCTGTGGAACTCCTTCCACATTTCTTGTTTTCCTGATAGCTATAATCTCCAACTATTCAAATGGGACGTCAATCGACGTCTCCAGATGCCCTCATCTATCCCTTAACTTTCTCTTCATCCTTTATCACTCCTCTTTGCTCTCGCTCCAACTCCCTATAACCTCTTGCGTGCTAGTGACTTCCCGCCTTGCTTAGGGTTGAATGCTTAAAAAAAGAAAGAAGAAAAAACTCCCAGCAAGCAAAAAAAGCTCTTCTTGTCGGAAATCCGAACATCCCGTCGAAAGATGTTAAATTCATCCTCTTCACCACGAACCTTGCTACGGGCAACACGTGTCCAACTTCTCTTTGTGATATATCTTGTAAAAATACGGAGTAATTTTCTCCTTTTTATCACATATACCATAAAACAACTGTAACCTAAAAATACATCAACTAATACACCCAAGAAAAATATAAACAAATTGTATGAAAATAACGTGTCACGTTTTCCTTTTATTTTTGCGTACGTTTTATTTTCTGTCAAGTATACTTTTTCTCCGTGAACACGAAGATATTGTCTGCTGCTATGATGTTAGTAAATCTCTCACAACATTATGGCTCCTGCCGACGTGTATAAGAAAAGCAACCTATTCTCCTAGAGACACATCCATGCAGAAAAGTACGTGCCGATCAAAGTATAATATTGAGATATATAATGCTGTATTATTTTATGAGGAAGAGTAGTCCTTCTCGATTCATATTCTACGTGATTTTTCGTGTTACTGCAGTTGTCATAATTGGTTATAGTCATTTTAACAAACTATATCCATCGCATTATGACTTTGGCAATATAGCGTTCGAACCGACTCTGAATCACGCTGAAACTGTTATATCAATTTTTTGCATTGCAAGGGAATGGCAATAAATGAGATCCTAAAGATAATTTTTAGGAATAAGTCTAACATTTATCTCTCTCAATTGACACTTATATTTACCAGAAGCCACGCTTTATTAAAGTTAGATGGTCAGAGGAAAGCTAGACAAAATAAAGTTTAACTCGAGAAATAATTGTTTTTTTTAAGTTGATATATACTTGCCAGTTAAGAAGAGTAATTTTATTTCATGGCGTATTATCAGTTTGTCTGCATAAAATAATTAATTAAAAAATATATAGATTATACTTATTTTAAAATGGTTGATAGAAAAACGATGAATTATTCAACAAAAGAAAAATAGAAGCTATTTTGTTAAATTTATGCCTTGCTTGTGTTCGATTCTTTGTATATAATCAGGGCAACTTGTTGATTTTTTTTTTTCAGTATTATATTGACAAAGGTGAATTAATTTTTGGCGGTTACGTAACGAACCTAAAGCAGAAAATCTAAATGTCATGATAGTAGTATGAATGTATTGTATCTCTTCACCGGAAAACATCGCAGATTGTCACAGATGAAAAATTAATCAAGCCATATGCACTTGAATTAGAACTAAATGAAATTGAACATCTTCAAATCGATTTTCATCCGATAAATTGATTGAATATTGCGTGTTAATGACACTTCATACGCATAGCATTCAATTTTGTATATATTTATACGGAATGACATATAATGCAGTCGAACATAAATGGGCGACAGCGATTTGGCGGACAAGCTACATTTGAGCTTTCGAAAGGAGGTCGATGTGAAGAGTTGTTTCTTCTGAGATAAGCTTAGCTGCAGTGAAACCATACGGCTTTGTATTTTTACAATACAGGTTAATATTCTACTAAATAATGGCATTGTTCTCCATATATTTTCCGCAGTCTTCAAGGGAATCAGGTGATTTAATTAGAGAACAACACACACACTTCTACGCATACACACACGCACCCCCCCACATATATATATATATATATATATATATATATATATATATATATATATATATATATATATTAAGCCTTATATTTAAGGGATACTCATATTTGAGTAGATGGTCGGGTTTTATATTTAGCAGTATTTTTATTTATTTACATGTACCGGTAGGAAGATTCAATAAATATTCTGCTTAACAATAAGTTAAAACCAAGCATCTACTCTAATATGAGGATACATTAAAAAATTGTTTAAACAAATAAAAAAATATCGGATTTAATTCATTTCCTATAATGTATGTGTGTGTGTGTGTGTGTGTATATATATATATATATATATATATATATATATATATATATACTTATATATATGTATATTTTCATACACACACACATATATTTATATATATATATATATACATACACACACACACATATATATACATATATATATATATATGTATATATATATATGTGTGTGTGTGTGAATAATTTCATATATTAAAACAAAAAATATTATTATATACATATATATATATATATGTGTGTGTGTGTGTGTGTGTGTTAATAATTTAATATACAACAGGAATGAAATTATTCGATTTGTCATTATACTGAAGCATTCTTTTAATAGTGAAATGGATAATAGAACTGGTAAGCATTGATTTAAACAAAACTAATGTCCTATTTTGAAGAAAAACACACTAAACGTGGAAGAGCACTAATGATTGGTAATTATATTTCCAATGTTTTAAATCATATAATCAATTCATGATGACTTTTTTCTCTGACAAAAGAACATTATCCGAAAATGTATTCATTACAGTCACATCTATACTGGCGTGTAGAATGCCTATATAATGTGTTAGTAGTAAAATACATTTTCTGATGACCATGTTTGATCAACGAAACAAGTTAAAGTAACAGTTTCGAGACATATTGCATATTTATAATTCTTTCGGATTATCAGTGCAATGGTCGATATTAACAAATTATGAATGTTTGGCAGGTAATAGATATTCTGTAAACTCTGGGCCCATTTCGTTATGTAGCCGCAATCATACCAACATGAAGACTGAGAGTTAGCTTTAGACGCTAAAGAGTGATTCATTGTCGTGAAAGACACATTGTCATCTACTGTGTTATACTGTCGTTTTGAAGGCATACGTGTCCGTTTAGTTCACTTCAAACTGCTTAACAGATATCAGTATTTGTGGACCGTTGAGTGTCAGAATTGTATATTCCGAGAACTGCTATGGGTGTTATATGTGACGCGTCGTTGGTTTCGATGCTAGCAACTGTCGAAAGATGAATTCGTGCTGAAAGCTTAGACCATTTTCTGAACAATTACGTGTTACAGAGGCTAGTCAAATATGCGTTTTTAAGGAGATCCGTGCCAGATCGTGCGAAAAACCCAGCATGTACACATATATAAAAAACTCGCGCGCACACACAGGCAACATGCAAACCCGAACACTAATGTACACAAACAGACAGATAATACACACCAACATATATACACATACACACGTACACTCACACACATACTAACACACGCACATACTAATACACACACATAATGACACACACACTCACACACAAACACACAAACATAATTGAGGTGAACGGAACAGAGCAAATGTTTTAGGCCCATAATCTAGTCTAGTTCAGCTAGACTATATACCAAAAACATATTTAAATTCACCTGATAATGTATGTAAAATACATATTTAAAATAAAAAAGTCAGCGTCATCTCTGCTTCATACATCAATGTTTCCATTTTATTAAGTTTTCCTTAGATTGTTATTGACTAAAGAAAAAAAAATTCCCATATATATATATATATATATCTGTGTGTGTGTGTGTGTGTGTGTATGTGTGTGTGTGCGTGTGAGGTCATTTGTTTACATTTGGATACGCTTTGAGCAGATATGAATGTACGTGAGAGATTCATGGAAGATTGAAGTTTAAAAGCAGTAAAATCGTCCTTGCCAATCGAACGATCCCCCAGGCTATATGACGATTCCCTATGGGATACAGGTCCGATTCCTGTCGGAGGACGAATACTTTCTATGAATCATTCATACAAAAGTGATTCATTGTAATATATATTTTTGTGCACGCTCCAAATGTTTGTATTCGTTAACAATAACACATTTCAATCAAAATATATTTCAATTCGCATTTAATGTTTTCGACTCGGATGTTACTTGAAATTTACCAAAAACAAATAATTCCATGCCTGAGGATAACTGTTGAAAGTACTTGCGTATTAAACAAAGACCTTATACAGTTTATAATTTTTACAAACAAGAAGTCTAACATTCGTCGAATCGTTTGTAATTTAATGCACCTTCAAAAATTTATTTGCTAAAGGATTTCGCCATTTAATATCATTAAGTTTACTAATATACTTTTTGTATGAATGATTCATTGTAATATAAATTGAACTGCACCACATATTTGATATATATATATATATATATATATATATATATATATATATATATATATATATATATATATATATATAAAATAAATTTATATATATATGTTTATATATATATATATTTATATGTGCGAGAAAAGACATTTTTTCAACACCACACATGGGGGTGGATCAGTTATGGTCTGTTGTTCATTTTCGTACACTGTAAGCCTAGAGTTACAGGAGTAAAAGGTCGTCAACCTAGTTACATTGACATGTTAAGAAAAGCATCGCTAATTACTGAAGTCCCTCATCTATGTGGAGAAACCTGGATTTTCCAGCAGGGCAATACTGCAATACACGACGCTCTCCAAATCGAAATCCAATCGAGATTGTTTGGGGATGGATGGCAAAGGATATTTATAAACATCGTTTGCAATTTGAAACTGTGGATACTCTTCGTCTTCCACTTTATGCATCCTGGACGAGTATCCCAAGCGCCGTCATGTAGAAGTTAATGATGAGTATGCCAAAGCGAACTTTCGAAGTAATTCGCAAAAATGGAGGATATACAGAGAATTAAATTGTCGTTGTGACTTATTTGTTCTGTATTTGATATTTTTTATTTACATTGTCATTATGACCAACGAAATAATCCTTTTTCAAAGTTTGTTTAAATTAGTCAATTAAAAGCTTAAAATGTTCACTTGTTTGTGGATAAACTACATTTAATTAGAAAATGTAGTTATGTTTCGCAAATATATTTGGATTAAAGTAACAGTAATTTATTTACTTCTTTTGTATATATATATATATATGTGCGCGTGTGTGTGTGTATTGTTTATACGTTATTATTATGCATGTAGCTATTTAAGTGAATGCTCTATTTACAATAAACAGTATTAACAACATTTACCTCCCTGAATGTCCGAGAAATATCATGGAGAATATATGTACTTCGACAGGAATCGAACCTGAAAACTACAGAGGAATCATGGGGAATTTGTAGTTTAAAAGCAGTAATTTATACATTGCTACCAGATGCTTCCTCTGTAGCTAAATGGTATAGCACGTCAGGCTATATAACAGTTCCGTGTAGGATACAGGTTCGGTTTGTATCATCACAGATGGAATTTAACAAAAAAATAGATATATTCATCCTCAATGTTTTATGCTTGTATTTGTTTAAAACAATAGAAATATATTCACAAGTTTTGTTGGGTCATATGTGTTCAGATATAAAATGCAGCTGAAAATTGCGAAAGAAACAGAATTAGACAAAAATACGCATGTTTATTTTAGCGGTTTTCTACGAGTTTGATTCTGGAGGTTCACTGTATTCTGAAAAATTAAATTTATGAAATGATAGATTTAGACAACAAAATATGCATGTTTATCTTTAAACTGCTTTTCGTTTACATCTCGTCGTTTGAAAAGTATTTTGATATAAAATACTGACGAAATCACCAAGATAATATACTTTGCATTTTCTATCTGAATACATTGAATAAAACAATATGAAAACATGTTTATATTCTTGCCAAATTTTATTCTTTTTAAGATATTTTTTTGCATTTTGCATCGAGTTAGCTACAACAAATAATCCATAATTTGCCTGCCAGAGAAAAGACCTCCGTCATTACATCCCTAATTTAGAACTTATTCTATACAGATGCCGCTTAAAATTCAGTGAAGATACCTGCAAACATTGATTTCTATGTCCTCTATACTCGTCCTATTCACTTTAAACAATACTATATTCTCTACATTTTGCTCAAATATATCATGATTCTTCAGTTCGATCGCGCTTAATTTCACCATAGACGCCCGAAATGTATCCGATTTTAAATTCCTCTACTCTCGTTATCTTAATTACTCCTATCGACCATATTCCCTACAACCAACACCTATTACAGTCTCCTGCAGGCTTGTATTCAGAAAATGTGAGTACGTCCACTGGATCGGGCCTCTGGGTCATTGATTTACCAAGTTACGCGCACACATCTTTGGACTGGCGGAGATGGTATACAATCGGCGTTAACGGACAATAGATTTCTGACTCTGATTGAAATTAGTGGTAAGCAATCAATCAGCCTTACCCGGAATTACAGCCGATGGACTGGCTAAATTAGACATTGCGAAGTAAAACCCAACGCAAGGACAATCACAAAACATACGCATGCGCACACCGACGCGGTATGATCAAATATATCGGGACAGCTGCTATGGTAACAGAGGTAAAATTTGCAGAGTGAAGCCGCTCAAGTCAAACTGAACTTAAAATCTGTCGCGGATACGCACTAAATTATAACGTTCTCGCTAACTTCCGATGTTTATTGTTATGGGAACTTACCCATAATATTAATAGACTGTTCCGTACCTCATAAATACTGCGCCCCAGTAGGGAGCAGCAGACGCTGCCTCAGTGTCGGAACAGCCGTTCAGACTGTTCTTTGCTGTCGAACTCTCCGCCTCGGCGGAGAGGAACTCGGACGGCGCTTTGCCGCAGGGCAAAGTGCCGTCCGGGGAGGTTGACAGTCCCTGAACCCGTGTATACGGGTTCTAATGGGTATATTTTTGCCCGAGCCTACGGGCTCGGTACGCCCACACTAAACCGGCCTTGTGCCACATCCGACACACGTGGGAGTGTTGTTAAACATCGACACTGAGTCAGGGAGTGTGAGTCATACAGAGACAGAGTCGCGTCAGACGATTACTTTCAGACATTGGAATAGTTTTACTTCGAGACAACATAGTTCTCTCTAACCTAACCTGATTGTTATTACTTACACTTCTACTTCTTTTGTACATATTCTGTTTGTAATACATCTGTGTTATTCCATACCTGTGTTCGAGTTATTCTTCATTGGTTCTACCTTGGACCATCACCGTGGTACAAGGATCCTGGACCATAACATTTATAGAAGTGCTTAGAAGCAAAGTGTGTAGAGTGTTGTTGTTTTATCACCCCACTGAGGTTCCATCAGTGACCAGGGCTTGTAAAGCAATTTTGACCGAGCCCAACGTTCCTCAAATCCGACAACCACCATATTCCAAAGATCTCGCACCAAGCTAAGTTTTCCTCTTTAAATATTAAATTCCCCTAGAAATGAATACGATTTCACGACGTCGAGGATATCTAAGAGAATGTGATGAAGCAGCTGCTATCACTTCCAGAAAAGGCGTTTCAATAATGCATCCATCAATGGAAACGTGACTGAATGAATTGTGTTGTTTCGGAAGGGGGTTACTTCGTATGATATTAAATGCAGAATTGATATGTGTTGTAGTTTTCTATAGCGCCAATACTAATAATTCTTTATCAGACATCGCACGCACGTACGCATGCATGTGCATACATACCTACGTTACATAATTTTAGACGTTTTTACACTTAGAATATTAGAGCTCATCATTAAGATATGCAAAATTTGACGACATCGACTACGGACATAAACATTATATAATAGCAGCATGTCATAATTTTCTGATGTCAACGAACACTCCTTGACACTTTTGTGATGCCAACGAATACTCGTTGACCCTTTCGTAATGCTCGTTGTAGTAGAGACTTTGTAATCGCAGATACAACTATAGAACGCCGTTGAAAAATACTGGTGTCAGACGCCTTCGAATAATCTTGCACTAATAGTACTTGCTCGATAATACTCGCTTGAATAGTAATCAGAATATAGATCTGAATAAAGAAATAGTATAGTGAATAGATTAGAAATGGTGGTCCGTATAGTAATAGAGGATAGACTAGAAATAGCGACCCGAATACTAATTGAGGATAGGCTAGGAATAACGATCATTTAGACGTCACGCAACTTCCTACGTATATGTGTTTCTTCTATGCTCACGTGATCCACTTAATTCAATAATGGGATTGCCTGTGTTTTCGCACTAGCAATCTATGTTCAAACTCAAATGTCGGCAGCGACACTTTATTCCTATATAATAGAAAATTAAATGTAACCGTAATTCTTAGCAACGTATAAATGCCAAAAATGCCAAATATATTAGCCTAAAATGAACATAAATTTAGATTTTGTATTGAAACTCCGGGGGTCAGAAATCTTTGTAGATATCCTAAAGTGCAGTAAGACACCAAGATGCCAATTCTGAAAAGCATATGGAAGTGTCACAGCAAAATAGATGGAAAGCAAGGTTAGTGGCAGGAATATCTCCCTGCTTTACACCATTCTCATTTGCAAAATGTTCCGAGAAAATGTCGATGAAATTTAAACTACTCATGTTTCAATGTAAATCACGAATCATTCGGACAAATCCAGAAGTACATCCTAATTTGCCAAGAATGGTCCAAAAAGCCTCCCTATTCATAGTGTCGAATGATTTGGTGAGACGAACGAGGACCTGGTACAGAGGAATCTGAGGTTCTATTCATTTTTTCTGCAACTGCTGTGCTGTGAAAATCATATCCATGGTTCCACGACATTTGACTTTCAGACATTATCTAGAGAACGACTTTACAAATACTTTACCAACAGCTTCTAGCAAGCTGATCCATCTATAATCATTACATACTTATTGACAGCTCTTCCTTTATAAAGAGATATAATTATTGAATCAATCTAAACTTGATGAGCTGGTCCAACTCGCGACACATCTACAATAAGCTTATGAATAACTCCGTGAAGATGAGCACCCAACAACGCAATATTTCTACGGGTATACCTTCTAGACAAAGTTGCTTTCCAGTATTAATCTTTTAAGCCTTTTGAACTTCATCCAGAGATGGAAGGTCTAACATCTCTTGAATAAAGTCCTTCTGTAGGAGACTGTCAATAACAGCCATCAACAAGGGATGGGTTGTAGAACAGGTGAGTAAAATAGTCATTCCACCGTTTCATGATATCTTCTGGATTTTTAAAATACTATTTCCATCTTTCGATTTCAAAGGAACCAGAAATAAAGATTTGGGACCAAACAACTTTCATACTCGGGTATACCTTCCGGCTGAACCAGACCGACACGCCTGCAACAGATTTCTCCTTGTCTCTGATCGTAACGTATGCAAGAGTGTCCTCAATGAAGCGAAGTTACTGTTTGCCGATAGAATGCAATAATTTATAATCTCACGATTCTAGAGATTATTGACGGCTCTGCAAGTGTTTATTGAACAACGGTAAATATTGATCCCTTCCCCTATTCAATCAATTCAAAGTTCCCGATATACATGAAATAAGGCTGAATGCTTTGCTCGGAAATTCTATTCCAACTCAACACATGACTCATTTGGAGTACCCACCCCTGATTTTTTCTCTAGAACAGAGGCTATACTGAGTGATATGCAGATAAATCCGTCACGGGTCTTGGGCATCATTTCTAAATTAGTCTCCTATAGTGCAAGTGGAGTTGACGAGACACCGGCCGTTGCACTAAAATGTGCTCCTGAAGCGGCTCCAGTTCTCTGCAATTTATACAACTATTGCCACGCTACTTCCTGCTTTCCAGTTTGTTGGAAATCCTTCTCCGTAGTCCATAGTTTTAAGAATTCCGGAAAACCTTTTGAGATCTCTTATTATCGCACTATTAGTTTACTACTGCTTTCGGTAAAGTATTCGAAACTTTAATCAACGTTGAAGTGGTTAAGCATCTTACCTCTCACGAGCTACTCTCTGACAAACAATATGGCTTCGGTTTTGTCTGGTCTACTGCTGATGTGCTACGACTGAATATGTACATCAAACTCTTGATAATAACATCGAAGCTCGAGATGTGGGTGTGGATATCTCAAAGGCGTTTGATAGTCTTTGGAATGCTGGTATTATACGTAAGCTTTAATACAACAGTATTACAGGACGAGTGTTTGATTTAATCCAATCATTCCTAGGAAATCGTGAAACGAAGGTCGTTCTGAACGGGATCCCTCACAGATCATTTCACATGTCGTCCCAAGGCTCTATCCAGGGTCCTATGCTGTTTCTGATCTTCAATGATCTTTCTGATGTTATCAGTTCCCAATTAGGCATTTATGCAGATGACACCACTGTTGAGTCTTGTTTCAATAGCAAATCCGTCAGAGCTGACAAAGTTAACGTGGCCGCTGCACTTGAAAATGATATCTAATTAGTGGTTAACTGGGGCAGAAAATGGCTTTTAAATTTTAATACCTCCAAAAGTAAACCGTTCTCATTTAACCACCGTAGAGAAACGTCCGTGCTCGCTCGCCATCTGCATGGGTGATGCCCAGCAAAGGAATGCGTCTCATTTCACCTTCTTGACGTCTACTTGAAGTAGAACAACTACATTGACTCAATAGCTTCTCCTACTGCAAGGGAAATTGCTTCATTGTATTGTGCCAGACGACTTTACTCGTCAGAGTCTATCTACACATTTATGAATCTACCATTCGTGCATGCATTTAATACTGTTGCCATATCTGGTCTGGTGCCCCTGCTGTTCATCTCAATGTTCTTGACAAAATCCAAAGAACCATCTGCAAATCTAATCGGCTTCTTGACCTCTGTCACTCTCTTTGAGACAGGATGTGGCTTCACTCTGTCTTTTCTACAAATATTTTCATGGTAACCTGGTGACCCGAGGACATGAATTTAAGCGTGCTATTATATTAGCATCTAGATTTCACCCTTTCATTGTCGAAAAAGCTAAATGCAGACGCCACTTCTGCTTTAAAGGTTTCTCTGCTCGCAATTCCTATGGAAATCCTTTCCAATTGATTGCTTCCCTGATAACCACAATCATCGAAAATTTAAATGCAACGCCAATCGCCATCTTCTGTTGTCTTGAAACCCGTTCATATTTTATCATTTGTTTACTCCACTCTATACACAGTCTTTTCTCTCACTTTCACTCTCTGTAACCCCACGCGCGTACTAGTGGCGCTCCTGCCTTGCTTGGAATAAAAGGATTAATATATATATATATATATATATATATATATATATATATATATATATATATATATATATATATATATATATATAGCTTTAAATATACGCTCTTTAGCGCTAGAGGGCGTCGTCAGTGATGTTCTGAAATGGATCATTGGGCAGTTTCGGGTCTTTCAAACATCATACTGACCTCACCAAGTCGACCCCATCAGAGCTGATCGGACTCTGATACGCCCTCTAAAAATGCTTACAGACACTAACTTCTATAATATACCCCGTCATCGCGCATTTGATTGGTAGTTGATCAATAGCCAATCACAATGCTGTGTGCTCTATTTAAGTTGTTTGCGGGGAATTTTTTTTTTTTTTTTTTTTATATATATATATTTTATATATATATATATATATATATATATATATATATATATATATATATATATATATAAACCATTTAGCAAAATATATATTTGTTGCAAAATTGAGATTTACCCACGCTTTAAACTTCCCCTCTCTAATAAAAATTGGCCTGCACGATTTTCTTTAGATTTCTGTAAAATATCTAATTCCGTTATGGTCCAACTCGGAAGTATAGAAAAAGTGTTTATATCTACTGTTGTCTTTCGCTTGTCTTATGTAAAATTATGTACCAATCTCACCGTCAAAACTTTCTCCAGGTTACTACTTATTTGGTCAAATACACGAGTTCTTGAAATTATTGATCTGTAATACAATTTTTATCAAGCTCAAAAAAATCACCGAATGCTTAAGCAGTACATGACATATAGTAACATATCTTATTACAAGGTTTCGGGCGTTGAACGCTCCGGCCTTCTTCAAGTGGTTGGAATGTCAAACTGAACCCTTTATTTCGTTCATTGGGATAGACTGTTCCAGTTCCACGTTTAATGGATGTCAGTTATCTCCTGTTAATCTTTCCCTCTAAATGTTCTCCACTGCCTTAACCGGGTATTGAACTCACAGTCCTTGGGTCCTGTCACTGGATCTAACCAACGCTTTTATCGACTTTAACCATGTGTCTTTTTGGACATATGTGCATGTATTTCTGGGTATTATAAACCTAATGTCTTCAACAACTATTTTTACCAGTGCTCGTATTGCAATTTTTTCTTTTATCAATCGTTTTACCAGAGCTCATATTGCAACTTTGTTGTCATTATCGCTGTTATTATCGCTCTTGTTATTAGACAGATATTCAAATAATATCTGTCTATATTTCTGAGATAAGGTATTATGTACACTATTTACATTATTCGGACTATTGTCCTCATCTTTTCGCCATATTTATTAAAACGTTTCTGCCCTTGTACGCTACGGCCTTCTTTAGGTGGTTCGACATTCCAACTACCCGAAGAAGGCCGCAGCGAACAACGGCCGAAAATTCAAATAATATTCGGCAGTTCATTTTGTTTCAATAAGCTAACCAATAAACACTAACATATTTCAGGCTGTTTCTGCAGATTCTAAACTACAAGGTCATTAAAAACGTCATTAAGAAAGAAAATAAAGTTTTAGAGTTTTAAATTTACGATGTTTAATTTTAGCCTAATAAACTATACTATAATTTTTATCATTTGACTGTGTGCAAGCAATAACTGAAAATGCTGTCTACTATCAAGCTCACGGCTCACAGCCGGATCACAGTGAGAGATGCGATATGAATAGTGGATCAAACGCCATATCTAGGGGGATAATGTCTCTTCATAACTTTCTGCGATTAACTTTAGAAAAGTAATGGCTTTTACCATTCTTGTTTGCCATCCATTCACAGAAATTGTTTATGTATGCCAATAAATGCTTCTCGATATTCCCTTGAACATATATTGGGTGTGTTAAAGTTTTCAAATAACTTTTCCTGAGTATGTGTCGTAGAAGTTTTAACTGTATTTTTCTAATTTTATGCATTTGTTTTATTTTGGGCCCAGTTTTATATTTTACCGGTTATATTTATATTAATTCTTTTTTTTTGGTGTCTACAGTTTTCTCAGCATCTGTCTGTAGAATCACCTATCGGTCGCTTCAAGTCTCTTCTAACTCTGTAAGAAGATTGTCCAGTATTTACTCTCATATCAGTGGATAGCTATGACATGCATATCAGTACTAATTTCTTTGTTTCCAAAGACATTTTAATATTTCTAATTAATTCGCCGAGGATCTAAAACGCATAATTCACTGTTTCGTTAATGAAATTATTTACATGAAATAGTTACAATACAATTTCTTGAACAACATTTGAATGCCAAAAGCGCAGTAATGTAATTCAGTCGCTAATTATCGAACTTACGATCATTGAAATATTCTACGAGATTCGTTTACTGATCAATGACTCATATATGGATATCAAGCAAAGAAATATGAAAACGGGGGAAATGCTTCAATGCGGTGCAACTCAAGCTTTTAATGTTTATAATTTTTTGATATGCTTTCGTAAAAGCTCACTGTAAAAATTCATAACGATGACAATTTATGATATTTTCAAAATAAATTTAAATTTTAGTTGATATGTAACGTGTTTTTAAATAAGAACAATCTATTGCAGAACATTAAAGAAATTTGATTGAAATTTAAAATCGCAGTTAAACATAACGCAAAGATAATCACACCATGTTATAGTAATGTCAAACTTATCCAAATTGTGTAGCTTAGTTATGTGTGCTAGTAAATAATGATTTATGCGTGTTCTACCAGTTCGGTCACGGAATCTAATAGACAAGAGAAATTTAAAATTACTTGTGGTCGAATTGGTAGATACGTACTTCGTCTTATGAATCGCTTTCTCTAAGGTAAAAACGTATGTAGGTTCGATTTCTGTCAGAATTTGGATTTTTATTTAATAGGAATTTTCAGTTTAGGCCGCTTGTTTTTCATTTCATTGTTTAATTAAATATAAAAAAATGAGGGGGTAACAATTCAAACATATGCACCCACTAAAAATAACTTTTACATTCATAAGAAATAATGTCTGACACAAAAAAATTCTTTCTAAGAATTACCGTTGTTTACGTTTCGTGTATGAAACTGAAGCTAGCAGATATAAATTCTTAGAAGATTTATTGAGAAAAACATCTTCATGAACAGTTTATTTAAACTTTGAAAAACTCAGTCGAACTGGTAGAGGCACGCTTTAAGTTAAAAATTGATTTCTCAACTCAATTTTACCCACTATAAATGACGTTTATAGGAATAATAAATAACATTCGATAAAAATTATTTCAATATATATATATATATATATATATATATATATATATATATATATATATGTTTCAGGAATTTGGTAGGCTTCGCTTCTTTTGTTGCTATTACGAATATTCAAATAAATTTCTATGTTAATCCGTTCTAAAGCCTTTCTAGTCGTGCTTCTGACAACACTAAAACTTGAACGCTTACACCTTCCTCTACTGCTTGACAATGAATGGCTCATGTAATTTGAGACACAACAAATTGAAAATTACAACAAATCTGGATTTTTGACATATTCCCTTAGCGTCATACTGATATTTTTCCGGATTAAATTGTCACACATAATGCACACAAATATATATATATATATATATATATATATAAATATAAAAGTGGACATGGAAGTCAGCACTTAGAGGCGACAGTCTGTTTCATGCTAGTGCAATCGTCAGGTCTGACGATTGCACTAGCATGAAACAGACTGTCGCCTCTAAGTGCTGACTTCCATGTCCACTTTTATATTTACACACGCTCTATCTCTGATATTGAGCACTTTACCCCATAAATATAGCACACTTTAAGACTATATTTCTGCATATATATATATATATGTATATATCAAGTGATCCTAAGGATCCAGGCAAAATTCCCTAGCCCTCTCTAGCCAGCTTTGCCCTGAAGATCCGTTTTGGGTGAAACCTAGATAGGTTTGCTTGGCTCCTTAGGATTACTTTAGGTTCGCTCTACTTAGTGTATTGAGCAATTTACGTAGTTATCTTTCCCTTTTTATTCGTTTTTATTTCTTTGGACTTGGAGATTAAACATTCGACGATTGTTTTCGCCTTGTTTTAATGTTCTTGGTTGTTTCTTTTTTGTTTCCCATTTTTCCTCGGGTAGTGATTTGTTCTAGTACAAGTTAAGTCATCGGAGGTTTTCCAAACGATTACCACCATTCACGCGCGCGCGCGCACACACACACACACACACACACACATATTCATCACACACATATGTGTGTGCGTGTGTGTGTGATGGATAAATTGTCACCATTTTATATTTTTAATTTCACACACTGCAATGTATAGTAAGGTCAGTTGGGCACCGACAAGGAGAAAAAAGGACAATGACGCAATTCACTCCTCCAGAAATTTAAAACGGTATGTTTTGCTGCTTGATATTTGCGCCTGAAGCTCCAGTACACATATTTCAGAGTGTTTCGGCGCCAATCTGAGAGCAGTGTAAAGGATTCGGAAAGTGTTGGATGAATCTGGTGTTGCTTGGAGTGATCACTAGTGATGGCGAGTGGTTATACCTCTATTCTTATTCCCACATGGCGTCAGACTCAACACGGAGGTCTTAACCAAGTGACTTGAGAAGGTAGTAAAAAGGGTGACTACTGGAAGATTATATGTCAGACAACAGCACCCTACATCATACCACACAAGCATGAGAACAAAGTCCTGACTGACAGAAAATTTCTGCGACCACATCGCCCATTACATCTGGCCATGTAACTCCACAGACTGCAACTCTCTTGACTATTATCTGTTGAAGGTGTTTGAGAGAGTGACAAAAAAAAACGAAAGAAAAGAGAAAAAACTCCTTGTAACACCAAAGATGTACTGAAGGCAAGGATTATGGCAGTATTCACCAACTTAAACAAGATCATCCAAAAGATTTGCAAGAGATTCTGAAGTTGTCTGGTGGCCGTGGTTAAAGCCAATCCCGATTTATTGAATAAACCTACTCTTAATATTTCAACATATTTGTTAGATTTTGGTAAATATGTCTGTTAAAATGAAATGCCAGTGTTATTTTACATTTGCGTAATTTAGACGACAATTTATCCATCATACTTTGTATATCTTCGCCTCTGATCTTAATGGGTAGACGCTATATCATTAAAACACTACATTTCATTTTTAAAAGAACGTAGTACGATAAAGTGGAAAAAAAAATTCGGGTGATACGTTTTGTAATTTAGGACAGCGGTTTTTTTCTTTTAAATTAAAAATTCCCAATCTCTCTTTTTCGTGATCATGTGTCGTCGCATTAACACAGTCAAACCTCGTTTGATGAAGTCCTCAGCGATAAGACGCATGACACGACAACCTTTTACTGTTTGTCAAATATCTTCTCTTACAAAACTCGTCTTGATATATGAAAATGTATATATCGTTATCCCATATATATATATATATATATATATATATATATATATATATATATATATATGTGTGTGTGTGTGTGTGTGTGTGTGTGTGTGTGTGTGTGTGTGTGTGAGTGTTAGAACAAAAATACAATAATGAAATCCAACTATTGAATCAGAGGAACGAATTATTCTTCTAATGTCGACATAAAAACAAATTCAAATTTCCATAATAAATTTCGCCTTAATTAGCTACCCTAAATTACCACTGTAAATCTTCAAATCTCACATAGAATTTCAAATTTCCATAGTGTAATTTTGACTTTTTAGCTGATTAAATCTCCCCACAACATTGCCACGTCCTCTAAAACATTTTTATGCTAGATTATTTATAATTTATAAACTTTCCTGGGCTTAGAATTTTCCGATAATTCTCTTGCTGTTAATCCCTTATGTCTTGGTTACCTAATATATTTTTAAAAATGATTTTAAAATTTATTTTTAAATACATTTTTATTTTTAAATTTAAATTAATTATTTCCTCCTTCTAATACCCCCAATTTGCTTTTATATTGTTAATATTGTCTGATTTATTTAATACACCTTCAAAATATTGTATAAGGAACAAGTAGGAAAAACTTTAGAATTTTACGATGCTTTCTTATTCTATTTAATAAGCTTCAAATTTGTTTGAATAATTACTACACTTCAAAATTTACAAAGTTTTTCTAACTCATTCCTAATTTAGACACACACACACACACACACACACACACACACACACACACGTACACACATACATATATGTGTGTGTGTTCGTATATCTCTGAAATGTTATATTATACTATTACAAAATTATTCTGTTGAAGTAAATGTCTGCCTTCTTATAAATATTATAAATACATTTAGACGACAAGAAAGTAATAGCGTCTTCTTGTAAACTCAGCGGTGAATGTAAAGGCCTGCATTATATTCATCAAATTCTCTTAGAGTTTTGATTTAAAGATGTTACCTGAAAAAATAATGTAATAAATTTCAAAATGAATTTTGTCTGAGTAACAATTCAATAATAAAATGGAAAATCATGAAAACTCTAAATTTTTCACCAAACTCAGATTATTTTACAAAAATAGTGATGTAAATATTTGTTTATCTAAATTAAGAACATTTCATACAAATCGTATAAAAAATAATCCTTGTGTTCGCAGTCCTGATTATTCAATAAGTAGATTCACTAAGTAGAGGCATTTTTGTTTTCTTTTTAATTATTTCACTCCAAGCAAGGCGGTAATGCCACGGGAACACAGGGGTCTTACAGTGAGTTAAAGTGAAAGTGAAAGTGAAAGTGAAGAAGAAGACTAAGAATGGGGAGGATGGAGGATAGGATGAAAAACGAACCGGATTCATGAAAATAGATAGCAACTGGCGTTGACTTTACATTTTTTTAAATACTGTTGTTAACAAGGAAACAAGACTTCAGAAGGGAGTTCCACAGGTGGGAAGTGCGGGAAAAGAAAATTTTAAAGTAGAAGTGGCAGGTGCCTCTATTTGGTCAAACAGTAAAACGGTGGAAACGAATTGACAATACGCAACACGCTTAAAGTCATTTATACGGGCAACCGGGAAAACAGATGATCAGAGAAATTGCCATGAAAAAGAAAGTAGGAAGCCACATCACTTCGGTGAGATCGTGACTGAAGTCAAGATGCCTAGTCCAGATTAAATCCATTATAGACTCTTCCCAGGATTTTGCCAAGAATCTCGAGATGCAAAGCAGGAGCGCGAGGCTAGCTATGGTAAATTTATTCAATGCAATGACGAATTGATTCTGATTTGAAATTTTTCTAACACGACACAATGAATCAGTCTTCCTGGTAGTACATTGATTCGATATAATCCTCCCAGTGCATGTCAGTGGAAAAAGTGAAACCAAGAATTTTTCATTAGCAGACAGAAAAATGTTCTCTGTGGTGATTAAATGAAAACAGTTATTTTTCAATTTGTTTTTACAAGCCATTCTTACCGCATTTTACTACTGATTGGAGGGCCTTTTCAAGGGCAGTTGACGGGTTTGCTTTGTCATATATGTCTGATTTCCTACTAAGATATTACGTGGTTTTCGTCTGCATAGACGCTGAGATCAAAGCTTCCTGTAATTTAGTAGACATCACATTATCGTTACGATGTATTTATTCATGGTTTTTCTTCATTTTATTCGGAAATCAACGCTATGGGGTTGATATTTGATTATAGTCATTTGACAAAGAATTCCAGCAGGAAAAATAATTACTGAATCTAACAGATATTTTCTATCGTGTTCTTCGAAGTAATCACCTTGGACATGTATGCAGCTATCTACACAAAGAGTTAAACTGACAGTGTATTAGAATATGTCTACTCATGCTATTGCCCTCGGTCACTGTAAATAATGATCACAAACACACAAACCTACGTAGTGTGCGACGGATAAATCGTCGTCTAAATTACGCAAAAAAAAAAAAAATAACACTGAGATTTCATTTTAACATATATATTTACCAAAATGACAGAAAAAAAAATCTTGAAATGCTAAAGAGTAAATTAATTCTATAAAATTGCCATTGTCTTCAGCCATGGCCTCCAGACGACTTCGGAAGCTCCCGCAACCTTTCTGGGGGGTCACGTTGTTTAAGGGGTTAAAGGTCGCCATAATCCGTGCCTTCAGTTCATATTTGTTGTTAGAAAGATCTTTGTTTGTCTGCCGCTCAACTGCGACCGCTCATAATAATCAAATCGGTTGAAGTTTGGGGAGTTAAGTGACGAGATGCAATGTGTGATATGGTCGCAGAAATTGTCTGACGGACATGCCTGGTATCTCCAGCTTATACGGCATGTTGCAGATTATAGATGCCAAGCAGAGAGTCTTCCTACAGTCACACTCTTGACCAAGGTCAACTCTAGCTCCTCAAGGCACTAGACCTAGACCCCGGTGTTTTTATTTATGACCTCACTAAAAAAATCATGATTTCTTTTCTTATCAGAACGAGCAGAGTGAATTTTTCGAGCTGACATACCGTCGTAATCTCCATTAGACTTATCTTAATCTTTCTGAATCCTGAGCTATCTCCTCAGATTGACACACAAACACTCTAAAATGTTTGTATTGGATCTTGCAGCGCGAAAGGTAAGCGGTACAGTATGCCGTTTTCATATTTCTGTCGGCTTGAATTGCGACATTGTGCTCTTTTTCTCACAGGGGGTGACCAACTGATCTTAATATACTGTACAGTCGACAGAATGAAAAAAAACAACACAACCTTGCGCGAAATTAAAAATGTAAAATGACGATAATTTACTTATCGCACTCTGAAGATAAACCAATTTATAACTCGAGCGAAGACCCTTCTAATTGCTATATATATATCTCGCCAAGATGCTATCACAGTATGATACATTTGTTTCATAAGTGCTCAATGTTTATGGTCTTCTACTTAAACGTTACAAAACGTAAGAATTAAGTGACTTACTAGTTGACAAATAGATTTTCGACCACTTCTTCTATGTTTACTTTTTTTTATTGATGACGTTGGCGTTTATGTCTTTCCACAATTTCCAGTTCTTTGTAACTATTATTAAATCTTACCGTTTTGTCAGCGCTCCAAAAACCCTCTTCTGCTATCCATTTACACGATCTCGTTATATTGTTTATGTGAGGATTACCGTTGATAGTTTTGCCTACAGTCTGTCTTGTGAAATCTTGCATTTTGCTGCTTTCCTCATTATTTCTCGTAGAAATTTCACTTATCTCATGCTAATTATAAGTGTTTTATTTTAATTAAATTTGTCTATATTTCTGAGATGAGATATTATGTACACTATTTACATTATTCGAACTATTGTCCTCATCTTTGTCGTCATATTTATTTCAACGTTTCGGCCGTTGTGGGCTCCGGCCTTCTTCAGGTGGTTGTAAGGTCGAACTGAACCCTTTATTTCGCTCACTGGGGTAGACTGTTCTAGTTCCACGAGCCATGTTTAATGGATGTCAGTTATCAGTTATCTCTTGTTAATTCCCCTCTTCATGTTATCCATTGCCTTAACCGGATATTGAACTCACACATTTGTCACTGGATCTAGCCAACGCCTTTATCCACTGTGCCATGTGTCCTTGAGGACATCTGTGTATGAATACAACGGCCGAAACTTTGTAATAAATATGGCGAGAAAGATGAGGACAATAGTCCGAATAATGTAAATATTTTAATTAAATTGTATAAAACTTCGTCGTTTCTTACATGTTCATTCCATGGTATCCTCAGCATCCTTCTGTAGAAACAAAATTCCGATTCTGCAAGACTCTTCATAATCTGTGAGGAGTTTGTCCAACATTCTTTTTTCTTAATACTTTACTTAACAGTTGGAAAGCATCTTTTTGTTTCCCAATGCCTTTTCGAAAATTTTGGCTCACTTTCTCTCTTCTGTTAAACACTTACGAGGTATTTAAATTGTTATACTATTTTTTTGAAATTTTAGTATCACCAATTTGTAATTTGCCTCTTGGGCTCTTCCTTTTGGTGAAAATCGCGCATTTTGTTTTCTGTCTTCTTCTATCTCATGTAGAATTCGCTGTAGCAGCAAAAATGACACCTACAACCAACACTGACTGAAATGAATTCAATTATTTATATTCGTTCAATAGAAGCAGTATAGGTAAAAAAAATCTTCGGAAATATATTAATCCTATAACAATTTTTTTCTCTCGCTTTGGCGTTTGTTCTCGATTCTCATCGCTAAAAAAAAACATATTCCGCTTATTCACGAAGCCAGATGTTCCAAGAGAGAACCGAGAATTATTGAAATATTTTTGTTAATCATTTTATCCCAAGCAAGGTTGTAATGCTACTAGTACCTACAGGGTTTCAGGGAATGAAAATGAAAGCAAAAAACTCAGAATAGAGACGTTTGAGGAAAGAACAAAACATGAACAGGGTTAAAGAAGACAGATGAGGTCGAGTGACTTTGTATTTAAATTTTTGAATATAAAAATAATCAGGAAAGCAAGGAAACAGAAGCGGATTCCATGTCGGAATTGCAAAAAAGAAACTGTTGGAGGAAAACTGGCATTTGCATTTAGCTATTTCAACAGTAACAGGGTGGGACCTTGTTGCCAATCTAGTAGCATGCTTATATCCATGTTTTAGGTGCACCAAGAAAAAAAGCTCTTCAGAGCAGTTGCCATGTGTCATTTGCATAGAAACTGAGATCAAAGAAAAATACAGAAATGTCAAAGAACGTGACTGAATTCGAGATGCCTGGTCAGGATCGATTACTTTACAGATACTTCTTTGGATTTTATCAATAATCTAAGTTGTACATCAAGATCACCAAACTAGATATGGCAACACAATTCAATGTAAACTTAAGGAATCAGCACATATGCTAGGCCACAAAAATCTCCTGAGTCGACCAAGCATAGAAATGAATACAATATGGGAACCAGTAATAAGGATTTCCAGTGAAAAACTATAAAAACAACAAAGTTGCAATGAGCTATGGTAAAAACTGTATTGATAACAGCAAAAACTGCAATATGAGCACTGGTAAAAATGGTTGCTGAAGACATTAGGTTTTAAAAAACCCAGAAATTCATACCCAAGGACACATGGCACAGGGGATAAAGGCGTTGGTTAAATCCAGTGACAGGACCCAAAGAGTGTGAGTTCAATACCCGGTTAAGGCAGTGGAGAACTTTCAGAGGGTAAATTAACAGGAGATAACTGATAACTGACATCCATTAAACATGACATGTGGAAATAGAACAGTCTCCCCCAGTGAGTGAAATAAAGGGTTCAGTTCGACATTCCAATCACCTGAAGAATGCAGGAGCCTACAACGGCCGAAAGGTTGTAATAAATATGGCGACAAAGATGAGGACAATTGTCCGAATAATGTAAATAATGCACGGAAGAAAGGTAGATTTGTAAAAGTGCAAGATAGATTATAACTAGTAAATTTTCCTGGTTAGCAAATACGTTATATTTGAAAAAGTGCCAAAGTGTGATGATTCTGGAACAATTCAAGAAATACAGGTTGCTGCAGGAATACCTCCCACATATACTTCCAAGAAGTCTCTTTAACATAATGGTAAGACATTGGCTAGATAGAGATACCATTAAGCCATTAATATCATTATGTAGTATATATTTCTGTTACACTACATATGTCGTATTATGAAAAGAAGAAATTAAATCAATGAAGAAGCGATGATTTCATAATGGTAAAAGACATTAAGTAAAACATAAGTCATTCTATCTACGTATCTTCTTTTATATATCCTGTCATTTCAGAAGGGCATTGATAATAGCTCTTCAAAATATTATATCTTTGTAGAGACGTATTGTTTACTCATAATTATCTCTCGCTGTTCATGTTCTTCCATCTAGCTTGTTAGCTAGTTTTGTCGATGTTACTTTCTGTTTTACTTGAATTCAATATTTGCTGTTAGTGTCAAATTCTTCAAACCATTTCCCTCATCATGTGTCCCAGAATGTTCAACTGTCTCTTTCCGATTTTCGTTATAAGTGTCATTTCACTTTCTCTTCTTGTTAGCCATATGATCCTGGATTTGTCAACATCTGCATGTAAAACAAAATATCTATCGCTTCAAGTTTTTTTTCCTCCGTGAGGAAATCATTCGCTGTTCACAGCCACTATTCCTACTTACTAAAGTGAATTTCCAATCTTTTACTACTTTCTATTTTTTCTAGAAGGTCTATTTCGCTCGTCTAATGTGGATGTCCGTTGTGGTTTTATGGATAACGGCTTGAAATGAGAAAGACATTTGAGTTAGTGACATTAACTTACGCACAAATACCCTTGAGAAAAGTATGAATTCATCTTTTCTCCCCCCCAGCTATGGGTTAACCGCTCTGTCATATTGTTATGGGAACGTACCCATAATAGTAATGGACTATTCCGTACACCATAAATACTGCGCCTCAAGAGTCAGCAGTAGTCAGTTCAACTCAGTCCTTTTTGGACGACTCGGCTAGACAGTCGAACTCTCTGCCTCTGAGGCAGAGGGGAACTCTCTGCCTCTGAGGCAGAGGGGAACTCTCTGCCTCTGGGCAGGGAGGAACCCAGACGAGGTTCCGCCGAAGGGCAGAGCCTCGTTTGGGGAGGTTGACTAACCCGATCCGGTTTATACGGGTTCTACGGGCAATTGTTGCCCGAGCCTACGGGCTCGGAAAGCCCACATTAAACCGGCCTTGTGCCACATTTGACACACGTGGGCGTGTTTATGAACATCGTCAGTTCGACTCAGTCCTCTTTGGACGACTCGGCTGGACGGTCGAACTCTCTGCATCTGGGCAGAGAGGAACCCGGACGAGGCTCCGCCGAAGGGCAGAGCCTCGTTCGGGGAGGATGACCAACCCGATCCCGTTTATACGGGTTCTACGGGCATTTTTTGGCCGAGCCTACGGGCTCGGTGAGCCCACATTAAACCGGCCTTGTGCCACATTCGACACACGTGGGCGTGTTGTTGAACATCGTCACTGTGAGTCAGTCAGAGACAGAGTCGCGTCAGACGATTACTGTCAGACATTGGAATAGTGATACTGGTTGAGACAACATAGTTCTCTCTAACCTAACCGGATTGTTATTACTAACACTTCTACTTCTTTTGTATATATTCTGTTTGTCATATATCTATGTTATTCCATACCTGTGTTCGAGTTATTCTTCATTGGTTCTACCTTGGACCATCACCGTGGTATAAGGAACTTGGACCATAACACATATAAAGAAATGGCAACCTACTGCAGGAAAAAAATGTCCCGTCAGTCATGTATCGAAAGGTACATGATCGCCCAAGCGTGTATCACGTGTGGCACTTAACAGACTGAACCTGATTTTAAATATCAGTGACACCTTTTCAAACACGTGTTACGACGTTACATAGATAGTTAAAGTTCTTATGATATCACCAATTTTGGCTGATCTTCTTGCTAACAAATATGTTTTCTCTCTTATAGTCCTTCCTTCTCGCTTTCATTTACTCTCTTGTCTATGAGATGCTGAAATTTTATTTCTCTTTCTGCCATCCGCTTTGTGACATTTCAGTTTCTTATGTTACCATTGTGCCCGCCAGTAATAAATCCTGATATACCTTCTGATTCTCTTAGTATCGCCTCGCTATGTAAGGTGAACAAATCCGGGTCGAAGACGTATATTTATTTATAGCCTTTCTTTTCTTGCGTACTTGCCCAGTTCATTTTCTATCCGACTTCAGGCTGCTCGTTCCCAGTAAATATTACTTTAATATATTATCCGAATGAATCAAGTTTCCCTAGCAGTTCAAATAACTCTTTGTCTCGTACTTTATGAAATGCTTTTAGTCATTTATTTTTCCATATTTTTTTAAAAGAAACCACAATATTCTTGGCCTCTTTCTGATCTACTTCTGATAGGCAAACTATTAAGCGAATAGGGTTTACTTATTTGGCTTATTAAGCTAATTGTCCGAGAGACCTCACATTCATATGGTGCCTTCAGTAGAGCTACGAAGATAATCTTCCGGTATGTCACAGCCAAGGTCTTCCCATATTCCGCCACTCTCATATATTTAATTTAAAATTTCATTAAAATGGTCGATCTCATAACGTTATATTAAAGTTTGTCCTAAAATACAACCAATATATGTTTTATATATCTTCTTTCGCTAGATTTCACCGCTCCTATAATAGTGAATAAAATAGTTATTTTTTCTTCATTAAAATGTACATGAATCGTCCTGGCTTTCATAAATATTTTATTGTCAGTAAAATATGTTTCTTACTGTGATGTGTAAGTAGAATATCTTTTGACAACTAGAATAGCGCCTCCATATATTTCCAGAAGACTGCTACAACATAGTTCCTTGAGCTAAGTTTCCTTTAGAAATTCTAAAATGAATGGGAACATCACGAATGCAAACATGACGAGAAATTCTACGAAGGGATTTTGTTTTTATCAGTAAAACGGACAGAATAGACGTAAGCTGGATGTTTGCGTTAGAATAAGAAAGAGGCTCAAAGTGTGAGGGAATGACGTAGATACATTATCGATACTGCATATTTGCAAGAAAAAAAAGAAGATATATTAGGCCTTAACAATAAAGAAATGATTGAAGCACTGTAAGCATGAAAAGAGGATCTAATTAATACCCCTTTTTTTTTAGCTCCAAGAGAAAGCCGTGCATATGGCTTGCGATAAATATTTCCGTTTTCTCGTTACTGATTTGAAACAAGAATCATCTCCGAAGTACGGCATGACAGGAAACGATAAACCAAGAAAAGAATTCGTAAAACCATTCTGCGTTCTATTATAATATTCGATTATGTTCTTTATAAGGGAATTGTGGAAAAAAAACAAAAACAAACAAAAACACAAAGACAGCGCAATAGAATATTCTGTTTCGTTTATCACAAGTTACAATACTGGAAATGCATTGGATTAATCTTCTTTATATGCCATATGCATTCAGGATATATCTGACCATGGCTCTCCACAACATCATGTGTTTTGCTGATCATAACTACATAACTTATAATCCTTTATCTTACCTCTTTGTCATTCTTCTGTGATCAATTCACATATATTCGTTAAATATGTTACCCGGTGTTTATTTCTCTTGCTTTCTTTTGTTTCTATCTTGGGAATTAAAATACGACAGGGTTTATTTTCCTATTATGTATCACATAAATTTTGCCTATTTTAGCTTCTTTGTAGTTCGTATTTTTTAAGTACCTTTCAGTTTCTGTCCAATGTATTCCGAATAGTCATTGGTAGAACAAGTTCTCTGTCACTGCAATACCTGTGTGTACATTCTACAGCATTCACTACAATATAGAAACTATTATAAGTCATAGTAGCTCAGTACCATTTTCTTTGTTATGAAGTATTACATATTTTGATGTCTTTTAATTCTTTACTAAAATACATCATTAACTATTCGTATTGCTCCATGACATCGTTGTGAAAACATCACACCGTCAGTTACTACATATACACAGGATGTTACTGTTCCTGCATTATTTTGACGGCACCATTATGTAGCTAAGAATTTGCGGTGACTCTTTATTTGCAGTTTATGCGTTGGCTTTTTACAATTGATTGTTCGTCTTTTTGTCTAAGAATTTGTCTTGTGACAAATGCAAATTGCTCACAGTAAGATTTTTAAAAAAATTATGATATTGATTATGATTTTAAAATTACGAAGTTTTGATTATATGACTTTGAAACACCGGTCCCCGTACTATTACCGAAGTTAAGCAACTTCGAGCCTGGTCAGTATCGCTTAGGAATATTAATTGGTGTGTGCAAGTGGTATAATGTATAAGGGCTCGGAACTGTTAATCGGAGAATTGTCTGTTTATTACCGTTGACTTTCCTTTTATTCGCTTAGGATCAACTTGCCTTGGGAAAATGAATACCACCAAACAAATTATTACAATCTACAAATATTTTCTGGTTTTAAATAAGTAAGAATGGTTTAATAAGCCGTAGGAAAACTAGTAATAACTTCAATGGTTCAAGTTGTAGACAGAAGCAATTAGAACAGAAAAATAAAATGATATATGGTAAAAGCACAAAAAGTAAAGTTGTCAATAATCTCTACATAATTATAACGTTATTCGATGAATAATTTAATGCTTCCGCTGACAGTTACCAGTACAAGTTTATCGAAAGAGTGTACTGAATCATCTGCGATTTACATTACTGTGGAGAAAATATGTTCATATTAAAAAGACATTCATAAATAATAATTAAGTGATAAATATTTTTATCAAACTAAATTATATATTCATCATCATTCTATGGAATTAAAAAAATTCACACATTATCTATCTATCTATCTATCTATCTATCTATCTATCTATCTATCTATCCAAGCCTTTCCAATATCTATCTATCTATCTATCTATCTATCTATCTATCTATCTATCTATCTAAGCCTTTCCAATATCTATCTATCTATCTATCTATCTATCTATCTATCTATCTATCTATCTATCTAAGCCTTTCCAATAACCATCTATCTATCTATCTATCTATCTATCTATCTATCTATCTATCTATCTATCTATCTATCTATCTATCTATCTATCTATCTATTTACAATTCAAAGATACTACTTCACTGCGACTAGACTCTTCTCTCAAATAAGGTATTCTAAGCCGATCCTCTGAACCATCTGAGAATTGATTCTTTACGTGAAACATGTAACCACTGCTCCTACTTCATATTTTGTGATAGTATTTCCGCTTTGACGAATTTTATTGCCTTTTATATTTTAGATTGTCTAGCACTTTGTCTCTCCTTAACTTGTAATAATTTCCTTCTATATAAATATTTTTTCACCTTAGGCGCTGTCGATGTGAAACTTTGATTTTGCCGAGGTGTGGATTACGCAGGTTTTGAGTTAAAAGAATAGAACTGACTAAAATACGAAAGTATGTCCACTGGTATTCTAGTTAAATCTAAATAAATAATAGTTCTTTCTTCCCTGTACAATGTTCAGGCGTCTAATCATCCTAACAACAGTAAATCAGGAAGATCATATAACTCACTTTTAGAAATCGTAAAATAGCTGCAAACATAATATTCAGAAATATAATAAAATTAATAACTGCATCTTTGATTTACATATTTCTGTGAACAATTCTCACTGTTTTTATATCTATATTAAGGTGTCTGAAGAAGTTAAAATCAGCGAAATATAGATGTAGCCAAATATAAATTTGTATTAAAGTAAATACATTATCGCTTATAAATATTATGGACTCATATTTTTAAGACGTGACAGAGCAAAAATGTATGCTAGAATTATTGGAATACTACACAATCAAAACGTCTTTTACAAGAAATAATAAATGACGGCACTGTGCAGACATAAATTTCTATCGTAAATATATTTCATTTGAAAAAAAGATTCACACTAATGAAAAATATTTATTTACAATCAATAATATGTCACTTTATCTGATGCTGCTATTCGAAGTGACGAAGGCATTTATTTAAAATATTTGTGTAAATATTCATTAGAATATATTTTCCACTCGACAGTATGGATCCATTCAATGCAGTCTTGACGGATACCTTTTTAGGACATTCTGCAAACAGTTAATTGGAATTAAATCCATCAAAATCCTCTACCGAGCATTTTTGTTTTTTAGATATTCAGAGACTGTTGTTCCTTTGCAAAATGTTTGATATCACCTCTTCTTTCCCATGCGTTTCATTGAAGCTATCTTATTTTAAAAATATATTTATGACAATTACTATTCTTCATTCCATTCGAGCGATTCATGAAAGCAATTATATTGGAGCACGTAAAATAGCTGATCAGATTTCCATTAACATCCTTACTTGCTGGTACCATACGTGTTTCCTTGCATGCCTCGCCAAGCTAACGGGTATTTCAATGGCAAACGTATACTGCTATATTTCATATGACTACTGTTACCTCTTCCAAAATTTGTCAATACTTCCAAGTGTGGATCTCCGTTAAAACATTCAATATTACACTGTGAACCACGCTAATAGCTTGGTAGTTTAATGTAAGACTTTTTGGTTTTCTGTGGATTGATTTTGATAAACATTTCGCTAGCTGGTTTACACAATACGGAAACACAATTGATTGGCTTTCATTATTATGTGCAACGTCTTTTTTTAAAATTTCACATTCGACAGTTTTTCGGTGAACAAAGGTAATAGAGTATCTTCTCTCTAAGAATAATGGGACGTGGAAAAGGCCCCAATGATGAAGAAAATTCTATCATCAAGGAAAGTGCTAAAGGCAACATTTTTCGTGTCGTTTCCGAAGAAGTTAGGCTTTCGTGTGTACACGGTTAAACGAAACCGGGAGAATCTTTGGCAAGGAAGATACGATCAGATTGTGGGACCTCCAAGACTAGGACAGCTACGAATGTAAGGAATATTATCAGAAAATTGCAAAGCGATTTTCACCGCTGCTGGACTTCTTCGTCTACCGAAAACCACGAGAAATCGCATCTTCGTGACTAAGGCTTCCGTATGAGCTCACTTGAAACTACTTTATTTAATGTTCTGTTACATGAATTTGAGGATTCAATAGGATTGGATGTACTTGACCTTGGACATGAATTGTTTTCTCTTCACTGACGAGCCACGGCGACTCTTGACGAACTTGACGGTGGGCGAAGAGTTAGGTCTATTTCGGACTGTCACCAACGTCTACAAAGTGAACAACATGGTGGAGGAGACAGACTTGTTAGCCCAGTCATGTTAACTGATGTCATTAAATTGATCGCAGTTACCTACAGCAATCTTCTAAAGGAAGTATTTGATCCATGGCTAGATCACATACTTCCGTTACTTCTGAATACTCTAGTATTCATGAGTAACAATGCTATCTCCCATTCTATTAGGGTCACCCAAGCATTACCAGGTTATTATGGCATACAAGGTGACAGGTTGATGGCGTGGCCTCCTGCCTCTCCGGATATCAACCCTATCGGAAATCTTTGGTTCATTGTTAAACAAGATATTTATACTGATTGACTCCAATTTACGTCGAAAATTATCAGTCAAACCTGCTACGAAAAAAGAAAATTGACTGATTTCATGATTAATAAGGTTTTTGTGGTTATCCTTTGAAATACTGAAATCATAGAGTTAAAGGCGTCTAACTTACATATTGGCAAACCATTCATAACCCCTCCATATTCCATCCACTCAAACAGCCTCTTCCCGTGAACTGTTGAACAGACTCATAAAAAGAGGGTTACTGTAAAGTTTAGAAACCAATGCCGTTAACTAGGTAATTTATATAAAAATAAATGAGGTTCACTCTGTACAAGGCCAGGGGGCCACTCAATGTAGAGGGTTATGTACAAGAGTGGATATATGGATAGGAAGGAAGGATAACAGATAACTCGAGAGTTGAACAGGTTAAGATTTTAGTCATCGGGGAAATATGTTCTTCGGACACAGAGGACCCTGCCAACCGAACAATCCTCTGTGGCCGAATCGGTTAAAAGGCACGTCAACCTATATGACGGTTTCATAGAGGTTCGAATCCTGTCGGAGGACCAATATTTTCTATGAAATTTTCTTGGACATTCAGACCGGTAAATGTTGTTTAATATTGTTTATTATAAACAGAGAATTTACTTAAATAATTGTATCGATAAGAGGAATGTTAAAAATAAAAATATCTTTTTTATATTATGCTTCATTTTACATAAATGGAAATTATGGAAAATAAAGAATACTATTTAAAAATAATAAATTCACATTACACACAAACACGTTCGCGATTTCCCTCTTCTTTTTAATATACACACTTTTTTTCTTGTTGGAACTACTATAACCTCTTCCTTTCACACACACACACACACACACACACACACACACACACACACACACACACACACACACACATATATATATATATATATATATATATATATATATATATATATATATATATATATATATTTATAGTAAGGTAACGGAGGGTTGAGTAATCCGTATGGATAATTCTAAAGATGATATATATATATATATATATATATATATATATATATATATATATATATATATATATATATATATATATGTGTGTGTGTGTGTGTGTGTGTGTGTGTGTGTGAGCGTGTCTTTGTTTGGTAAATTAAAATCATTTGTATTTCCTGAAAAATAATTTAAGACGTTTTCAGAAAATAAATCTTTGATATTTATAGGTTTGGCATCAAAGAAGACAAAACATTAACAGTATCAAATTTAATTGTTATCTTTTCTGTTATTGTTATGGGTCCTTACCTATAACTACAGAATGAACTCTTCCTAACACTATGTATACTACGCCTCTCAAGAGAGAGAGACTGATTCGAGTCAAGCCGAAAGTAGTTCACTCCAAACCAGATTGACAGTCATACTAACACATTCCACACCTTATATTATTATTCCGTGTAATTTATCTTCGTTATGTCTACTCTTGTGTTCGTGTTGTTCCTCCTAGGTCCTATCCTGGACCATAACGGTTATCTACTCTGGGTCCGCAGCGGATGGTTTCCTCATTTTAGGAGACCTGATTAATATTATTATTTACAACGAACTATCATAGATATCCAAATGTAATAAACGAAATCTACAACAGTGGCAAAAACCTGGAAGACCTCAGTAAATACATCTATCTAAGATTATATATGAAACTGGGATCTAAGAAATGCGAGTCCCATCGGACAATCAACTTAATCAGCCACATAGACAAACTGATGGTCCGAATCCCGATGAATTGATTTCAACTAGAATTAATCCAGAAATAGGCAGTCAGAACGATTTTGTCAGGTACACTGGAGCAAAGAATGCAATATTCAAGATTAGATTGCTATCAGATAAACCACTACAAATGCAGAATAATGTACATTTATGTTTTGTTATAAAAAATGCATTTAATAAGTTGCTGTACAAGGTTGTACTTGAATTGTTAGAAAAACTCGATCTATTTGGAAAGGATGTTAGCATAATCCATAACATATACTGAGAGCAAACTGGCTGCATACGTATAGAAAATGAACGTAGCACTTACAAAAAAAAGGGGCATGTGTTGTCTGCCCAGATATACTGAACTTCTACAGAGTTGATCTCCTAAGGGGGTTCGAGAGAGACCATATCAGCATTTATTAGTGGGCGTAAGCTTAGCAATATAAGAAAAGCAGATAACAGTTTGTTGATGGGTGACACAAAAAAAGTTACAGAACCTCTTCGAGAGGGTAATAAAAGAAAGCGAATAAAAGACAGATCACAAACTGCAAGAATACGGAAAGAATGGCCATCATCAAGAAAAAAGTCGGAAATTTTAAATTGGAGATGTCAACATCCAGAACGTATCGATCAGAAACATTAAAAACTAAGCCTGGAAAATATTTATGCAATCCGTTATAAAGAGATTCATAATTTTGCAAGAAATCGTTATGTTTTTTTCTTCTCTTGGAATATAAAAATTTGGACGAAAAATACAATATATACTGTTCCTATTTATCGTCGATGCTGCCGGCTAAACATTTCGGAGATCAGAAGTTTTCTATTAACGGGAAACGCGTTTTGAATGATGCTTGGGAATTTTGAATATATGTCTATATAAATGAAAGAAAAATTTTGAATTGTCTGCAAAATATAAGTATATAATGCTATGCTGGCGTAAACACATACAAACACACACAAGCACACACAATCAAAAACAGTCGACATTCATAAACACATACATGTGTATATGTGTGTAGAACTATGTTCACGAACATTTATATAAAGGTGATAGAAAAGTTTGTGTCCTTTTCCATATTTTATTTTGCAATCGTCTCAGTATCTTTGCAATTATATATATATATATATGTATATATATAATATACCTATATATATTGTATATATATATATATATATATATATATATATATATATATATATATATATATATATATATGTGTGTGTGCAAATTTATATTTACATAAATATGCAGACACATTTGTAGAGGAAGGAGAGGCTGGTTAAGAAATTAGAGATAAACTCATAAACAAAAGAGGTTTTACATAAATATATGTATGCATATAGATACATATACACATCTCTCGCTCTCAACATATATATATATATATATATATATATATATATATATATATATATATATATATATATATATATATATATGCAAATACTCAGACATTGCAATCACATACGATCGCGCGCACACACATACATATATACACACACACACACACAGAGACACACACAGACACACACACACACACACACACACACACACACACATATATATATATATATATATATATATATATATATATATATATATATATATATATATAATGGACTCCCGTCGGTTTCAACGTATGGAGATCTGACATCTTAATTTTTCAGTTATGAAATTTTGTGCGATAATCTTAAATATATATATATATATATATATATATATATATATATATATATATATATATATATATATATATATATGTGTGTGTGTGTGTGTGTGTGTGTGTGTGTGTGTGTGTGCGCACGCGCGTATCAGGGTCAAGCAGCTCAGTTCATAGGAACCGACAGGCAGACACCAGCACATATGATTTGATTATAGTGATGTAGGCTTTGTGTATAACCAACCAATTTTGTATGGCCGTATACAGAAACATGTTGCAATACGTGAGACAAGGTCTCCAACCGACCCTCCGCAGGTTTTGAATTAAGAGTTGTCCTTTTTCTGGACCAGATGCCATCCGAGACTATATAACCCAGACTGTCCTGCTATTCATCCCATGCTGGAGGGAGAAGAGGAGGATTAATATCTTTCCCAAGGGGATTAGCACGTAAGTCAATGTAATGGATTCGATTGGATATACGTATGGTTATATATATATATATATATATAAATGCCACTCTGATGAGAAAGGACCTCGATGTATTAATTTATTAAAAAAGAACACAGAAAATAATTGGAAATAATTCTGAACAATTTTTTTTCACTCTCATATAAAACGTTCCCAAATCAACAGTACCCTATTTTACTTGCAGTCATAAAAACGGTAATGAGAAGCACATATACGCAGATTATCAACCGATTTCACGTATAAAAATCATAACACGCAAACACAGAATTATGTGTAAGCGGACGCTGTTGAAAAAGACAAATACACATGAGTTAGATCTAATTAACTAAAGCAAGTGTCACAAAACTTAAAATACCCGAATTTATTTTACCCCTACATATTTATAATTCATTTTCTGATGAAGCTTTAATAAAAGCGAAACATGTTAAGTTATTCTTTCTTAATTGTTCGTTATCCTATCATTCTGTCGCATTCTAATCCATATTTGATAAACATGTTGTGCTGACACATTTGTTAGTATGGACGATTTTATACAATCAGATAATCAGAAAAATATTTCTAATTTATGTAAATTCTATTTGAAATACAGCTAAGTATTTTGCTTACGCACACACGCACACACACCAACACACACACACACACACACACACACACACACACACACACACACACACACACATATATATATATATATATATATATATATATATATGCGAGTGTTAAAATATGTTGAATAATTATTATCCCCTAATACATATGGTTGACTAGTGCATCCTTTTAACATCGAAAAAAGACGTGTTTCGTCGCAGAAAATATATAATAAACGAAAGACAATACTCTGTATGAGGAATTTTTCTTGGTATCTCTGACGATACGTGAATATCATAAATCAAATTAATTATACTAGATTGCCAGGTCCTGATTTCAAACTGGAAACGCGTATGTCTGCCTCTGCGCTTGCTTGTTTTATTATATATATTATATATTATATAACGGCTTCAGAGTAAAATTTCCGACTGACGCGAATTCAGCCGGTTTTCGATTCTAGCCAGAGGCAACCGGACGTCTAACCACACTGATGAGCTGTGATACAGCGAAACAGTCTGTCTGTGGATGACAATATATATGCTCCTGAAAAATTTATTTCGGTTGATCTCTCTGGGGAGGATGTGTGGATTTGTAAACAGTGACTATTACGGCTGATACAAGACTCTTTGTTAAATCGAATCGAGTTCTCTCAGTCACTGTGTGTTTATCTAAAAATAAATACGCTTAAATTCACCTTCTTCTCTGCCGTGAGCCAATGGCTTCAGGGTAAAATTTCCGACTGACGCGAATTCAGGCGGTTTTCGATTCTAGCCAGAGGCAACCGGACGTCTAGCCACACTGATGAACAGTCTGTATGTGGATGACAATATATATATATATATATATATATATATATATATATATATATATGCCCTCATTTGATTTGACGTGCTATACATTTAGCTCTGCAGTAGGGTCTAGTTCGAAAAGTCCAAATTATTACTTGTAAACTGTAATTATTATTTAAGTAAATAAACTGTTTCTGATTTAATTAAACAGTATTAATTACATTTACCAGCATAAATAAGTTATAAACAGAAATTATACTGAATAATTGTCGGACTTAATCCATTTCAAGTTCATGTTGTTATTGTTTATGTAAATATAAGTTTCCTGCGCAGAAAGGTTCGACCGAGAAAAATCGTCGAAAACTGTGTTTATAAACAGTAATTTTTGACATTACGCGCCTCTCCTTAGCTAAATAGTACAGCACGTCGGATCAAATGACAGTACGAATCCTGTCGGAGAACGGATATTTTCTACGAAATTTCTCGAACATCCAGGCCGGTAATTAATACTATTTAATTAAAAACAGAGCATTTACTTAAATAAATCGCATCTATAAAAATAACGTAGTAACAGAAAATATATTAAATAGTTTTCGAACTTAATACATTCATTATATATATATACGATGGGGGACTAAAATGTAACTGGAATTGTGTCATATAATTTTATTCATTTATTATTGCATGTTTATATGCTTATCACCTTCAAAGTATTCTCCATTTGAAACAATGCACCGGTACAGACGTGTTTTCCACTGTTCAAAGCAGTCCTGGAACTCTTGTAAAGTTGTGTTTTTGAATGACTCCATTGTTTTTTCTTAACCTCTTCCGCATCTGCAAAACGTTTTCCTTTGAAGACTTTCCTCATTCGGGGGAACAAAAAAAAGTCGCAGGGTGTGAGATTGGGTGAATAGGGCGGGTGGTGAAGTGGGGCCATGCCGTTCTTGATCAGAAACTGTCTCACACTCAAGTCGTTGTGCACTGGCGTATTGTTGTGATGCAACCAACACCAACCACTTTGCCACAAGTCAGGGCGTTTTCGTCTCACCTTGTCTCGCAAACGCTTCAGGACTTCCAAGTAAAAAGCCCGGTTAACAATTTGGCCAGGAGAAACAAATTCCTTGTTGAGAATTCCTTTCACATCAAAGAAACAAATCAGCATCCTCTTGACATTGGACTTCACTTGACGCGCTTTTTTGGGTTGTGGTGGCGTTGGATGCTTCCACTGACTTGATTGCTGCTTCGTTTCAAGTTCGTAGCCATGATTTCGTCACCAGTGATGACCTTCGTAAAAAGGGCGGGATCAACTTCCAACTGTTCTTTCAGTTTACGACAGGCATCCTTTCAGCCGTGGTAAAAATAGACGAAAAGGCGTGAAGCACTTCAAAACAAATGTGAACCACGGTGCTGTACTTCTTCCCACGATGACACCAGTTAGCACAGTGATGCCTGAGGGTTGCCTCAAGTGGCATCTAGCGTTGGAAGCCCGAACGACTACGGGCTTGTCACACAGAAAACAATTCTGGTTCCCCCCTCGTATAAATATATATATATATATATATATATATATATATATATATATATATATATATATATATATATATATATTGTATTTTTATACAAGTTTCGTTAGAGACGAGACGAGACTTCAGACTCCGTCGTTAACGTTACTTAATGTCTTAAGAGTCATTAGAAAAGATATTAGATCGGATTTCCTAGGTAATACAAAGAAATATTTCATCAAGGAAAGGAATATATTATTAATTCAAACCTCGTCCGTAATGCTGTCATTTCTCTGTTTACTAAAATGTCTAACTCATGATGTTCTATAGTGTTTATCGTGAATTATATGGTTACAATCCAATGAGCCAGTTATATAGTTATTTCTCCTCTAAGATAAGAAATCCATGCTCTGTATTGACAAAGAATTAACGGAAAAAATTACTTCAATATCCAGCACAATTTTGGATTTATAATGACTTATGTCAAAAATACAGACAGATCATTACTCTAAAGTATTTTCTTTCCCTTTTCTATTTTTTCTCGCCGAATTATTTTTGGGAATCATTATCAGCTGATTAGAAGTCCGATAATCAATTCTGCATTCTCTTGTCCCTAGGACAAACCTGGACAAGTTTATGAATAATTGGTTAGGAAATATTCCAGTTCATGTGGGGCAAAATCTAACCAAGTGATAATATGAAGAGCCGCTGTCGAAACCAAAATATATTCACGATAACCTGACGTATGGACATTATGGACGTATTGAAAGATTAAAAAAATGCCACTGGTTTAATATAAAGAAATTGTTTGGGCGTTCAATAGGCATTTTATCCTAATATCTCTGTTCTGAAACCGATCAATGCAAAGGAGGTTAACGCTTGCGTGCATTTACCTAAATGAGGATGAATATATATTTACCGCCACCAAATATATTTATAACAATAAGCGAATAACTTTCGGCAACATACGTTTATAGCATATATGAGGTGTATACAAAAGCTTTATTTAAACAATAAAGCCAACAATCTACTTCGCATCAATTAAAATTATGCAATGAAACATTTACATAATCCTCGATGATGTTTTCGCAAACATTATTTTTGGTTAGGAGGGAAATTATGTAAGTTGGTTTTAAATAGTATGTCGCTATTTTTTAATAGGGATATCTTATTTGTAGTCTCTTCACAACAAGCAAGACAATATATCCACTAAAACGCAAGAATTTACTGAGTGTGAGAAAATATGAGAAAGTTATAAAAATAAAACAGAGAGAATGTAAAAAAACGTTATTAGGAAGTGTTGTGGATTCCGGGATGAATCCGATGTCAATGAATAACAAACGCCAGGAATGGATAAGTAAAATAAATGTATTAACGTAATAATACAAACTGATAAGACGGTTAGTAGATCCAGGAATGCGGGTTAGTAGCACTATATATATATATATATATATATATATATATATATATATATATATATATATATATATATATATATTGTCTTGGTATTGAAGTATCGCGGTATGACTCCTTACTGAGTCTATGTGCTCGCTAACTGTGACGCTTGCCGCCGTCTCTTTGTGTGACTTACTCTACTACTACTGAACTCTACTACTCTTCTGTCGTTCCGTCTCGACTCCTTGACTTAACGTACTGCCGGGTATTCACTGGCAGTAGTATATGTATACCTTAGGTGAGCCCATTTGTGTGAAAAGGGGAGACCCCTTAACAGGAAGACAGAATATAAAAATTGTATTAACATTCTTGAAGATCAACATTGACTGGAAAGCAAGAAGTTGGAGGAGATTTTCATAAACGAGAAGTTTGAAAGAAACTATTATCATAGAATGTAGCGTACATCTATCCATTTGAAATATAAAATGAAGTAAAGTAAATATAGAATCCCAGCTATTAATCTTATATCATTGCCATATAAATAAATATGTCTTATTTTATTGAACTTTCTGTTGATTATCTTCCTACTGATGATACATTTCTTAATTCAGAAACGAAATAATTGGAAAACAACTTTGACCATAAAATTATAGAAAATCTTGACTTTCTCTTTGTATAGTCATTTATCAAATCATTTTGAGTTATCTATAAAACATTGAGATCGATTATATTTTTGCATTTGTATTGGCGACTCTGAACGCATAATTATTTGTTCCATTGTTATTAAAAGAGCAACGCGGTTTTTCTTCGATATTCATTCCAATTCAACAAGTTGCTCTATTCATTAGAATCCTAATAAGTTTAGTCATTTGGTTCATTAATCAGATTGTCCGATTGTGTCCACATTCATATGCACCTGGCTACTCTTGCATCGTATTGATCCTCTAATCATCTGAGACTGACAGGATTTCAATCCCATCTGATCTCGCTGTTTTCTTTCCTGTTCATCGTATCCACGATTTTAATAATAAAAGCCATTCTATATTTTATATTTATTTCTTATGTAATCGTGCAACATTTTAATAGAACAAATTTGTACCATCATTTCTTATTTTTTTTCTAATATGTAGTGTCCCTTATAGAATATATGCATCATATCAAGGAGAATATATTCTGTCCTATTATCCATTACATAAATTTATATATGCCTTGTGTCTCTTACGCAGTGTTTCTTTCTCCTAACACTTCTCATTGAAACATTAATTGAAGTCACATAATGCAAACACAGAATAAACTGATGAAACTATATATATATATATATATATATATATATATATATATATATATATATATATATATGTATGTATATATATATATATATATATATATATATATATATATATATATATATATGCCTACGTGTGCGTATTTGCACATAATGCACACACACACACACACATATATATATATATATATATATATATATATATATGTACACGCGCGTACACACACACACACGCACACAGACATTGGGTGTCACAGTAAAATTATCCAAATCGTGTAACAGCAAAATTGTATAATTGTTATATGAAACGGTTTATCTTAGAAATGATTAAATATATCTTACGGGAATTTTTCGAGGTTTTTATGATACTATTGGATTTTTCTTGGAGCAATAAGAATGTAAATTTACCCTGCATGCTTAACATAAAAATCGTGATGAAATCATTCATAAACGAAAATGACATGTTCATCACAAATTAATCATAGCTCAGTATCGGAAGATCCTTAAAGATTGAAATAAAGTTCATATATATATATATATATATATATATATATATATATATATATATATATATATATATATATATATATATATATATATATATATATATTATTCCACAATTATTTTCCAGTTTATTCAACATGATCTTCGCACAATTTAACCTTCTAAATTTCTGGCCTGGTGTAACAAGCTACCAAACAGGTTTCAGGTGCGATGTCTTTTTTCAATGATCTTTAGACTATCAAAGCTGAAATTTCTCTCTCATGTGCCAAAAATCTTACGGATTGAGTTGGATCTTCTCTAATTGATCGCTTTATATCTAAGTTGAAATGATGATCTCATTTCATGTTTTTACTTTCTGATCGAGTTTTCCTCTCTTCTGTTCCTTCTTTTTAAAAATGATCCGCTATTCTCTCCATGATTCTTGAATGAATATAAAGATGGAGACCAGAGTATGAATGTTGGCACCATTGCCGAAAGCCTGAATAATCTTTTCCTCTCATTATTGATCATTTAGAAAGAGAGTGGTTCTGACACGCAACGATTCTTCTTTTCTCGCTAAATAACTCAAAGTATTTTTTCAGTGATTCTTTCGACAAATGGTATCGGGATGGCTAAACGTCTTATCAGAAAAGCTGGAAAAACTCAATGCGTTCGATGGTTTCTAAGTATTAAATATGTTGCGGGATGGACAATTCCACGATTTGGACAATTTTGCTATTACAAGATGAATATATATATATATATATATATATATATATATATATATATATATATATATATATATATATATATATATATGAAGCATTCTACTGTCGTTTTCCACCGTATTATTGTTCAGCAACTCATTTCAGCCTAAAATCCCGTATTGCTCACAACCAACTTTACTTTTTTAAGAGCCGAATACAAAGAACTAGTGGATAGCATACCCCTATGTCACCAAACATTCCTCCTCCGTTTTTGAAGTCAGAGTAGTCGTTCTCTTTGAACCCACTCTGTCTAGCTATTTTACCCATAGATGGGAAGAGAGATGGATTCATACCTTTCCCAAGGTAGCACGTAAGTGAGTGCATTGAATTCGATTGGAATACGAACTTGTCACTCTGATTTCTCAATCCGAGACTCTGTCCATTTCACCATAAGAGATTCTTGATTTCTTGGCGACTAGTATAGGGGAATAGTAATTTGGAACTTAAAACCGTTTAGGTGTGGTACTAGCAGCACGATCCTGTAGAAAAAATAATCCCCCTAGAAACTATAGTCGTGACATATATCACGCGGAAACAATTGCACTAATTTCTAAATGGGATTCAAATGAGATAACAAAATTAACTAATTTGAGATATCTCCCTTTTAATACTAATATAGGTGATGCATTTCCGCCAATAATGGTAAACATTTTCTTTTTAAATGCACGCTTGGCAACGAATCTGCATTTTGATGTCTGTTCCTTTAATTGTTAGTGTTGCTTCTGTAGATATATTTTCTTGGATAATAGAATTTGGAATTATCTGATCTCTTTTTATTTACATAATATTTTGATCATCCATTTGACAGATCTAAATATATTGAAGTTCTCTTTTTGTTTCTTTTATATTTTGATGTCCTGTTTGGCTTTCGTTAATATGATATTTTGTTGTCTTAATATTCCGATCATTGTTTGCTGACATAATATTCAGATATTCCGTTAGATTTTGTTTAATATTCTGACATTTATTTCTTTTCTCTTAATATTCCGTTCATCCGTTTACCTTAATGTCCTGACATTCCGTGAACTAATCCTTATTATATATTATAGTCTACGTGTCTTTCGATGCTTTATTTTTATTCCGATCATTCTTTTGTCTTTCTTTCTGCAGCATACTGATGTACAGTTTTTCTTAATATGCTGATATACTATTTGTCCTTCGTTAATCTTTCCTTAATCTTCTGTTAGACAATCCTAAATATTCTGGTCGTTTTATTTTTCTTACTCTAATAT
>OZ038481.1:105364593-105377093 GCA_964036315.1 Acanthosepion esculentum
ACAACACTAACTTCATCTTGGCACTTAGAATGTACGAACTCTCCAGGACAACAACTCAGCACCAGAAAGAAAGAACAGATCGAGTCGCATTAGAGCTAAATAAGTACAACAATAAGTATATAATATCAACATTTACTTGAAATTTAAAAAAAAACAAAAAACATCTACATGTATAATGTCAAAGAAAAAAATATAAAGACTATTCCGATCAAATTATCAGGTAAGTCAATTATTTATATTTTGCGTACGGAATGTTAAATGTCTGGGAATTATATTAAATAGAATCACATTTTTAAATGAAAAAAATTGTACACGAATTTTTGTAATTTTGAACATCTGTTTTTCAAAATCGATAAAGGGGATTGATTAGCTAAATGAGGTGAATTTTTGTAAGATTTTCCAAGCTCGTAAATTATTTTGAATCCCCCTACTGAAAATCCTTAATAGCACCTTCAATCCTACTTCCTGGAAATCTTATTTTCTGCTTGTTTGAATACTTTACTTTAATACCTAACCGAGAAGTCTCGTCATAAGTGTTACTTGTTTAAGTGTTAAGAAACGCGATTTATATCATGAACACAAATTTATTGCAATTAACGCAACAAGATGAGACTGAGTGGTCAATTGCGTAATCCAAAACTTTAATGAAAATATGATTAATTTCATATTTAATATAATAACCATTTCTATTTAGAAAGGAATTGACTTTCGTATTAGACACATTTTACTTTCCAATTTTGCGCAGAGAATACGGACTAATTGCAATTGTTCTTTTGAATGCAAAATTCTCCCATACTGAAGTTAAATCTCTCTAAGTTCACGCATGTCAGTATAATTTAAATACGGATATTGAAAGAGTCAGTCTATGGGCCTCAACCGCATATTTTTCTTTTTCGTAAAATAATTGGGCAGAAATCATATTGTGCTTTGTTTTAATTTCCTGATATTTGCAACTCTAAGTAGAGCATAATTTGTTATCATACGCTTATTTCATTCTATTGTCTTTTTTCTATTCTGTAATATATATATATATATATATATATATATATATATATATATATATATATATATATATATATATATATATATATATATATATATAATATGGATGAAACAACTGAAAAGTTGCAAATTAAAAAAAAAATTGGGTGTTTTTTTTGTGAACGTATTTATTTATATGTTTTTATATATTTGATATTTCATCCGCCTCGGTCCTTCCTCAGAAATTAATTGAATAATTCAATTAATTCCCGAGGAAGGACCGAGGTGGTCTGAAATATCAAATATATAAAAACATATAAATAAATACTTTCACAAAAAAAAAACAACGAATTTTTTCTTTTAATTTGCAAATTTCAGTTGTTTTATCCATATTATATATATATATATATATATATATATATATATATATATATATATATATATATATATATATCCGATGCGATGAGAACGAAAGTAATATGTAAAATATATAAATTCTAACGTTCGCAGCATTCATTCAAAAAAGAGCTCGATACATGTAGTAGAGGGATAATTATTTATTTATTATAATTTTATCATATAGACAAAACCATTTTACTCACAACAAACATGCAACTTGGCTTCAGTGCATTTGTTGTGAGAAAAATGGTTTTGTCTATATGATAAAATTATAATATATATATATATATATATATATATATATATATATATATATATATATATATATATATATATATATATATATAAAGTTTTAGCCTCTGTCTATCTGTTATCAAACAAACTCCTCCTTGGGTTTTGGAGATAGAACATTACACAGGGTACTTTGATATGTATATTTCATTTTTTCAAAGGAGTCACTGGGGAGCACACACCCCCACTAGAATATTTTCCCTTCGATATAAACTAAATTTAAATTTGAACAATGGAATGAACCCTATCCAAAATATAGGAAGAGAAAATCAGAAGATGGAGGTCAGAATTGCGAGATCATTGATTAATATTGGGATGCATCATTTTTCTTCACAAATAATAACAATGATTTAAAAACAATCAGTATTTTCTTGCAAAAAATTAGTGATACGCAGCAAGCCGCGTGTAATTCGGCTAGCTTATGAATAGATCTGTTACGGAGAGGCAACTCCAAATCCGCACATTGTCCTTCTACAAAGATTTTCATGGCAACTGATCTGACAAGCTTTTTCCCTCTTGCCCCGGCTAAGTGAATTTAAGCGTGCTACTAGCTTGGCATCTAGGATGCACCATTTTACTAGCGAAATATTTAAATGCAACTGCCGCTTCTACACCAACAGTTTCTTTTCTCGAACTTTTTGCGCGTGGAACTCTCTTCTGTTTACTTGCTTCCCTGAAAACCAGTCTTCAAAAATGTAATTGCATTGTCAATCGTCACCATTTGTCTTCTTGAATCCCGTTCATTATTTATCCTTTCCTCAATCCCCCTACACTCCGTCTTTTCTCTAAGTTTCACTCTCTGTAACCCTATTCATACTAGTGGTATTCCCGCCTTGCTTGAGGTGAAATGATTAAAACTATCTTCTATCCTTCCTCTCTTAACTCATTTTGATGAGTAAATTTTTTTGTGCTGATGAAGCAGAATGTTGTTCTCGCAAATACTCTTCAAATTATACTCATGACCCATCTGGAATATCTCTGCCTGATATCCAACATAGAACTGATATTTTATTGTATGACATGTATATAACGCTGTCCATGTTTTCTGCCATCATCACTAAATTGGATCGTCACAAAGCATGTGCATTGATTGCACGGTCATTAGGTTAATTTGCTCCTCAATGGGTGTTTTCTCTAAACTCTAAAATGCCATGCTGCTTCTTGCTTTTCAGCTTGTTGGTAAACCTCTCCAGAAGAACCCCTATTTAAAAATTTCTGGCGAACCGTCTCATCCTTCTAAAAATATTCCTATTAAATTTCAACCAATCTTTTTAAAAAGTACGACATACGATAATCAACTCTAGATTAGTTAAGCATTTCACCTCGCTGGATCTTCGTTCAGATAAGCAATATAACTTTCGCTTTTCGAGGTCATCTACTGATGTATTAATGATTATTGCTCAAAGAATCTATTAAGATTTAGATAAGAATGATGAAGATGGCGCTGTTCTTTAAGATATCTTGAAGGGATTTGACAGGATTTGCATGCTGATCTCCCAAACAACTTGAAAGCTGATTGTATTTCTGGAAGAATTTTTTTTTATCGCTAATTTTATTCTTATCAAATTGTGAGATGAAAGTTTTCCGGAAAGGACACTCTTCCATAACATTTCACATTCATATAGACATTTCCCAGTGTCTCTATCGTTGGATCGTACTAATTTTCATCAACGACATTCTGCAATTCTCATTTCTTTAGCCATGACGATTATACATATATTTAGTCCTGTTTTTACAGTATGTCTGCTCAGTTCGATAAAGTCATATTGGCAGCTGATCTAAAAAAAAAAAAGAAGACCGACGATCACTTTTTAACTGGGACATAAGTATGTCGAAAACCGGACTATTTTAATGGTTTGAGAAAATCATATCTGCCTTACACCAACATGATTAATGCTAACCCCCAGGGGAATGACAACTACCACCTTCTTGGGTTAGTGTTTTCATCTGACATGTGGGGGAAATATATTGAATGAATTGTTAGACCTGTTGAAATGAAAGTTGATTCACTGTATTGCGTTAGACAATATTTATCACCACAATCTATCTTGGGCATTTAAAAGTCTACTCTTCGTCCGTGAATTGAATATCACTCTCATCTGGTCTGGTAGAACTGCTATGAATTTAGACATTTTTGATAAAATCCAAAGAAGAATCTGCAATGTTATTGGTTATTATCTTGCATTTTGGGTTCAAACACTCATAAATCGAAATACTCTCCAGTGAAATGTATTGTTCCAGTTAATATATATATATATATATATATATATATATATATATATATATATATATATATATATATATATATATATATATAGTTGCGGCCAAAATGTTCAGAAAGGCATTGTTTTCGTCAGGATAATACAAAAGTTATCGATGATTTAGGGATTTACTGCAAAGCCCATTGCGGCCAAAATGAGCAGAACGGTTGCTTTTACTCCGTGTTTTAGTATATTTAACCGGCGAACTCTAATTTCTTTTATTTATTTACCTGACGGTTCGTTTACTAAACATTACTAAGAATATCTGCAGTGTACTTTGTTAATATAATGTCACTTACTCCGTTAGCAATTCGTCAGCAGATTATTAAGCTTCGAAAGAAGGATAATTTAAGTATTGGGTCTATTGCAGAGATTGTTAACAAGTCAAAAAGTGTTCTTCACGGTATTCTTAAGGTCTACGATGATTGTGGTTCGTGTGAAGCAAGAACGTCTACAGGTAGGCCACGAAAAACGAACAAGAGCGAAGATCGTGCTATGGTAAAGTTGTTTAAAAAGGACAGATTTAAAACTGCTGCTGCTGTTTCTCGAGAAATGAGCTTTGAAGAAAACTTTATCTCGAAAACCTGTCTCGTCGTTTAGTTGAATATGACCTACAAGCAAGAACACCTGCAGTGAAGCCACTGATCAGCTCCAAGAAAAAATAGTGTAGTCTTACCTTTTCAACCGAACATGTGTTGTGGTCTCAAGAAACATGGCGAACGGTGCATTTCTAAGTTTATGTTATTTGGCTTTAGATGGGAAAAGGTACCTTCGTCGAAAAGTAGGTGAAAAATTGTCGCCTAAATGCCTTAAGAATAGTGGTAAATTCGGGGGAGGAAGTGTCATGGTTTGGGAGATGATATCTGGAGATGGTGTGGGCCCTTTGGTGCGATTACATGGAAAGGTAAATGAAGGAGTTTATAAACAACTTGTAAAAGATTATGTCTTGCCTGTGCTGAGAAATTCAACTAAGCGACCATCCATATTCATGCAGAACAATGCCCCATGTCACAAGGCTAAGGTGGTCATGAACGTCCACAAGGCTGAAAAGGTTATTGTTATGGATTATCCTGCTCAAGGCACAGATCTCAATCCTATTGAAAATGTATGGAATATTCTAGGAAATCTTTCGAAAGCCAGAAATCCTAAAACAACCTATTAATTCTCGAATGCCCTTCAGGAAGAATGGAATAAGATGACCCAGCAAGAAATTTAAAATTTAATTTCCTCATGCAGTCGAAGATGTCAAATTGTGATTGAAGCTAAAGGGCTTCACACTAAATATTAAATAATTCCAGTATTCTCTTTCATTATTGATTATTTTGTTATTTTTTCAACCGTTCGGATCATTTTGGCCGGCATGGGTTTTGCAGTAAATCATTAACCATCCATAACTTTTGTATTGCCCTTTCAAATTACACCAAAATCTTAGACAATAACAATTAATATCGTATTTACTGTCTGGGAAAATTATAGAATGTAAAACAACTTTGATAAAAATTTATACCTATTTTTCTCACGAAAGCAATGCCGTTCTGAACATTTTGGACGCAACTATATATATATATATATATATATATATATATATATCCGTAAGAGATTTGTTACTTATGAATGTTTTCTTGTTATTGTTATCGATTTTTAACTTAATCCCGATATTATATCCTCTTAATATTCAATGTATCGACTTGAAAATTAACAAATGTTTTATTTCTTTGGCATAATGGTTACTTGGACTAGTGTGTGTCTCAATTTTCTCGAAACCTTTATATGGACATATCATGGAATATTATCGACAATGTATTCTCCACGACGAAGAGTATCATAATTGGATCTACGGGTGGTTCGTTGGTTTCCGACAGGCGAATCAATGCATAAACAATTGGCGCTAAGCACACAAGGTAAGCCTGTACAAAAGAAGTATATATCGAGATACTATTTTTACATTTTATCATTGATATGATCAATTTAATGAAATCTTTTTTCACGTTCTTTTGGCGTTGAATATGTAGAAAAAATAAATTAATACTAACTTCGTATATACAAAACTAACAAACAAATTTCAACAGAACATATATATATATATATAAATATAGTTATCGCTACAATAGTTAAGGCGCCAAGTTGTGTACAAAACATTAAAACGGTCAAGAGTGTCTTATTGTTTGTGTGGTATAACGATTATCGACAAGGAAATCAGTATCAGCGATCCGAGTTCAAATCTAGTTATTTCTCTTTTGTTCAATTCCTGCCAATGACATTTGAAAAGGCTACGAAAACCCGGTCCAAGTTATAAATTAAATAGATGGGCAAACTCTGGTCTGTTGACTTGGTTGGCACCAACTGTAGGAGAAAGAAAATTCTGAATTCAGTACTGATGAAGGCCATATAGAAAAATTCTCCTACATTTTTTTTTGTTTTTCAAAATAAAATATATTTCTGATTCTACACAAGCCTACACTATAATCTGCGTGATAGTGTAGTAGTTCAGTTCTATGATTGAACTATTACACCTTCATACGTGGAAATCGATATAATAGCCCGTATAGCGTGTGCATATGATGCTTCCGGACATGTAATTGTGCGGTTGCATGTATGTGATAATCAGTTAATGTGCTTTTAGCTTTCAGAGCATCAATGGCGAACTATCAGTGAACACTTGAGATTAAACGGCTTGTAATTGTTGTGATACTCGTAAAGCACAAGGTTGTTGATATTTTTGCACGCGTTTTGGAATTAGCCAAGTCGTTTGTGCAGAAGGAGTTGGAAGCCTCTAGCGGGAATGTGCCGACTCCAACCTGGATGTGTCGCCTGTCACGAAGCGCAAAACGTATTCGGGTATTTTGTGCAGTATCAAAACACAGCAATTCAAACCTCTGATGCAGAAAATGGGGGCCATTGCAAGAGGTATCCAGGACACAAGCTGTAATATATTGCATGAGGATATTCGGTACATGTCATGATTGACAAAGAAAGGGCATTTATATCGGTGCACACACAAGAAAAAAGTATTGCTCCGATTAAAAGAATTTTTAAACAAGTTGAAACATCCAGAAGAATCTGACATGCTTTTCTTTCTTATTATTTAGACGAAAATCTTCGATAAAGGCAAAATATTGAAGCGATGAAATGATGGGTGTTCGTGTGTGGATTCTTCTGATATTCCCTGTGTTATACACGCCAACTTTCCAGCTTTGGTTTTTGGCGTGGTGAGTAGTGTAGAAAACATCATACCACAACACTTCTTTCGACAGGTTTTTCAGTTTAATGTCCCTGGCTACACTAAAGTGTTGGAAACAGATGTGAAACCGCAGATAGATCTTGTATTCAATCTAGAGCCCTGTATGTTAGAACAGGAATTTACAACTACTCACAGACTATGTAGACCCAAGATTTGGTTGTGGTAATAATAAATCAACACAACCACTTCATACCAAATATTTGTCCAGCTAAATCTCTAAGCCTAAATACCCCAGATTACTACATGTTGGGTGTTGTTGACCACGAGACAAATCAACATTCCCACAATATTCATCATCATCTGAGAGATCCTATCCGCTTTCCGTCAGCATATGGCTGATGCTAACCTACGAGGAGAGTGACTCGTTGCGCCTTATTGAGCTAACATTTTCGGTTGACATAAAGTGAACAGACTATATTGACTAGGTCAGCTGACAAGAAAGGTAGTTCATTGTGTCATGTTACAATTTTTTTCTCACTGAAACTATGTTACATATCTATATGTCTATCATTCAGCCATGCTTAGAATATTATGCTAAATATGGTCTGGTGCTCCTGCTATATTGTTAGAGAATCTTGATAAAATCTAAAGAAGAATACGCAATATTATTGGTCCTAACCTGTCGTCTCGGCATTCCAACTGCGTAATGTTGTTTTCCTAAGCAATTTCTATAAATAATTTCATGGTCGTACGGATCGGATGAGTTCTTCGTTATGTTACCTAAATTTTATGAATTTTATCGCAGTACTAGAATGGAAACAAGGTTTAATCAATTTAAAGTTAGGTGGATGCAACCGTAAGTTCTATGTCAACAGGTTCTTCGATTTCATTTCCGGCTGGTGGAACTCTTTTCCGTCTTCATGCTTTACAGTCAACTTTGATCCTAAAAAAATTAAATGCATGGTAATCACCATCGACTGTCTTCCAGATTACTTTTCAAGTGTTCTCGATCCTTAGTAATGTTCCTGTTTTCTAATTTTTCCAAACGCAGTAACCTATTTTGTCTTAATGGCTTGCTTGACGTGAATTGGATTTAAAAACTAATACAACTGAGTAACTGAAAGTAGCGATTGCCTGATTAATGTCCAGTATAAATGCAGACCATGTGATGAATGTATGTCAACGATTCCGGCCCCGCATTTTAGCCATCTATGCTACGGAATGAGGTTACATTGAGGAAACATGTAATTCAGTTACTGAGCGTGACATCTGTTCTTCTTTACGGCAACGAATGTTGAACGGTTTCCTCAAAGATTAAGAAGAGCCTCGAGTCGACGGAAATGTGCTTCTACAGAAGGATGCTAAGGATATCATGGACGAGCGTGTGAGCAACAATGATGTCTTAGAGTAGATGCAAACAAGTAGGAGGTTTATACTTAACATCAGGAAGAGGCAGATAAAGTTCCTGGGAGGCATAATGAGGAAGGAAGGTCTGGAGAATCTTATACTCACAGGTCGAATAGAGTGAAACGGAGACAAGGGAAAACAATGCATAACATACATGGCGGGCTTAAGCAAGTGGATGATAGAACGTGGTCTGTATGAGGAAGTAGATGGAAGGAACTTGTTGCGAGCTGCAAGGGATAGGGGGAAGTGGATAACCATGATCACCTACGTACTGAAAGGTCTTGGCACAAAAAAGAAAGAAAAGTTAATTCTTAGTAAGAGGCGTTTTTTTTCTCTTACGGTTTTCACTGTGTTCTCATATATCTATACATCATATTATTTACGGTTATTTTATTGTCAATCACCTTGCCGCTGGTGAATCACATTCAGGGGAACAATTTAGCAGATATCTCTTAAATAGATTTGAAAATAAAATCTGAAATAAATAGCACTAGATACTCAGATATAACATGTATATATTCAAATAAATAAGAACACATATCGACGCAACTGATTTTAATATAATTTATGAAAAAAAAACAGTTTTCAGAGTTCTAACGAAACAATTTTAAAAATACAGTTGAAACGCGAGCTATAATTATTGTTGGAGTTTAACAAAGACATTAATTGCATCAAAATTGTCAAATTTATTTATTACTAAAATTTAACTTAATTATACATTCTGGAGAAATAAATTCGACGTGATTATGGCGCCGCTCAATTTCATGAACAAAGAAACGCTGCGTTGCTCTGTTTCCCTAATGGCGACTAGATTTTTGAATGGTGCAACATCACATGTTATGTGAGTCATGGATTGATTACTGTCATACTAATTCAGGGCGCCAAGGGAGACCTTAATGCCTATTGCACGGATATGCGAATCATGGAATCAATAATTAGAAGGAAGCACAGATATGGACATCCCAAAAAAGGAAGCCAAAATCTACATATATCTTTCTTCATATATATCTTTCTACATATATATATATATATGCATATATATATATATATATATATATATATATATATATATATATATATATATACATATATTATTTTTATATATATATATATATATATATATATATATAAAAAGATATATGAGTGTGTGTGTGTTGTGTGTGTGTTTGTGTGTGTGTGTGTTTCTGCAAATATGCTTGTAAATATATTCACATATTGTGCAAATACTAGATGTGATATTTGTTTTTAATAATTTGAATATATTGTGGTATATCAACTATTTCACTATATCTCTCTCACTATTTATCCATATATATATATATATATATATATATATATATATATATATTTCTGAGATGAGGTATTATGTACAGTATTTACATTATTCGGACTATTGTCCTCGTCTTTGTCGCCATATTTGTCACAACGTTTCGGCCGTTGTACGCTCCGGCCTTCTTTAGGTGGTTGGAATTTCGAACCGAACCCTTTATTTCGATCACTGGGGTAGACTGTTCTAGTTCCACGAGCCATGTTTGATGGATGTCAGTTATCAGTTATCTCCTGGTAATTTTTCCCTCTGAAAGTTCTCCACTCACACTCTTTGGGTCTGTTACTGGATCTAACCAACGCCTTTATCCATCGTACCATGTGTCCTTGAGGACATCTGGGTATGAATTTCTGAGTATTATAAACCTAATTTTTCAGCAACCATTTTTTACCAGTACTCATATTGCAATTTTGCTGTTATCATTGCATGTTCTTTACCAGATCTCATAATGCAACTTTTTGTTATCATTGCTGTTCTCTGGCACTCCTTATTACTGGTTCCCATATTGTATTTATTTCTATGCTTGGCCGACTCAGGAGATTTTTGTGGCCTAGCATATGTGCTGATTCCTTAAGTTTACGAATTTTCCAATGGTGTTCCCTGTCTATGATCTCAACCTGATCCCACAGGGGACGGTGATCTCCCTTCTCTCTCCATATGTGGTCAGCCACGCCTGATTTTTCTACTTCCCCTCGCATTACAGCTTTCTGGTGTTCTTGAAGCCTTACCTTGAGGGGGCGGCCTGTTTCTCCTTTATATTCCTTTCCGCAGCTGCACGGGATAGCGTACACACAGTCTTTAGTCTCGTTCTCCTCTATGGGGGGTCTCACTCGAGAGAGATATATGCGAAGTGTTGTCACGCTTTTGAAGGTTGTCCTGATGTTATATGGACCGCAGATCCTTTGTATTTTCTCTGATAACCCCTTCACATAAGGCAGGCAGACTGTTTTCTGAGTGTTGTTGTCCTCCTCCTCCTCCTCCTCTTGTGCCCGCCTATCCCAGTTTTGGGGGGCTGCTGCCATGTACCCAGGGTAGTTGTTACGTTGTAGGGTACTACTTATACTGACCAATTCCTTATCTAATGTCTCTGGGTCGCCACTTATGACTTTTGCTCGGTGTTGTAAGCAACGGACGATCCCTTTCTTTACGCTGTATGGATGGTGGGAGTTGAAATTGAGGTACTGTCCAGTGAATGTTGGTTTACGGTATACGGATGTCTTGAACCCATGCTCTGTTCGAGATATTAGTACATCCAGGAATGGGAGTGTGTTGTTACTCTCTTTCTCCATTGTGAACTGTATCGATGGTCTTATTGAGTTCACATGGTCCAGTAGAACCTGGACATCTTCCTGGTGTGGCCAGAGTATGAAGGTGTCATCTACGTACCTTAACCATATAGTTGGCTTGAGAGATATGGATTCTAATGCCATTTCTTCAAAGTATTCCATGTATATATTCGCCATTGCTGGTGATAATGGCGAGCCCATTGCTAAGCCCTCATCCTGTCGATATATGTGTGATCCCAATCCGAAGTGTGTTGTTTGTGTACAGAAAGTCAACATCTCCATCAGATTATTTATTGCAATACTGGTCCGTTCTTCTAGGGAAGTGTCAGAGGTCAATCTATCCCTGACTACCGAGAGTGCCTCCTCCGTGGGTACCTTGGTGAACAAACTCACCACGTCCAAGCTCACCCTCTGGTTGGATAGGATGGGAGCATCTTTGATTATTTCCACGAAGTGGGCTGAGTTTCGGACATATGAAAGAGACTTTCCGATCAATGGGTCAATTATATCTACAAGGAAGCGACTCAGAGGGTGGCACACCGTGCCTTGGCAACTTACAATCGGCCTGAGCGGAATACCGTCTTTGTGAATCTTAGGGAGACCGTATATGTGAGGTAGCTTGGTGTAACGCTGCGATAACTGCCTATACATTTTGGGTGTGAAGTGATCCTTGTTCTTGACTAGGATCTGTGACAGCTTGCGTTCCGTTTTCATAGTAGGATCCTTTTTCACTTTGCTGTAGCTACCATTGCTAATGAGGTCTTCCAGTTTTCTTGTATACTCTGATTTGTCCATCACTACAGTCGCATTACCTTTGTCAGCCGGTAGTATGATGATGTTTTCGTTCCTCTGTAGGGATCCAATCGCCAGTCTCTCCAGTATTGTTATGTTAGACCTGGGCAGCTTGGCTCTCTCCAAGGTCTGTCTCACTTTCCACCTCAATTCATCCGCCTGAGCCTGAGGCATGTTCAAGGCCACCTCCTCGACTCTGGCAATGATGTCCAAGTATGGCACCCGCCTGATGGTTGTGGCAAAGTTGAGACCCTTATTCAATACTGACTTTTCAGAGGCACTCAGCTGATATTGGCTGGTGTTGACTACTGCTTTCACTGGTGGGTGATGGACCTCGTGCGTCACCTTCTTATCTTTCAATTTATTTAATTTTTGCACTTGGCGAGCCTTGACCACATCAAATTCATGTCTGAAGGATTTATCCAAGTCACTTTGGATCCTTCTCTGGTCTTCTTCATTAGTAATTCTGTTGAAGAAGTCCTCGAGCGTCTGGGAGATATGAGATTGTAGTCGATGTTTTATCCAACGATTGTACTGGATTCTCTCACGGACAAGGGCATGTCCCGCTTTCTCAG
>OZ038481.1:105382093-105442093 GCA_964036315.1 Acanthosepion esculentum
GTTCAGATTTCCTATATATTTAAATTTTCAATACGTGCTTGATTTTGATGTCTTTCAATTCGTAGTTCGTATCTGCCTTCTTATAAATGATGATGAGTCCTCTCATCTCACATTCCTTTTGTACTTTCTGTAGTATTCCCTGCATTTGTCTTTGTTATATTCTGTGCTAATAGGAATATATACTTGAATAACACAGTGGATAAAATAAGTAAAGTTTTATTGTAAAAACCATTACAATAAGAAATAAGCTAACAGTTATGCACACTATCGTCGCAAGTCAATCCATTAGGGAGTGCTACTATTGGAAGGTCGGTAGTTCTTGCATACGTCTGAGTCGTACTTAACAGATCCCAGCTAGACAATATTTACCAACCTCCCCACGGAGTAAGATGTGGCACAAGGCCGAATTTTATGTGGGGCAATCGAGCCCGTTGGCACGGCTAAAACTTCCCGTAAGCCCCGCATAAACGGTTCGGGTATGTCTACCTCCTCGGACGAGAAGGCTCTTCGGTATAGCCGCGTCCGGGTTCCTCCCTGTCCGAAGGCAGAGAGTTCAACAACTGATAAAATTTGAGTAAAAGATCCCAGCTAGACGATATTTACCAGCCTCCCCACGATGTAGGATGTGGCACAAGGCCGAGTTTAATGTGGGGTAATCCGAGTCAAAAGGCCCGACCAAAAACTGCCCGTAGACTCGGTATAAAACGGTCGGGTAGCTGTTTCCCGAGACGACATTATGCCCTTCGATACAGCCTCGATTGGAAATCCTATCTGCTTGGAGGCAGAGAGTTTGACCAGCACAGATGGAAAAGATTCCATCAAGACTCCGTAGTCCGTTGACTTACCGATACTTATAGTTAGTTACTACCTATAGTTACACATGGGCGTGACAGGTTATTCAATCACATCACTATCCAATATCAATAAAGTGCCGTCTGAATATCTTATCTTCCCATGTTAATGACTATCAATAATGAATCCTGGTAGAATTCTCTCAGTACGTTCAATTGTAATATCTTTTCTCGAACTTTTCACCTGTGGAAATCTCTGCCTATTTCTTTTAAATGCAATCTCAATTGCCATCTTCTTTCTTGCTGGGTCATGTAATTTCTCATAAAAAATGTCTCCTCATTCTCTTGAAACTGCAGCAACCTTTTGCATCATAGTAGCATTATTGCCTTGCCTGGGGTGAATTATGTAAAATATCATCTAATATCTTACCTAAAAACTCATCTAGATGCTAATACCTTAAAATTCAAGCTTATCTAACAGATTCAAATTGTTATTTGTGCCTTATATTATCACTTTCGCATACACTCTATATACTCGCTCATCATGCGACATTTGAAGATCTAATTTTTTAGGCTAATTTTAAGGGGGTCGCATCATACAAGAGATATACAATTTGCGGATTTACTGCTGGCCCTGGCTATGCCGTTGACCAAACTATATATCCATTTACTTTAGTAAAAATGAACAGCAATAATTAAAATATTATAAATATGGTTTTGATAAAATTGATTACTTGCTTAAGTGATTTTTGTTCGGTTGCTTATGACACTAGGTGTTTACGAAACGAGTAACCTTTGTTAGATTATTTTGTATACTTTGGTACTAGTGAGCTAACCCAAATGACTAGACTCACTTTATAGTTCCCCAAAAGAAGGTTAATCAATCAGGAGACGTGAAATATTCAATCCGTCGTGTATAAAGGCGGCCATTTTGATTACTCTCTCCGAATATCCAGTGCCAACCTGTCAGTCGAAAGAACAGAAGGAAGAACTACGCTCTGCTACTTTATCGGGATATCCACTGCTAACCTGAACTAGTGTCTTCGAAATATTCACTGCCAACCTCTGGATTCTATACTCAAACCCCTACCGTCATCATGAACAACAACCTTACCATTCTCTTTTACTTTTTTCACATATTTAACTAGAAGATGCGATACAAAGATAGAGGAAAAGAGATTAGACTATTGCAATTTGGTATCTCAATATATGAATTCGCATGATATACGGGATACATGATAAAATCATTTTTATGTGTGAAAATTTCGGTGTTGCATGATACGCAATATCTCGCGTTACATGAGTAGATACGATAATCAACAGATTTGACAGATTTGTCTTCTGCAATACGCAGATTAAGAATTATATGCAACGAAGTAATGAGTCATAATCCGTAGGAATTAATGCCGAAGCAATAAATAAGCGAGTTACAAGAAAGATCTATGATGAAATGCGTTCAAAATCATATTTAAAAAGTTATTTTCTTTAAAATATTCTTTGAGAATAGGTCTGGGCTTTAACTGAGTGTTTGCAATTTGGCAGTTAGATATGCAGGTGGTTTTATGAAAAAAACGTACTGGAAGAAATTAGGAAAACTTTTCTCTTCCACCAATAAAATGAGTGTTTGATCATTGTTGCAAGGTCATAAATTTATTTATATATATATTTTTTTCACGGAACCTCTGGACCTGTTATGTAATGTTTTAATTTGAATGTAGATATGTGCCAATCCACAAATAATTTTCTTATTTCCATAAGAAATAACTGTGACAGACGTTTAGGGCATTTCGGTATTCCGTAAGAAAATATAAAGAACCGCTACACATATTTGCCTAAAAACTTACACTGAGTGTAAGTATATAAGTTAACTCCCAATTACATACACACACACACACACACACACACATATATATATATATATATATATATATATATATATATATATATATATATATATATATATATATATATATATATGTATATATATATATATATATATATATATATATATATATATATATATATATATATATATAAGACGACAAGTATCTTCTTTTCTGGACAGTGTGTTTAGAAACTGCAAATCTACTGTGATTCCAAGAGTTTTCGGCTCTACTTTTCGCGATTATCAAGGATTATTTTATTTTTGCTTTTTAATTGTGTGTATGGGTTGTTTGCAGAGATATTTCTGTGTCATGGGGATGTTCTATTTTCCGAAGACAGCACATTTTGGCCGTGGTCGGAGTTAATATTATTGATTGGTTTTTTCTTTTCTTTTTTTAAGGCTTCCATTATTTTTAATCAGTTTTTACATGTGGATGAGGTTATTATTTTTGTATTTTCTACTAATATATTTCGGATGGAGTTTATTAAGTTTGTGCATGTGTGTATTAAGTACGAATACGGTCAGAATGTGATGACTTCTCACCTAGAATTGGGTCACTGTTGAGTGATATGCATATAATCCATTCCATTGTTTCTGCTACTATCTCTAACCTTGAACCCCACAAAGCGTTTGGACACGATGATATCTCTGTAATAGTTATTAAGAGGTGTGCTTCTGAACTGGCTCCTGTTCTCTTTAAACTGTATAATAAATACCACATTGCCTCTTGCTTTTCTGTCTGCTAGAAGTCCTCATCTGTTTTTAAGATCTCCGGTGAGCCGTCCTAACCTGCCAACTATCGGCCAGTTAGAATTCTACCTCTTTTTAGGAAATCCTTAGAGAGACTAATCAATGTTGAATTAGTTCATCTTCTCTCATTGCAGGGCATTTTCTCAAACAAGTAATATGGCTTTCGTTTGTCTAGGGCAACTGCTGGTGTACTGGCGATAATTGCGGGAAGAGCTTATCGTGCTCTAGCAAAAAAAACGGCGAATCGCAGGCAGAAGCACTGACATCTCAAAAGCCTTTGACGTGACCTGGCATTCAGGTCTACTCCAGAATTTGAGACGTTATGGTGTCTCTGAACATTTAAAAAAAAATATCCAGTCTTTCCTATCAAATCGTGAAACGGCCACTCGTCTAGTTCTTTTTGTTATAAAGCGGGTGACCCCACCCAGGGTTACATCATTGGTCCTGCTTTGTTATTAATTTTCATTAATAGCCTTCCCGAATACCGAGTTCATCCAATTGACATTTACGCTGAGGACAGCCATTTGCTCTTCCCTCGATAGTAAGGCTCATCAGACCGACACGGTTAAAATCATAGCCGATGACCAAAATAACCAAGTCCTTCGTTAAAATAAGCAAACAATGATTTGTCAATTTTAACACCTCCAAAATTAAACGTCACTCCATGAATCATCTGAGAGAACCCTCGCTGCCTTGCATTAGCATGGCTGATGCTAACGCCTATCAGAGTGACTCGTTGCACCTTCTCGGGCTCACTTTGTCAGATGAAATGCAGGGGAAAAACTATACTGAATGCATTGCTGGCGCAGATGTTAAGAATCTCGGTTCACTGTATCACGCGTGAGAATCTTTATCTACAGACTCTATCATGCATATCTATATGTCTGTCATTCGATCGTGCTTCGAATATTGCTAGCACATATGGTACGGTAGCCCTATTATTCACCTTGAGCTTCTAGATAAGATCCAAAGAAGAACCAGCAACGTTATTCGTCCTGATCTGGCAGCTCAGCCTCGGTCACTTTCCCACAGCTCTAAGGTTTAATCTCTATGTCTTTTCTATAAATACTTTCATGGTAATTGTTCGGACGAGCTGCTCGCTATGCTTCCTAGAATTTTTGAATTGAAGATCACTACTAGACTTATTTCGAGTTCTCATGAATTTACAGTTGAACTGGTTAGATGAAGACTTAAGTTCAATGCAAACTGTTTATTCTCGTACTACTAGCTTGTAGAAATCACTTCTGCCACCATGCTTTTCCAGCCAACTTTAATCTGCCAAAAAGGAGCTAGTGCTGCCTTGAGGAGCTAGTGCTGTCCTGGTTCAAGAGAGTGGCTGTTGGGAGATACTATCTCCCAACAGAACTCTGCAACATGACACGCAAGCAGGGGAACCCAGTCATCGCTGTCAGAAGATTTCTGCGACCACATCCTTGTAACATCAAAGATAAACTGAAGGTAAGGATTATAGCAGCATTCACCAACTTAAATAAGCAGACTGTCCAGAAGAGATGCAGAAGATGCCGAATTCGTTTGGAGGCTGTGGTTGAAGCCAATTACAATTTTATTGAATAAATTTACTCTTTAGTATTTCAAGATATTTTTGTGCAATTCTGGTAAATATATCTCTTTTCATTTTTCTGTCATTTCGGCCAAAATTTATCCATCGCACCCAACATATATATATATATATATATATATATATATATATATATATATATATATATATATATATATATATATTACAGTACAAAAAATCTTAGGCGTTTTTAAACTATTTTCCATTTAAGTGAATGATTTTTTATTCACCTCTATATAGATGAAGCCTTGTATACATTCATGTCGTTTTAACACCTAATTATAACACTTTTCGCGGGAAAACGGAAGGTGGATGACGACGACATCAAACAATTGCTGTGAAAAAGTTTCTGATCGCCTCATACAAACCAACTCCTATACTGTTTTAAAACAGCAAAATTCCTGTAATGAAAAAATATATATCATATAGATTTCAAGAATTTAATAAAACATATTAATATTTAGTTCGGCTTCCTTTAGCGTGGATAATTGATTCCTTATTCCAGAAATGGGATTCATTAAAATCATTCAGCATCTTCACATGTGCTCGATACGATTCCCTCTGACTTCTCTTCCAGAACTCAAGGTCGCTCGGATTCTTATGCTCTTTAGTTGCCTGAAATGTTTGAACCATGATGTATGTCAGAGGTATGGTTTAGCCAGTCTTTCAATACAGTGACACAGTCATCAATTAGTCTGTGTTGTGTTGCTTGCGATTTGTGATATGGAACTCTGTAACTCTAAAAACGTCTCGTTTTATTCAAGTTTGTTTGCAAATATTCCTTCCACAAAGAGGATATATCAAGGCAATATTAAAGTTATATCAATTGTAAACAATTTTCTTGAACTATCCTATTTAATCCAGCCTTAAATCAACAGTGCCTTACTATACAAAAGATTAGTTTTCTTTTTAAAATAAGTGTGAAAATGAGTTTAATATATTATTTGTAGAGAGCACAATAAAATTCATCCATTAATAAGAATTTCTTAAGCCGTTTTCACGGAACTACATACAGTGACGTGAAACAAATATTCGTACACATTACACATCTTAAATTTATTGTATTTCCAACTGAGGAATAAACATGCTTTCAACAAAATTAGCTGTACTTAAAGACAGAAGACAATGAATATTTCCCGTACAATATTTGATGTAAGACCGTAGGACGCAGAAAATATGGAACCAAGCTGCCATTTAACTTATATGGTCTATTGTTGGCATTATATTATATTTAGGCTATGTCCGCATTAGCACTGAGTCCTTAGATTATTTTCTATTTCAAGCTATTAGTTTATTTTAATGTCTCTTAATACATACATATATATATATATATATATATATATATATATATATATATATATATATATAATTATTGTCATCCACAGACAGACAGTTTCGCTGTATCACAGCTCTTCAGTGTGGGTAGACGTCCGGTTGACTCTAGCTAGGATCGAAACCCGACTGAAATTCTACTACTAAGCCGTCGGCGCACGGCAGGGATGAAGGTGAATTTTAGCATGTTTATTTTTAGATTTTAGATAAACACACAGTGACTGACATTGACTCAATTCTGCCGAAAAGTCATGCTATATTAGCTTTAATAGTCACTGTTTACAAACCCACTCTTCCTTCCCACAGAGCTCAACCAAAAATAATTTACAGGAGCCAATATTATTGCCATCCACAGAGAGACTGTTTCGCTGTATCACAGCTCTTCATTGTGGCTAGACGTCCGGTTGCCTCTAGCTAGGATTGAAACCCGATTGAATTGGATATATATATATATATATATATATATATATATATATATATATATATATATATATATATATATATATGTATATATATATATATATATATATATATATATATATATATATATGAACACAAGGAACTGTAATAATAATAATCAGCAACAAATTTTTAAGTGTGAAATAATAAAAAATCTTGAAAATTTAACAAAAAACTGCATTATTTATACTCGATAATCTCGAGTTTAATTTGAAACAGGACTGGTACAGTCAACACAATAAACGTCAGAATGATATAATATACGTACGATCAATAATGCACCCTCGAACTCCATATAAAAATAACCAAATCAAAACACAACACAGTGCCGGAAGACTGCTTTGAAACAAAAATCAGATTGCCGCCGCTTGCTTTTAAACTCAGGCACCACATTTATATTTACATACGCTCTATCTCTTTTACTCTACATTACCCATACATATAGCACAACTTTAAACGATACCCCGATATGCCAAAAGTCATGGGATAACAGTATGAATGTTAATTTGCGAATTTCTGCGCTGATATCGGTTGGGTCAGTGCGAACACCTTCTATTATACACGTAGGAAATTGATGTCGCACACATAATTTTGAGTGCGAAACGGGTAGGACACTAATTTTGATATCCGTCGGTCTTCCTTTTCTTGGGAGTATTGCCATGGAATGTATGACTTTTCATCGTGTACATCGCAGGTGCTCACTATAATGATCCTTACCAGAAACGTGTATCCAGAATTGCATGTGGTAACGTAGAAGCGTCATTGTCTCAAATCGCATCCTAATGTAATGCACAAGGTACACGACGCTTATCTATCATGTCTGTTCAGCGTGCTTTAGCTTCCATATGACGAATTTCTCACAGCATTTATTCGAAAAGGTCTAATATATCCGAGAAGGTCTACTTCACTCAAACGGTCTAATTAATATAAAGATTTTTATCGGATTTTTGAGACTTTTCAGGCCGTGACTGTTTTATAGTATTTAATCAACTAATATTTGCAGTTTTCTGATAGTTTCATTTAATTTGTGATGGTCGATATGTACACCAAATACTAGCACTTAATAAATATCACAGATCTACTTAAGAGAAAACGTGTTAACAAAGGAATTAAAAAACCGTTTAAAATTATTACCGCAGGGACCACCACTTGAAGTGTACAAAATATTTACTATTCATACAATGTAATAAGAATACGTCGAAATATTATTTTCGCTTTACTGCATTTTAATTGTGGACAAGACATCATTTTGAACCGGTCCAAATTCCAGAACCGTAAAAATTCTGAGGCGGTAGCCAATCGCATCTATTCTGCCACAGTGACAACACTCTGAGCTTGATAAGAATTGAGACGATCGAAAGTACTTGAAGGAAAAACAAAACTAAACATCAATTTCGGAGAGATTATCCGATTTTTTTGTTGCCAATGAATAACATTATATTTTAAATGTTGAAAAAAGTCTAATAAAAATTAAACAGAAAGTCATTATCGGCCGAATTTAATAAAACCTCTTTACACGAGCGCGCACACACGCACATACACACACACCTGCGTATAACTGTGTATAACCGGATATAGAAAGAAATTGAGAAAGAAAGATTAACTGAAAAAACTCTATTACTTTATGCAGAAACTTCAATGTAAAACTTTAAATTATTTTCTTTTACATCAATGTTCCGATTATCAAGGGGTTTCTGCATTTTCCTTTAATGTTTTCTATATCAAAAATCTTCACTCTTTACACAAACCCTCACCGTTAACTTACATCCACATATTTTATCTGCCAAATCATTTTTTTTACTTCTGTCAACTACTCTTCCTCGCAAGAAAGTTCTACTTTATACACCCGTCGCTTGTGTAACGTTCTCTCAGGATTCATACGCTGTACTTGGGGTTTGGTCAGCTTTTTCCTAGTCAGACATCTAAAAAGTTTCAGTCCACCTTGCGAGCCATCTTATAAAGAAATTTGTATAAATATACGACATTAATATAACGTCACCACAAATATTTCTCTAACATTTTAATTCCAGTAGAAATACAATTATTTTTTTATCTTTTTATCATTGTTATGTTCCTGAATATTTTCAGTATATGCCCCTCAAGATGAAATTAAAAGAGAAAAGAATATTCTTTCCTACATAATAGTGATCGATTCGCCTATTCAGACATTTCTCTTCTTATGTCTTGCATGGTTTTTCTTGCTGTTCACGGATTAATCTTTTCTTTCTGGCTTACGGCTAGATTTCTGGAAATATAGATGACTGGCATTGGAAATAATATCTAATAATGTAGAAAAGCATGTCATTTCATTCTAACTTACAATATTTCGCTGAAATCATTCGCGAATTTATTATTATGTTTCTGTTTGGACTGATACATTGACATATTTATAGATACACGTCGCTTGAATACATATTTTATGAGTCTCTTTTAATTTTTATAGTCTAAATTATTTATGTGGATTTGGTGTTCATATATTATTTTTCTGTGCATGAATATGATTCATGCAAAATTGTATGAATTTATATTTTAATGATATTTTGAATATTAGTCATTTCCATATGAGAACAGATTTGCCGTTCAGTGGACGAAAACCGAAGAAATTCAGCCAGATAACTAGGAAACTCATCTAGAAATGCCAGCGAAACGTCTCGCTCATATCTTTGTTTGACTGCGGTGTACATCCCTCCACGGTGTCGACATGCCGAATGTAACGATCAGAATCCTAACGTTACTCCACCTTGCGCAGTTCTGCGTACATGTTGACAGCTACGTTCGACATCTTATTTAGTCTATGTCTAACTACCTGATTCTGGTAGCTCTCGCTAGCTGCTCGCTCCAGAGCCTGCCTAGCTAGTCTTATCGCTAGGGAATCTACCAGCCTCCGCCCGTGACAATTCTGGAGTGCTTTCATATTTTAGCCTTATCTAGATCGAGTCGTTGGTTATATTCGGAGGTGTTATACCAAATTCTATCGTTAAAGCTCTCCTACATCTTTTCACAATAACCGCCGCCCCACTAACTCCCGTTGCACAAATACACACACACACACACACACACACACACACACACACACACACACACACACACACACAGAGAGAGAGAGAGAGAGAGAGAGAGAAGGGCAGATTAAATTTACAGGTTCTAACGCCATCGCGCACTGTCGTCCAAATAGCCTACCCCGTGGTATGTGGGACAGTCTGGCAAATTTAGATTCACCCTTCTCACTAACATTCTATGCAGGTAGCTGGCCACTTAAAAATAACATCTCCCGCCTTAGATGATCGGCACGGTATCTATCGATATAAATAAACTCGCTGATCAGATCAAACAGGGTACGATCCCCCTGACCTCCATCTAGCTGCCCTCCCTTATCTATGCTAGGGTTCAGGACGGATTTACATTGTAAAAAACTGCAAAATAATTATCCCAACACAATTCATAGGGAGAGGAGCACAAATGCATGCAGGAATTTCTTCCTAGCGAAATAATAGGCGCATTCCCAGTTTCATCTGAATCAATTCCGGACTGTCTTATTTGTAGTCAGAAAGATACGTTCGTTTGTCCGAACTTGCTCTTGTCTGTTAACCCCAATACCTAGTTTGTGAACTTTTTGCTATATTACTGTTAATTTGCCCTGAATATATTATTTACTTGCTTTATATTCATTTATGTTGTGTTTTCGTTTTCTTGTCACTCTACAACTTACATATAAACATTCTGTACATGTTCGTGTCCATGTGTCTGTGTGCAAGCGCGTATTCGTGTGTTTGTCTAAACAATATTTATTGAATTTAACAGAAGTCTCTCTGTTTTAATTTTTATTGTAAGTTTGGAAAAAGTGTTGCCGAACCAGAGAAAAAATTCAAAATTCGTTATGTGTTCTTTTGTTCGTGTGCTTTCTGACATTTTGGTAATTATCGAGAACTGAATAACGCTTAATATCAAATGTGTTCATGATGAATTACATTTAGATGGTGGTTCTCGAAAGTTCTCATCCCAAAATAATAAGACAGCGACTTTTGCAAACTTTATCTACTATTATGATCCGGATATATAACATTATAAAAGACAAACTGAAATAATGAAAGCCTGTCAATTGAATCTAATCGTTTCAATTAAGCAAAGCAGCTTTAAATGAATTTATCCAGGACATATATTTTCTAAGACGTGAAGGCATCGAAAACAGTTTAAGGTAAGGAATTTTACATGGTTGTGTGTGTGTGTGTGTGTGTGTCTGTGCCTGTTTGTGCATGTGTTTGATGTGTGTGTGTGTGTGTGTAGGCCAAAATTTGAACCCACTCACTGAATTATTTATTTAGTAATTCTCAATTTTTCTTTTAATTAATTCTAATTAATGTAGATGCTGAAAACAGTTAAATGTTTAGTGTATGTTTTCAGATTTATTTTTTAGAGAAGGGTTTATCGAAAATTTTAAGTCCAACATGACTAATTTTAACAACAGATTGGTTAAAAAGGTCACATTGTAAGGAAATGTTATGCCGTAAATGTTTAATTTCATTATCATTATGATACATATAGAACGATTAAGGAAGGCACGAAATGAGCTAGTAAGATAAATGTGGAAAAAGTACATAAAATTCAATTTCTAGGTGTATATTTTGTCTTATCCTGTACATATATGTTTGGTTTGGTTTCTTGCATTTTTTCATAATCAGGGCTCCATTCATTTATGTAAGCCCCTATTATGAAAAGAAGATTCCAAATCTTAATAACGATAATTATGAACACGGCCGCAATTAATTGGCCGTATTTGTTAATAAATAAAATATATGATATATACACAAATGAACATAATCTCTTTAAATTGTATATGTTGACCCCAAAAAACGGGAATCTTTAAATAATAATTTGTCCATTTTATTTATATTTAAATCATATTTATGCATATTTTTCAGGCACGTCATTTGTAAATTTGGCTTAATCTATTTTATTAATTATCGAGAATAAATCTTAGAATTTTTCAACTGATCACCTGTGGTGAATTTTTGGTAGATCTAAATCCAAAATGTTCAACTTCTTTAGATCTCCGTATTCGTGTTGGAATTTCACAAAAATATTTCCATCTTATCCGTTTGATGATGTTCTGAATCTTTTGTAAGATTGTTAAAATATCAGTTGTTTTATCTGGAACTATAATGTTTTTAGTGGAATAATCTAAGTTCAATTGTTCTATGTTTAAGTCGCGGTTTGGATTAAAATATGGATAATTATATCACCTAAAAGAGTGTTTCATGAAAGTAGATTTGTTTAGAAATAAATCTGATAATGCACTTCGACATTTAAGGCGTCATCATATCCGAAAATGAAAGAATGAAATGCGTGTATATGTATTTTTGTGTATGAATAAAATCTCAGTACTGTTTCACTAAGTTGGCGTTAGTTGTGATTAAAAAAGAAAGAAAATGTGTGAATTTGACAAAATCATTAAAATATATTTTCTTTACTCAGAGTAAGTCGAGATGCAGTCGCATCGAAACAAGAATGCATCTTTGTAGTGAGCAAGTTGTTTTAGTGTAAGCGTGTGTAAATAAATAAACCCTTTAAGTAGATAATATTTTGAAAATATATTTATAGATTTACTACCAAGTATAAACATTCTCTTAAAACATTACATAACATCAGCATCTTTCTGTAAATCCATTATTCATGAATCTAACTTGTCTATCTAATTAACATTTACAAATATTTTTCTAAAATACGCGTGGGGAACCCTTTAATGATAAATCCAACCAAAAATGATTATTTTTATATCTTACTGCATTTCATCGACCCACACAAATACACTTACATGAGAATAAAGAATCCAATGAAATACAAAATTATTGCAACATATCGCTACATTCCACCAGCATATACGAGGGAGACATTAATCGATATTCCTCACACACATATTTATACACTTACATGAATTAACATTACCGTCCAACATACATCACGACACGCAAACGTTTCTTTAATTGCATACTCTTATGCTATCACACTGTTTAAGGTCCAAAATATTTCTCACACTTATTTATATATTATCATTTGACCAAAGAGAACTAACCAAAAATCATATCACACCAGTTCTCTATTTCTTTGATTTTTTCATTTCCGTCTCGATGTCTAACAAATCTTTAATAAACCTTAACATGTTCGATTGAGATACGTGTCCTACTTGTTCTTTATTTTATTTTATCATTTTTGTCGGATTCCTATCGATATCTTATCTTATTTTGATCTTCAACTCATAATGTATGAATATACTTTATCCCGTTGTTGTTTCCGATCGAAATTTATACATTTACCCATATACATAATGTATATTTACAAATAAATTCATATATTTGTAGGTTTGTTAAAATAAGTAACTATTTTGATGACTGTCAGAAAGTAAATATAAATTATTTCTAAATTATATATAAATAAATATATGTATAAACACATACACATACACACTCATAAACTGATATATATATATATATATATATATATATATATATATATATATATATATATATATATATGTATATATATTTTGTTTGTAACTAGTTTGATAACTGTCAGACATGCATATGAACTCCTCCATTAGGCAAACACCTGCCTGTTTGAATTTTCGGTTCTTACTGATGCAAACGAAAATCTGACAGGAGAACGGATGGAAATGGCACCCATAGACAACTAAACAGACTTCGGTCTATTATTAATCATATAACTGTCAGAATATTCTTGGAGTCGGCCAAAAACTAACTGTGGCTTAAAACTGCAAAGCACTGCATCGCAGGCGCCAAAACCCCAAAAACATGGAAAAGAACTCCCGCCACGTTTTACAAAGTTTTGCAAGTGAAGATACAAGTACGTTTCCAATGAAACTGGTCAATATTTAGAAATATAAAAATAGCATTTTATCTTACATTCATGTACGTAGTCGATCGTACATAACGTAATAAGGCTGAGTTTATCTGCTTAGCATTTAAGCCTAGTTGTATGTTTTATATTTTTTTGTTTAAATATCTTCGTGAGATAAAATGTGACACAATGTGAATGTTAATTAAAACAATTCATATATAATCGAATATCGCTTATAATTTTTATTTTCCTTCTGTAAGTTAACACACTGTTACGCCCTACCATTCAGCTCGTGTGGAAAGACGGGAAAGCGATACTTGGGTATAGAAAGAAAGAAAGAAAAAAGAAAATAGAAAGAAAGAAGGGAAGGTAGAATGTTTTACATCTCCTACCATTACCTCATAAATAATGGACTATTCAGTTTTGATCAAGTGGAAATAAGGAAAATGGTTACAGTGAGAAAAAGAAAGACAGAAAGAAAGAACGGAAAATACAAGTGTTTCGGGTCTCTTGTCAATACCTCATGAATAATGGATCATTCTATATCATATGTCATAGACACTACTTGGTTTCAATGAGAAAATGAAAGAAAGAAAGAAAGAAAGAAAGAACGGGAGATAGAAATGTTTAATCCCAGTTTTAAAGAAATTGAAAAAGTTGTCAATTTCAAATCTTTTCATTTGTACCATAATACTTCTTATGCTGCTTGAATGTAAACACTAACATGAGTAAATCTTGAGCTTTCTTTTAACGTACATTCACATGCATAGACATCCTTATATATAGAGCGACTCCTGAATTCCTTTATGAAAAAACTGATTTTTAAAAAATAGATTGTGTATAATGCAACCCCATCTTCATAACAATACAATTAGTCCTACCGCAGTAAATCATTTTTCCTGTAGCATTTACCGTAATACTTATGGACACGTAGCCTGAATAGTGGGTAAGCTTTTATAATGATCCTCAATTTTGTTGATTATAATTGGTAATATTACTTTATAAATTATATAAATCTACTAGAATTAAAATTCATTTGTTACTTCACCCTGTGCAATCATCGTTTACCGTATGTCTCGATGTATCTTGACAAAATATTTTAAGAATATCTAACGGAACATGTTAAGTTAAATATAAGTAATAAATTTAAAGAATATAATAAACAAAAATAAATATAAATAAACAGTGGAGGACTGAATAAGTATAAACAAAAAAATGTATACTTTATAGATACGTCTCAGACAAAAGGGGTGACGGTAGAAAGAAATACCTCAACGACGTAAACACATACTAACGAAGATGAATACAAATTGGGAAAAGAATAAAAAAAAACATTGTTAATTATTCATTTATATAGGTTATTTGTAGATTTTAAGCGGTAAACCTTGTGAATGGCTAATGTCAAGTAACAGAAAGAAGTCAGCTCGGCTACGAGAGGCATGCTAAATTAGCTCACCTCTAAAGTTATGACTCGACAAAGATATCGTGAAAATATAGGCCTATCATGTAGATTACGGTCACATTTATCAGGGTATAGTGTAACCCGCCCCTCAAAACGCATGATTTTTAACGTTTTAAAAAATTACATTTGTGTATGTGAGACGAGCTATATTTTGCATAAAAAGAACTGATCATAAAATCTTACATATACCCGTGAATATACGGCATATGAAACTTTGAAAGTTTTTTAAAGTAATGCCAACTTAGAAGAAAAATCGTAGAATATAATTAAAAGCCAGTGTTCTGATTGGCGTAAAGTATAAAAAAAAAAAACATATCATCCAGTGGATGTGGAGATGGCATCATAGATATCAGCTGAGAAATCAGAAACTAGAGTTCGAAGTCCAGTCGGCTTCGTTACATTCACTTACGAGCAAATGCCTTTTGTAAAGGTATGAATCCATATACTCCCACATCTATGGGCTAAATAGTACGACATGTATCTATAAAAGATCATTGTTATCGCCAAAGAATTGCTAATGCAATATTCCCTCGCAAAACAATATTCTTACATTCTGATATATATTTCGGTTTTGAATAAACTAAAATGCGTTGATATACTGCAAAAACAAAACAAATCAATCAATCAAAATCGATAATATAGAAAAGAAAAAATAGGACATCTTTTTGATTCACCTAATGAAATTTGCATCATCAGTTCTACATTAGCTCTCGGCTTACATATATTGATTCTATCTAAGCAAATTAGCTGATGTCTGATCGTAATGTTATAAGTATTCCTTTATCTGGTATTCATCAAACTCATACCCGATCCTGTTGAATGAGATGGAGTTTTCCTTCGTAGAAAATGTAAATATTATAAAGTTATAACATAAATTTTAGACGAACACCCGAAGAACAGAATCATTAAATTTTTATGAAGATATAACCTTTATGTTATATTCTTTAGGCATTATAAGTTGAATTATTAGAATCAATAAATTAGTGTTTCTTATTTTCTAAACTTCAATTTAAATTAAAATATATTCATGTTTTCCTTTTTCTGAGCAGGATGTATTTTCTGTTTATATTTATCAGATTGAAATGTAATACGGATTTATTCTATCACAATTTTCAAATCTTCCTAATCCACAACTTTAGCAAAATCAACATTATTAGCCAACCAAATCTACAAGGACGTTTATCTGAATTCACTCTTTTTTCCTTAAATTCAGTATCTTTTCAGGATATCGGCGATTATTCCTCTCCACATATCCCATTTCTTTATTATAGCGGTGCTATTTCTCCTTACCTTCTTCATGCTTTTAAATCCAGGATAATTCATCTCTTAGACTCGTTGCTACCCAAGGCTACAGAGGTTAGTCTACACTGTTATTTAACTTGTTCTCCCTGTCAGTTGGAATTAAGTTAATGCCGACTACAATTCCATGCAACAGGAATCACCATGCCAAAAAAAAAAATGAAACCAGCTTTTTACCTTAATTATATCTACCTAATTTACTCTCACTCAAACGGGACCCATTTCTAATATTTTGATTTTTGTGCAAACAGGAACTACATATACTAAATATACACTTTTAATCTTGTGATAAAAAGGCCTATACTTACCTGCATCTTATACAAATTGTACCTACCTGACTTATTCTTGTTTAAACTGGAGTAATATTTCCGTCCTTTTAATCACGTAGAAACTCTATTTGTTTTTACCTGTTGGTTTCTCGTACAAAAACGGATCTTTATAGCCCTTTTGAATCAAGCCTGATTGATGTCAACCTATCAATCATTATTATCAAAACGTTAATTAATTTCACATTAATTAAAGTGGGTAATATTAATCTGACTTAAAAACAAAACCACTCATTTTATTTAACCCGTAGTTCGGGCAGGCAGGAGAAATTGATTCAAAGCCATCATAAGAGCTTTTTTTTTAAAGAAATTGCGGAAGTGAACCGAACACACTAGGCCTTAATTCGAATTCATCTCTGCAATCCATCTTTATGGTGCTGTTTTGAAATCGGTACACTTCGTAAAAAGGACAATTCATATCCGGAAATTGTAAAGGGCAAAAAGAAATGTATTCTCTAAAAAACGTGGTATAGAAAGTGTTGTGGTAGGATCCACCTAATCTGCATAGGTGACTACCAACTATATAAATAATGGTTGGTACCGGAAGACGAGGGGGAGGAATCACGAGATCCAACTAGAGACACTGATCGACTGCGACTAGTCAACACATTCTCCAGGAACGTCTTCCCAGGAATATACAGAAATACTATATGTACTTATTGTGTACACTTTCTTGTTATAATACATTCTTGTTCTAAGTACATTTTGTGTTGCATTATTATTCCATGCAATAGGCGAGATTCAACAATAAGTCAAGACAGAATAATCCTGAGAATACAAGGAACTGAACATTTCGGATGAAATGAAAACAAAAATGACATTATACATAACATATTAAAGAGACAGATGAAATTTCTGGGGAAACGATGAATAAAGGCTTAGAGAATTTGATACTCTCCAGATATATTGAAGTCAAGAGGGACTGAGTAAAGCAGAGAGCAATCTATCTAACGGTCTTGTGTAAAGGGTCGGCAGAACAGGGATTAGGAAAGATAGCGAAAATACATTTGCTAAGAGCTAAAAACGATATGAACTTGTGAAGAGCCATGTCCGTCACATCCTGAAGCGACCCGGCACATAGAAGCTAAACAATATATTTGCTTCAATAGGTTATTTACGTATATGCCGTTTCCTTCAATTCTCAAATTATATCGATATTCCCTAATTATGTGTCTCGCAATAAACATAGTTTAATATAAACCTTTTCTCTTGAGGAATTTGGAGGACTTTCCCGTCTGTTGAGGATATTATGGCTGTTACTGTAAGCTGTATGACATAGGTCCAATATTGCCTGACAAAGGCAGAATGTAACGCAGTCGGTAATGGCTCAATCATTTCACAGCGAATAGTTTACACATGCTTATTTACTGTGCTTTCACGGTAAGGTAGCTTTCTTACTCATGGCAGATAATAATTGTTAGATGTAAACGGTGCAGTATTAGGCAGCAATGTTAATTATTTCAGAAAAATAACATCATAAAGAACTCGGTGAAACATATTTCTTCTTTTCAGTAAATCTTTAATGTTTTTCGTTTCATAAGCTTGGATCCTTTTGTAACGAAATTCACGATTACATGGTAATCAAAATGTAAAACAACTATTACGAATATATTTCACTTTAGCTATATTCTCCTGGGTGTATATAGAACATTAGGAATGTTTTTTATAAGATTTTTGATTTAATTTTAATTTCGATCATGAATATGAGGTTCACATACGGCATAGCTTTTTTCCTTACTAATGGAAAATTCTAGAGCAAAAGGAAATGAGTTGATTGTTGACAATCGTTATTAACGACTCAATAGGTGCGCTTATATATTGGAAATGATTTCTAATCTTGTTTTTGAATATAATAAATGCATCGTGGAAGACATCAGAACATTGAAACAGATGCAATGGAGGAAAGATCGAAGAATGATGCCTCACGAGAAACACATGAATTTGCATAAAAAAGCCAGAGTAATAAGTCATTTGACCGACGTAATGAGATGGAAATGATGACATTGGCAGCATGGAAATTAGCTTGGGACTTTCTGGCACGACAACGTCTGCCCACAATTCGATCACTTTAAACTGAAAACGGTCGCAGAATTGGTTTACATGCGAATTCCAGTTGACATTTATTTTGCATGCCCTACTGAAAATACTTTATTTTTGTCTCTGTAAGCGCGTCCAAACGGAGTTGATGAAATCTGAAAATTCTTCAAATATGTCTCGAAACTAAAACAAAAAGGAATTTATGAGCGATTGTATGATTAATCTGAAAGATGTAATAAATACACTAAATAAAAATGGACATATTTTGATGAGTAATAAGTTAAACTTTAAATATACATGAATAAACAGATTTTGTAAACATTTGCCGGAAATATTTGCATCGATATATCATCTTGCATGGAAAAGAACTTAATTAAAATAATTAATTATACTATAATAAATTCAAACAACCCATTGCGAAAATACGCTTTGATGTTGACTCTAAAAAATAATGCAATTTTGTACAAATGTCTTCAGACAAAAGATTAATATAATTAGTATAAGTCTATAAATAGGACATTAATTAGCAATAAGGGTTCCCAGAGTAGCTCGACCGAGACACCCAAAACTAATCATAACATAACTTCACAAAAGGCACAAGTATGGATTACTCAGTAGAAATTGTCAGCTTAATGGTTGATAGGTATTATCCTACTACAACATATCTATATTATTTAGTGGTGTTAAGACGATAAGTATAAATATTCTATGGGTAACGAACCTAGTACATAATAAAGTTCACCATGTCAAAATCATAACACTTTGTTCAGGAATTAGCGGTTATTATAGCCTAGTATGTAGTGCGAATTGTTTCAATTAATTTCAATTCATTTACAATTTTAAAAATCTAAATATAACATATCATTATCAATAACAAGGGGATTTGCTATGTCGGTTATTGTAGAGAAAACCCTCCAAATAGGACTGACTGTCTATCGCGAATTCCAGCATTCGATATCTCTGCTTGTATTTCAGATCTATCACCGTTGAGAAATGCGTAAATCCCTCAGCCAATATCAGAAACATCAGATTATTTTACACTTTCTAATGCTAGTAATGTTTTACAACTGTTAATGCATTTTAATTCTTTAATAAAATAATTAAACTGTTTAGCGTATGAATTACACTTCATTTGCTGCCTTCCGTGACAAAATCATGAGACCAACGTATTGTCATGCAACAAAAAATAGACCACATGGCAGTTCGAAGCAAGGGATAGTGTGATGAGAATGCCCTCGGCGTAATACTACATATCATGGGTTTGTTCCTGCATTTTCTCCTCGTGTCATAATAACGTTCAATTTCAGACAAATTAATTTCCCAAATTCATGCGATTTAATTATTGTACTATGTTATATTAACAAGCATGAATTATTTTGAACGGCATTTAATAGAAAACTGGGCTTTTAAACAATGAAAAGAATGAACTGCTTTGTCACATTTTAAACAAAAATCATTCAGCACAATTACCGTAGACTGCTGATTTCCCAACTTCATAGTCCAGACTATCATTTAAAGAGGAGTCAGTTAATATTGAAATATAACAAAAGCGAACAATATTTGATATAATCATTATACGAAGAAAAATATACTTTTACACTTGAAAATGTGATATCCATTGCCAAACCCATTCCAAATTAAAGAATAACAAAAAAACAAATAAAAAATACTTATGGAAATAACAGCGACCTCAGGTTAAATTATAAGAATGAATTAATTTCATAAAATTGCCATCAGAGATAATTTCACCGTGTTTAGTATACAAAGTGGGTATTTTAAAAAAATATCAGACTTTAAAAACGACCTATTGCAAAAGTGCATCCATTTCATCCGCTAAAGAATATTTTAAATCTGCAATCATTGCTGCCGCAAGTATTATTTGTATTATAAAAAACGTAGATTTTCACAAATAATCGAACAATAATGACATTTCACTCGTTTCTATTGAAATTTATGTTTTATATACACTAGTCTTAGCTATTTCTCCGAGGTTGTGTTCCTGCTCCTATAAGAGAATAGTAGATATTTTTCATTCTTTTCTCAAATAGAAATAACATGAATATATTACATTTATACTGGTCCATTGCAAAGGGATTTGCTCGATTCCACTAGCTTATTATTAGTTTTACTATGCAGATTTTTGGCGGGTATATTCAGATATCTCTTTTGATGAACATGAAAATCTAAATGAAATTAATCAGAAGCAAGTTGTTTTCTATAAATAGTTATAAATAAGAAACATGTTTTTACCTAAGACAAAATAATTTGATGTCTGCTATAATACAGTGATATTTCTGAATTTACGATCAATAGTACTCGAATTTGTCCAAATCTGTTCCAATTTGAAGAATTGCCTTATTGAAATCTTCCTATCATCTGAATTTGTTTAGTTCGTTACGACGTTTAGTAAATATCGATTATTAACTGATATTTCTAATTTACAGATATCGCGAATTAAATTATGTTTTTCAGATATATGTATTTTAAAATTTGTCCACAATAAAGCAGACTATGAGGGAGACGTGATAATACATAGGTACGTTGGAGTAATGGATAGCGGCTCAAGCATAATCAGAGAGCCGAATTCAAATTCCAGTCGAATCCATTATATTCTCTTACGTGCTAATACCCTTAGGAAAGGTATGTATCCTCTTATTCCCTCCCAATGGGTAAAAGGGTAATGGGTAAATAGCAAGACAGACCGGGTTCTATAGTCTTAGGTGGTAACTGGCCTTGGAGAAGGACAGTTCTGAATTCAAAACCTGATCCTCCAGATTGGGGGTTGTTCAGTAGGCTAACAACTTACTCACTTAAAAACTGGCTTGTTATAGAAACCGCAAATATATCAAGAACAATTCAGTCGCGGGTATCAAAATATCCATAATTGGAGAAAGTGCTACATGTTGCAGTTTTCAGTGCTCTCAGGGCACTCTCAGCCATCACACATGTAATTAACAGTGATTTAATAACTTGATCTTTTAAGGACTTGAACAATCTTTAGGATTTTTGTCAGTCACAAAGTCAGAAGTTTCTTTCGATGACCCACCAGCATCTCATCCTTTTTACATGGGTCAGTGTACTATCTGAATTTCTGTGTGAACTTCACAGAATTAGTTAAACAAGGTTTCGTTTTATTCCAATATATTTTGAAAAGTGTCCTCATTTTTCTGTCCATCTCTGTGTCTAAGTGTTTATAAATAAAGCATGTATGGATTGATAAACGCCTTCACGTATATTCTTGAAGGACAAACGATCATCCTACTGTAGTGAAATGTCGTATGGGCGAACAAGAACAACCTACAAAATTACAACCACCCAGACACATGACAAATGCAACAGACCTAAATCAATGATGTCATACTACAGCTGATGTTCACACTGACACATCAGATACTTGAGCTCACCCGAAATATATCGTCGCATTTCTATGACTATATACGTTTGTGTTAGCTACAATTTCTTTTACCATCAAATAATATAAGTGACGTGTTACCATAAAAAATGATAAGCGACGTGTAATATTACCGCCTTTTGGTAGACCAACCCAATGGTAGCTGATGAATTAATCACGTCTGACGAATACTATACTTTGATCGTAGTCATAAAAAGCTCACAAATAATTTTAATCATACGTCAAAATTCCATTTATTTTCTAATATCAAATTACATCTGCTTTTATTTTGAATATATTTGAAAAATATGTTAATTCTTTTGGAATGCAGATATTTCCTTTGTCTTTGTATTTTACTTCGGAATCATAAATAAATTGACATCGACAAAATTTACATAAGCAATCACTTTTGTAAAGAGATTAAGTTTTCCACTTGTGCCAATAACCGATGTTCGAACCAACAGAACATTCCTATTTCGCCTAAGCAAAGCAGACAGGTTTTCCACAGTAAAAAGATCAAAGTAAAGTATTTTTCGATAAATGACATTTATTTGAGCCTGGGATTTAAAGACTTAAGTCAGGTTTACAGAGAAATGATTCAAGAATGACACTGAGCAATATATAATGTTCTGAAAGATACGTTAACTCAGAAACGATCTAAGATTTAAAGTTTATTTTTAAAGATGTTTACATTCAAAACTTAGGTTGTTTTTTTTCTTTAATGTAGGATGTTTCTTCAAATAGGCTTATTAATGCTGCGTATACTTCGTTTCCTTCTGTTTTAAAATAAACAAATATATGCCAACGTTGTTTAATAGCTGGCCATGGCTTAATGAATTAGATGCATTGTTGTGTTTGAGGTTATTGATTAAAACCGCTATTCATATCAACTCAACTAAAAATTATAGCCGATATTACAAATGTTGTATTCTAAATACGTCGCAAAATTTCTGTTGATATGTCTTTATATTTTTCTCTTTGATATTATAGGGTGAAGAATTAGAAATCGCTAATGTATTTGATATTAATAAAAAAGAATACATATGTTTGATTAAATTAACTTTGTGGGTAGAGGTGATTCTAATTTTCATAACATCTATATGGTCATTTTATAAGAAGGATTCCAATCAGTATCTTCTTTTCGCAATTAATTTCATTCCAGTCGAATGTTTCCCACTATATCTGCAGTATAAAAACCGTTACTTCTTAGCACATCCCCGCGGTAAATGTTTCCCTATTGTTTTAATCCTCTACTTCCTACCACCTCCCGTCACTCGTTTGACACTACATACTTCATAACTATTTTATCGGTTACCCTCTAACTGGAATGGCTGTACAGCCTTGTATTCGTTGAACATTCGAACGAATTCACACGATAAATTCCCGTCTAAATTACGCAAAAATGAAAATAACACTGACACCTCACATTAAGAGATATATTTACCAAAATTACACATAAATACCTTGAAATGCTAAAGAATAAATATATTTAATAAAGTCTCAATTGGATTTAAATTCGGTCATCAGACTTCGAAATCTCCTGCAGTATCTTGTATAAATTGGCGAATACTGCCATAACCCTTGCCTTCATTTCATGTTTGGTGTTAAAAGAAGGTTTGTTGGCCGTCTTGCCCAACGCCGCTCTACATATAATGAACAAGGAGGTTACAATCTGGATCCTCTGCACTGTCTTCAGGTCGACATGAAAATGGGAAGGAGTACAGTGTGCCGTTTCAAAATGTCTGGCTGAGTGAATTGCATCCTGGTGCTCTTTCTCCTTACAGACGTTGCCTAATTAACCGCACCGCCGACAAAATAAAAAAAATACAACGCGCATGAGCCAAAATATAAAATAGCAATAATTTATCCATCGCACCATATATATATATATATATATATATATATATATATATATATATATATATAGTGTAACCCGGATATAAGAGAGATTTCGGGAAGAAGTCTCTTATCTCAGAGTTTCTCTTATATCCGGATTTCTCTTATATCCGGGTTTGATCTGTTATATATACATTAACACAGGCTCTAATTTGGGACCAGATAAAAACTCTCTTATATCCGGGTTTCTCTTATATCAGGGTCTCTAATATCCGGGTTACACTATATATATATATATATATATATATATATATATATATATAGTCAAACCTAATGAGCCAGACAAACCTACCAAGGTTTCACTTAGGTAGATCGTCAGGGTTTCATGTTCCTGGCTCTTTCTTTTTTAAAACCCTTTTTTTCCCTTCGTGATTGATTTGGCTATTGTTAAATCAAGAGTTTGAAGGTTTTTCGACTCGAGTATAGTTACCTATATATATATATATATATATATATATATATATATATATATATATATATATATATATGAATTGGTAGCTCTGCCTGGGAATAATAGATAGCGGCTCGAATTGAGTTACCCGAGAGCCAACTTCGATTTCCAAACGAATTCATTACATTCACTGTCGTGTTAGTAATCTTTGTAAAGGTATGAATCCATCTCTTCTCTCCGTATGGGTAAATAGCAGGACCAAATGTGTCCCATATCCTTGGGCGGCGAACGGTCTAAGAGAAACGACAATTCTGAATTCAAAACATGCGTTGTGTCGTTTCGGAATATTGTGGTATACTATGCTCCATTTCTCTGTTCGTCCTGGGTATGACGATAAACTACATCAACGTCCTGGGTAAGACAATAAACTACGTCCGCGATTTGGGTAAGACGATAAACTACGTCCAACAGCAAGGCCTCTGATCAGAAGGTTTTGAGCAGCATGGAACCACCTCTTAATTGCTAGTGTTCCCAGGTCCATTAGTTGTAAGGAATAGTTTTTTGTCAGTATTTATGCGATTTAAATGTGGGAAAATGGTCACATTCTGATATTAAAAGAGCCCAAATATTAACATTACCCAGAGAGTGTTTCTTTGAGTTTGAACTCTCAGTATAAATGAGTTGAAGCATGACTGCGGCTCACAGTCACGTCGCCATTGACTAAACTAATGGAGGACTCTTATTATCAACGACAAAATGTAGATGTCTCAGAAAACCAAACTTTAGAAATTAACCTTAATTAATCTTCAATCCCATCATTTCACAATGTCCGTCAAGTTCATGCCAAAATACTTAGTTGCTATTCTTCTCTACTGTACAGTTATGAACCAATTACCCGCAAATTGGCCAATGAATTTCATCTAATATCCTGTAAACCTTTCCGACAACCAAGGTTCTGGAGGCGAAACCGAATCGCTTAGTGTTCGCCTAAAAAGCATGAATGTTGGACAAAGGAAGAAAATGGACAACTTTATTTTCTATGATGAATCAGCAATTTCGTTTATATCGGACGTATACCAGAATAGCGTTAGGAAGATGATATGATGTAAAATGTATCATACAAACTATGAAATATTGTTCAAATTATATGACTTTGGATTAGTTGCTATATATTTCGCTGCCATTTTCCCTTACTCGATTCCGAGGAAAAATAGAATTGAGAATTTCGATTTGCATAGTATGCAGAACTTCTCAAGCATAAGAAAGATATGAGAAATCTTTTCAAAACATATTTTCCCTGTTTTTGTGCCATGTCATATATCGTGTTACACATTCGCATATATATATATATATATATATATATATATATATATATATATATATATATATATATATATATATATATATGGACTCAATAAATTAATTTCTCAGATCCTTATATGTCGAAACCGACGGGAGTGTCCATTTATATATATATATATATATATATATATATATATATATATATATATATATATATGCGTGTGTGTGTGTTTACTTTTGTTCACCGAATATAAACCTCATTTAATGTCTGTATATACAGGGGATATCTTTTAATCGTAAACACCAGAGTATATTCACAAATTGAATGTCTCACAACAAAATATGAAGGGGTTAAGATTCGTTGACCGAAAGCCATAGACAATTTATTAAAGAAAATTTTTTAAGAAATTATTTGGTAAAGCCAAGATGCCTGCTTATGCGTAACAAATGAGAATGATATACTTCGCGAAAATATATTTTCTTTACTAAAGTTCCGCTAAAAAAGGCTTACGATAGGTTTACTGAATGGAGATGTTATAAGAGTTTAAGGTTTGCATATTATGAGGATATGTAGGATAGACAACGGTTGACCCTCGACTTATAGAGGTTAAGTTTGTAATAGTCAGAGAGGTATCTCATTGGGAGTCCGTTCCCTATTGAAACATTTCTGTGGATGAAACTGGACGAGCGGAGGAGGATTTTTTCCTCTTCCTTTCTAGTCGAGAGTATGCCGAACGGCAGAGTAGACTTCCCTTAGATTTGTACCAAGCTGATTGATTAATTCCTCTTAGTAACTAATCAACTAGTATGCAGACAAGGAGGAGGCTCAGGTTTAGCATCGGAAAGAGGCAGCTCAAGTTTCTGGGACACATAATGAGGAAGGAGGGCCTTTAGAATCTGATACTCATGTTTCGAGTAGAGTGAAAGAAAGACAAGGTGAAGCAGCGCATGACATTCCTGGAGGACTTGAGCAGGTGGATGACCGAACGTTGTCTGGGAGAGGAAGCAGAGGGAACGAAATTGTTGAAAGCGTTAAAGGATGGATGGAGATGGAGAGCCACGATCGTTTACGTCCTAAAAAGTCATGGCACATAAAAAGAAAAGAACTAATCGGAAAATTCCAAAATGAGCAAGATTACTATAATATTACGCACTTTTCAGTTACATGACTTGACGCTGGCGGCATTTTATTCGTTTTGACGGGTTCATTAGTAGTACAACGGTTGTTTTTTATTACAAGACAAGAAACATTCGTACAGACTTATAATTTTTTGTAGATGTATACTTTAAATATCTTTGAAGAATACCACTTGAAGAAGACAGACATACTGTCGAAATATTTTTGACATTGTCAAACAATGTTTTCTTTTTCTTTTCTTAGATATGCGCTCTTTTCTTATTTCTTCTTCTTCTTCTTCTTCTTCTTCTTCTTCTTCTTATTATTATTATTATTATTATTATTATTGTTAATACTATTATTATTATTATTTTAAAAATTCCGACAAAAACAACTCGAGTTATTTTTATTTCGCGTGAATATTAGCAAGCGTGTTACAGGACCATCGGATATTTCGACAAACATCATTGTGTATCTGACATCTTTATATTTTAAATCATTGGGAAAGTGCTGTCTGGAGAATGGATTTTTCGGTCATCATATTATTTTCGTACATTGATTGATCTTCTTAAGACCGAATCGATGCAGTTGTCAAACTCGGAAGTGAAGGAATACGCATTGTTGTTAAAAATCGGAAAATCAATGAAGACCTCAACTAAAAGCCAATATCGAAAATATAAAATAGAATAATTTCTGTAAGGACGGATACCTGAATAGATGGACATTCTTTGAAGTAGATGCCTCATTTCTTTGTTTGCGTGTCCCAGTATGTACCAGAAAAATATGTTACAAAAAATTTTCGCCAATATATACGCTGTGTATTAGGAAGCAACTAATCGAATACGTAACCCATTAATTATTTATAAACCTATGCTTTGATATCTACTAAAGTTTTAAATTAATTTACTGTATATGGCGATATAACAGGCGCACAGACATAACAGTTACGACCATATTTTAGTAAATTCTACGCGGGTAAAGTGATTCAGTGTACCATGTAATGTTTAAAACATTACAAAAGCAATTTAACTATAGCATGAAACGTTACTGTATATAAAAAGCAAGAAAGTAATACAGCTTAATAAAAAGCAAGTAATCACAATGTAACATTCCCAACATTTCGCCAATTATTTATCTTTAACGTTTAACTGATATATATCTCAGCGATTTTTATATTACATCTCTACATAATATTTTACCATTGCTGCTTTTTTGTATAGTTTATTATCATGCTTTTGCCATTTCCAGCTGATGAAATTTACGAGAATGTTGAGCAACCTAATTATTATGTATCATCTAGTACTTTTCTAAGTTCATTCATATTACATTGAAGATAATAAAAGTAATAATAATAATAATAATAATAAACTTCATATTTCATGAAGGGCTTTATCTATGTAAAATATGTGCGATTTCTTTTCAAAACTGCTCAGTGGAAAATGTCATGATGGAAATTCTGATCTTAGGTCACTGGTCGGCATCCGGAAAGAAATGAGAATACACCAGAAGTTAATCGAAATAAGACAACAACAACAAAAACATCATCAACAACAACAATAATAATAATAATAATAATAATACTAATAATAATAATAACAAATATCTTCCAGAGCACTACCTTGATATATCTTTGGGTATATTCATTTTTTTCCAGTTCCGGATATCTTGCGGAAAATATGATGAAACTGTCGGCAATGTTGTCTCAGGATGTCCGAAACTGGCAAAAAATGAATATAACTAGAGTCATAAAAGCTAGCGACATATATGCACTGGAAGATATGCAAGAAGCCCACAATCGAAACCACTGAAATATGGTATGACCACCAACTAGACACAGCTTATCAAAATAATGATGTAACTATCCACTGGGACATGCCAATTCAAACAGACAGGGAAGCAAAAGCCAACAGACCTGATATTATCCTAAAATACAAGAAATTTAAAAATGTTTATGCTTATTGACATAGCAGTATCATCTGAGAGAAATGCTTCCATAAAAAAGTATCGATAAATTGTCCAAATACAGTGATCTGGAGACGAGATTAACATAATGTGGGGAATGAAGAATATAACAATAGTAATCAGAGCTCTGGGGTTAGTAGGAAAAGGAATGGACACCTTTACTAAATGTGTCTTAGATAACATCAAAATACAAGTTGCTCAAAAAATCACACCACTAGGAACATCCCGTATAATAAGAAATGTGCTATCAATTGAATGACAATTCTCCTGTAGGGCCATAGTTTGGGCCTGGCTTACAGGATAAAAAGCAGGAAACCTAACACACAAACAATAATAATATCAATAACAGCAAAGACAGGCTGTGTACGAAAGTTACTTGAAGTGTCTGTAGCCTACACAAAAAAGCCAACAGGCAACGATACGGTGAAGTAGTCCTTAGAGTACATTGGCAACTATGTAAGGAATATGACCACGAGAGTGGAGGGAAGTGTAACGAGCAGGACTAAATATAGGAGATACAAAGTTATGGCAGGACAAACCAGATAATTCGCCACTTTATTTAGTAATCGAGAATGAAAACGTGAAGCTCAGGTGAGATACTACTATCTTATTTGAGAAACACTTGGAGAGCAATCGCCCTATATATATATATATATATATATATATATATATATATATATATATATATATATATATATATATATATATATATATATATAAGGGAAAGTCATAATATAGCACTTGGAACAGCTCATGTGGCGAGGAAAGCGTGTTAGTTAGCTGAGAGTAGGACCTGTGATATAGGTATCATCACCTGGTCGAAACATCTAAGTGTTGGAGAGATAATCAAATCTAATCATAATTACAATAACATAAATTACGAAAAGTTTGTGACAATCAAACAGAATCCCTATTCTAATAATAATGGTATACTAGGACGTAGTAAAAAAGAACAGAAAAAAGAATATTAAAACATAGCAAACACTTCAGCATTAATGCTTTTGTTATAAAATATTGTCAGTTATATTCAGAAAAATGCTATCAATGTAATATGCCGTATACATTGCTGGGAAAGAAAGCCACATTTATAACAGGTTTCAGTTTTAAATAATAAAAAAATAAACTTGCTAAAGGAATAACAGAAAAATAGAAAAAAAAACTAGAATTATTAATAACAAGAAATTATCAAACGATAATGATCACGGATGCCGATTCTGTGATCGATATCCAGAAAAAGTTGACCATTTTTTTTTAATGTACGTTATTGGTATCCACCGAATAAAAACTCAGAATGGACCAATATCTACAGTGGGAATTATGCAACTTTTATGGGAAGGAAACTGCAAGAAATTTGTATGAATATTATCCAACACCAGTGTAGAACCTATAAAGATGTTATGAGAATTTACAATGCATACAAACGGAACACTCAAAGCTACCCGTCCAAACATAGTGATCGAAGACAACAAAACAGAATCTACTTTCTTAATTATCCGAAAAATACTACAGACTCGCTTTGAAGATCTTCAAAAATCTATCAAAATACAAGAATTTTGAAGTGAAATTGTAAAATCATGTGACACATTCAGGCATCAATAATTCCTGTCGTAGCCGGAGTTTTGTCTTTTATTGGAAAAAGGTTCTAATAGACTCATTGAAGGAGTCCCTCGCAAACCATGTCTTAAATAAATACAAACATGTCCTCACAAGCAGAACTATATGTAAAATTTGTGTTTGTTCTTTCTTTGTTTGTTTGTTTTTTGGGGGTTTTTTTTCACAAGTATCCAATAGAAAATGTCCTGATGCCAATGCTGACCATAAATCAGTTTGGGCGAGCTAGGAGCATATGAGAATTTAATGGAAAGCAAAGTAGATAATAATAATAATAATAATAATAATAATAATAATAATAATAATAATAATAATAATAATAATAATAATAATAATAATAATTAGTATATTAATAATAATAATATAAACAACAAGAAAATTTCGTTTATTATTGTGTTGTAGAGGTTGAAATGACAATCTGAGTTAAAGACATAAGCTATGATATTGAGTGGTAGGGATAAAATGATATCTCAACTTCGCGTATGTGAAGCAGAATGTTTTCTGAGACACGCGTTTTAGTAAAAGATATGCCGGAATATCCGGAAAAAAATATTGTTCACTAAATTTGTCCTACTTGCATTCCGTATAAATGTAAATATAACAATTATTATGGACAGTATAATTTCATGTGAAATGCTCATTGATGAACCAAAAGAGATTTGCGAACATATTTGACTCAGTCAAATCAATTGTACAATATTTAAACGCCACTATTATGTCAAATTGTGGCGGCGATGATTCGGCTAATCTGCGTCGATCCGGAATAGCGTGACGCTGCCTGAGATATTTCGACCTTTTTCCGGTTTGGTTGTTGAAGAATTACAACTGAAAATATCAGTTCATTTACACAATTTATAGATCTCAACAATCAATTTGTAGTCCAACAGATCAAGACGTTTTTGTATTTGTTCTGCTTATACCTAAACGAAGTGTTTCAACTTAATAAATATTGCAACACAAAAAATAAATTCTTTATAGCAAAAGAATCGATGTCCTTCCATTCTTCTTCTTTATGTGTTGTGTCCCTTGGGATGCAGACGGTCATGGTTCTCCAATATTTCTTGTCTTATTTATCTCTTAACAAGTTTAATTATTATATTTTTTTTCATGAATCCTGTTCCGCCATCCATTTTCTCAGCCTCATTAAGTATGTCATGCGTTGATTTCCTCTGTCTCTCTTGCTTTCGAACTGTCCTTTGAGTATTAAATGTTCCTTTTCGTTTCCATTTTCTCTAAAATGTTGTCTTTTCTCTCATCATATACCCAGTATTCTTCTGGAGAACCACGTTTCTGTTGCTTCAAGTCTCTTCTTTCTCTTTGAGGAGATTGTCCAGCATCCAATGCCATACAGGAAGATAGATATCACGTAAAAGTTTAGGGCTCTTTTCCTTGCTTCTAGAAATGTTTTTTCTATTTCTTAGTTTTTCTATTTCCTTCCATTACATTGACGAAAGGGAAGTTCTTCATGAGATATATCAGTCGATCTTCTTTGAATTTTCTTGGGGGCATGTTACTTTCCTGACATATCCCACACACTCTTTCTCTGGGGGTAACGTAGCTATTGCTACAACATTAAAACTATCTTTGTCTCTGCAGCATTATCACGTACATCATTTTGAATCAAGGACAATGAGGCACAAAACATTGTCAGTAATATCAAAATGCATGCGTGACTTTGCTGAGAAAGTGAATACGTTAGCAGGAAGGTTGCATCTCTTTAAAAAAGAAAACAAAGTATAATATAGAGTAACGCTGTAAATAGAATTATGTATGTTAGTTCATTTCTTCATAAAGCTGGTAAAAAATTAAAGTATTGAGGAAAAAAGTATTTTGAAACCTAGAGTCATTGAGGGCAAAAATGAAAAATCTAAAGATATTTGCTAACAAAAATCAGAATCAGTCAAACCTGAAAGCCTCAATAGTTGGAATAATGGAAGCAGATATAAAGAGTTTTTCAAATATGTTTATTCGAAAGACATTGAATTTGAAAAAAACCTGATTATGAAAAGTAAGATCAGCATATCGTTTAAAAGTGCAAATTTACAGAAAATGAATCGTTAGGTTGCTTACAAGAAATATACTGACTACACTTCGTTTAAAATTAGAAAATCCCTTCCAATTTATAACATTTTTAACAGAATTTGTTTATATCGACCTCAAACATTCATAAAGTCTATTCCACTCATTTTAAACTATTTTCTATTTAGCTTAAATATTTTATTATTAATTTCGGGAAACTGGATGGAAACAAAATAGCAAAATAGAACAATGATGCCCATTAATTATTTAAAAAAAGCAACAACACACTTTTAGTAATTAACACAACATTTATTTTAATTATTTCACCTCAAGAAAGGATGTCATGCTACTAGGACACGGGGGTGATTACCGAGAGCAAAAGATAATGCGATGAATGAACTGAGGAGAGATGAGAAAAGGACAGTAGAACATGTTTCAGGCCGAGAGTAGATGACGATAACCGTTGGAAATAATGTTTATAGATTCACGTCTTGTCTTTAAAATCTAACTACCAGTAGCTTTCACTGGATTCAGGAATTTAAACAGCGTAATTTGAAGACTTTTCCCATCTATAATCGTCTACTTTGTAATCTTTATCGATTGGATATTAGGTGCATTTGGTTTATAGATCTTTTGCTATCATTTGTAAAATATTTATTTGGATTTAAACCTAGAGACTTTTTGGGCCTCTTCAATAAGATGAAAAATGATAACTGACTCTCGAATGGCAACTCATACGGTTATGTTAAAAGTTGAACTTTTCCTTACTTCGGTTTTTATTGGTAGCTTTGATATCAAGCACTGCCGTAACGTCTTTTGGTATTAAAGTTCTGTGAAACTTCAGCTTACAGTAATTAGTCAGCGTAGAACACAGTATAATCAATAAATCATTCTCTACCAAATCTGCGGTCAGGATTTTTGTTGTGGTAGATCATACTATAAAACGCTGCCTTGTCTGGCCTGTTATGATTGAAGTGGTTTTGCATTATCCAGATTACAATCTTTGATCTTTGTCGATCACATCCACCCAAAGGCTTTTGCTATTTGTATGAAGTTTACGTAATCAGGTTTTCGAGTGTACTCTCGCGAGTACTGGGATGTGAATGCAGGAATCAAGTAAATTGCCTTAAGCTTATTGTATGTCCAAGTAGCCTTCGATGTATTTCTTTTTAATAAAAATTACAATCCTTCGCCTAGTTCGTGAACATTCTTTGTTTCCTGCCAGTTCATCTCCAAACATTATCAGAATTAATAAGCAACTTGAGAGTACGATGCGAAACAAATAAAATAATTTGGGTACTGTAGAATATTGATAATAGTTTCAATGTATTTCTTCTCTTAGGGTAAATAATTCGAACTGCATATTCTTAGTGCTCTTAGGTAGAATCTATTGATTATGCCGGATTTTTTTTATTTTGATGAGAGTAGAAATTTATTAGGGCGTTTTTGATAGTTGTCTTTCCGTGGACACCGAGTTTTAAAATGTTCTTACAGTGGTGTAGCTTGATGCCTCGGATGGGCAACGGATTGTGTTCTTACACTTTCGTGTGTAAATTCCATTCTTTGTTCGACTTCGTTTAGTTGATCTTCTTGGTCAGATAAATCAGTATCACGAGGATATATAAGTAATGCATCATATTTTGGAAAAGACTACAATCGATAAATTCTAAGAAGATAAACTCCACTGAGAGGCGATCCCACTGGTAATCCAAAGTTTTGTTTGTAACAATCATTATTAAACGTAAAATAGCATTGATTGATGATGAGACGGAAGATTTTTATTATTTTAGCTGATGGTAGACAGATCCTTAGATTTCATAGGGTTAGATGCTTTTTTGAGGAGATTTAAAGAACTCTGACAGCTTGGTTGAAAAACCAAAGTAAATAAACATGACGGACAGATGCATAGCCTGTCTAGATATAAAATATTTCTACACAAACGTCCCAGTTGAAAAATGCCTAAATCTCGTAAAAAATTATAAAATTCCCAGTTATAATCTTCCAAGAGTGCACAACAGAATTCGAGTGTATATATATTGTCATAATGTCATTTGCGTTTTTATTCACAGAATAAGTGCGTAAAAGTTCACCTTTATTTCAACCGTACACAGATGGATTTTAAATCTCCGACTGTTAGGAAATTAGTCGGGTTTCTATCCGGGCTTGAATCAGTCTGATCTTTAGCCACATTAATGAGCTGCGATACAGAGAATACTCTTGTCTGTAGATGACGATCGGTTGAGCTCTGTGAGGAAGGAAGTGCGGGTTTATAAACAGTGACTATTAAAGCTGATATAGCGTGACTCATCGCCAAATAGCGAATTGAGTACTGTCGGTCACTGTGTGTTTATCTAAAAATAAATACGCTAAAATTCACCTTCGGCCCTGCCGTGCGCCGACGGCTTAGTGGAAGAGTTTCCTACTAACGCCAATTCAGTCGGGTTTCTATCCGGGCTAAAGGCAACCGGACGTCTAGACACATTGAAGAGCTGCGAAACAGTCTGTCTGTGGATGAAAATATATATATATATATATATATATATATATGTGTGTGTGTGTGTGTGTGTGTGTGTGTGTGTGTGTGTGGTGGCCTATAAATGTTCTCACTCTTTAAATTACAATAAGTGGCATGCTTATTGATTTTAAAAATATGAAATATTAAAGCTTATAGCTTTACAAAGATTAAACTTCTAAATTTAATATTATATTACATTCAATGCATGCTTAGAAATATTTAATCTGACGACACAATAAAATTAGTACAATTTTGGTAACACCATATTTATATATATATATCACCCTCTCTCTCTCTCTCTCTCTCTCTCTCTCTCTCTATATATATATATATATATATATATATATATATATATATATATATATGTGTGTGTGTGTGTGTGTGTGTGTGTGTATACTACAGTCCAAATGTCTGAGATATCCCTGGTAATTTTTAAATTGGCCAAAAAAGTAGATGTTTTGTACTTTAAATAAAACGAAAGTATTATACATGGTTAAAAAAAGGTGAGACATTAATTTTGAGGGATATTTTATGATGACATAATGAATAAAAAATTATGATTAAATTTTGCTCTTTTCAAAATATCCTCGGCTACAGCTGCACAAGTATTTGTCATTCCAAGCAAATGTTTCTCAAGGTGTAATATTGATAACTGATTTCACTTTTTCAATTATTCTAAGATCCTTGTTTTATTTTTTGGAAGGAATGGTTTCATTCTACTGTTATGTTATCCCATGCATAATTCTCGGGGTGGTTTCCAATTGTACTATATGCACATGGATGCACGGGGGAGTAGTGGATAGCAGCTTGGTTTAAAGTATCTGAGAGCCGCGTTCAAATTCCTGTCAAATCTATTACATTCACTTACATGCTAATACCCTTGGGAAAGGTATGAATCGTCTTCTTTTCCCTCCAGCTTTGGGTTCTGTAGCCTTGGATGGCAACAGGCAAGAAGAATGACAACTCAAACCCAGCGGAGTGTCGATTGGGAACCTTGTGGCACATAGTGCACCAGGTCTCTGTATACTGCCCTTCAAAAAAGTGTGGTTGGTTCTGCACATAGCCTTCACCACTATAATCAAATCATATCTGATGGTGTCTGTGCTGTCGGTTCTTGGAACTGACCTGCTTGACCTTCATACGTTGCATACGACGGTAGAGTCCACTATATATATATATATATATATATATATATATATATATATATATATATATATATATATATATATATATATATGTGTGTGTGTGAAGAAATATAGTTTTAAGGTGTACTATATTTATTGGATAAAGTGCTCAATATCAGAGATAGAGCGTATATAAATATAATATTGAACATTAAAATCAACATTCAGAGATGCCAGGCTGTTTCATGCTAGACACAATCATAAGACTGCATGATGATTGGGTCCAGCAAGAAACAGCCTGTCGCCTCTGAGTGTTGACTTCAATGTTCACTTATATATATATATATATATATATATATATATATATATATATATATATAATCCGTTGGTATATAATCCAAGTAAATCTTATTAATATAACATATTAAAACTAACACATAAAAGGAGCTAAATATATTTATTATAAAAGAGCATATAAATAGCATAATAGTGTCATGAATAATGACCTCATAAGAATAGCTATTTCAACCAGATGCTAGTACGTGGAACTTTTAGACTCTGTGTTTCTATATAAAGTCACGAACTTAAAAATTAAGCATTTATAAAAGAAAAAAAAGAAAAAAGGACGGAAAAAGAAAGGAAGAAAGTGGGCACCGTTAAAAGCACACATATTAAGTTAACCCAACCACCCGTATGGTAGAAGGCATGGTCTGATATTGTCTGGCTTAAATGAAAACGTTTAATACAACCTTGACCTAGATTTTAAATTTTAGTTAGTTTGAAATTAAATCACAAATTTAAAGACACTGAGATCAAACAATTGAAGAAAGAAAATAATAAATTATTAGTTAAAAAAAAATCAAAAAATATAATTTTTCTTTTTAAGAAAAAATCTAAAAATATGCTAGCAAATAATATAAGATCAATAAATCTTAATGAGATGGTTTATATAAAGAAAAATAATAATATAAAAATATTAAAATTTATGAAGATTTAAAAAAAATAATATATATATATATGTGTAAAACTCTAAAATCTAATAATAATAATAATAATGATAATAATAAAATAACTAAAAAATTAATAATTAAAAAACACCACAACAAATAATTAAAAGAATAATAAAAAAATAGATAATAAAGGATGATAAAGGAATTGAAGAAAAACATTAATGATGAAAGAAAACCATGGTAAAAATAATTATAAAAAAGTGTGTGTGTGTGTGTGTTTGTGTGTGCGCGTGATGTGTGTGTGTGTGTGTGTATGTGTGTCAGTGTATGTTTGTGTTTGCTTGCCATCATCTGCACTTTTCTAATCTAAGGAAAATTTAATAAGCTGTGGACCTTCAATGTTAGATGAATTTCCCTAATGAAAAAGAAAATCATGATGAATCGCCTTAAAAGCCTAACATTAAAAATTTGAGAGTGGAAGGACACTTAAGATATTTTAGATCGCAATTGCCAGCGAAAATGCTTCGAGGCTAATTTTGAAAAACGCTATTTTTTCTTTGCAGATTTTAAAATTACCCTCCATCACTATTCAGGATTTTTGCGATAATACATTTTTGCTACATCCAATATTTTCTTCGGTTGTTTATTTTCTGTAAATGGGAATAAAATTTAAGCTTTTATCGAACTTGCATCTTAATCGGATGTGAGATCAGCGTTCGTATTCATGTTAAGCCATATATTTGTAGTTTTATTAATAGGAGAATACAAGTAGAAAATATTTCATACTATAGGGAAATGTGGAATTGGAAAGGTATCACTCTATCTCTGTTCACACAATTAGTTGTCAATAGCCTGACAGACTTAGATCACTAGCAACGAACCTCATGTAGAATTATAAAAACTCAAAGTATGCTGTGTGGAGCTATATCTGATCTGGTTCTTCTGCTATTAATCTCCAGGTTCTTGACAAAATCGAAGGATAGATCAGTAAGATAATCGATTCTGACTTGTCATCTCGGCTTCAGTCATTTTCTCACCGACGTAGTGTGGCCTGCTTTTATCCGTTCTACAAATATTTTCATGGAAACAGCTTTGACTAGAACTTTTTTTCTTGGTGAACCAACTACATGTATTTAAGTGTACTACTAGATTGGCATCTAAGTTCGATCCCTTTACTGTTGAAATAGCTAAATGCAACCGCCATTTATGCTCCAACAGCTTCATATCTCGCACTTCTGGCCTGTGGAACTCCCTTCCGTTTACTTGCTTCCTTCATAACTGCAATCTTCAAAAAATTAAATGTAACGTCAATCGTCATATTCTATCTTCTTAAGTCGCGTTCATCTTTGTCCTTTCCTCAATCCTCATTATACTTGGACTTTTCTCTCACTTTCACTCCTTTTAAAACTCTGCGTGTTAGTGGCATTTCCGCCTTGCTTATAGTGAAATGTTTAAAAGAAAAGGCAAATCTACACCGTAAAACTTACTTCCTACGCCAATCACAGAAGCACCATCAAGCAAATTGAGTCTATGATCTTATACCCCACAGCAGACTCTACAGGCTTGAGATATGAAACGAAATGTCAAGGACAGTAAATGTTTTAAATTGGAAGAGAGTACTGTCACGAGTTTAGTTAGCTAATTAAATCGACGTCATAATATCTTAAATATTTTGCAGATGAGAATAATTTTTAGTAACAGTGTATCGGACCGATAAAAAATATTTTTTACAATCATGTTCAAAATGTACAAGGCACAAGAGCCCCTCCAGTTAGCGATACGTGGGAAGAAGATGTTTGAAATGAAGTTATCTTCCACGAATCGAATACGAAGTGTATAAGGGTGGTTCCCTACAATATGCGTGGCATGGTGGGTCTTAGCCGTGAACTGGTAGATCTAAGAAATGGTGTTTGCATGAACATTTTCTATGGAAATAGCGATAAAGTAGTCTTGCAAAGTTTCATCTGTGTAAACGTTTGTTCATGACATAGAGGCGGCTGCTGGTTTTATACTAAGAGGTTGATGCGCGCTGACCTGCATTCTTGAGAACAGTACATACACCTGAGAACTTTTGGAATGATTTCTCCTTCAAGAAATAGTTTTTATTCATATCATAATCAGACAGGAACGATTTTACATAGGTCCGCGCGATTGGTAATGGACGCAAATCTGCACGACTGTATCAGATTGCGTTTCCAGACCGAAAGCAACCAAGTCATCTCAACTTTGCTGCTGTTTATCTTCGCGTTGCTGAGTCAGGATCCGTGGCACCACTAACTATAGGTCGAGGAAGACAGAGATCCTCTCGTATGCCTGGCAATGAAGAACACAGGCTGTTGTAGACGAATATAAAAAAGTTTTTATAAGTTCGCTGATAACTCACGGTTACTGCTCTTAAGGACAACCACTGGAATTTTTTCTGGATTGCTAGCATTCTTAGGGTTAATATCTTTCATAAGTCTTCAGAGATTCCGGTGCTCTGTGAAATAGGGAAGCCGGTAGCCTTTGTAATCTAACGTGGAGTTAGAGGCAAACATCATATCGAAGAGCTTTGCCTTATATGACGAGAATGAGGTTATCTTAGGGCCATTTATGATAACAGGCACTGGCTCATTGCCCGATTAATATCGTGGATTGTCATTTCGGCTAAGCAATATTGAAAATAGAAGATGGCATTCTCACATAACAGACACTCTCACATATATAATGGAAACTCTCGCTCATATATCGAAACCTCACGATAATCTCACCAGAGACGAATACAACGATTCAAATGTTCACACTTTCATCACACGACAATTGTAATATATCACTGAATATTCGAAACGAATTTTGTATAATTCACCTTGAATTCCATCTGATCTAATCTTTACTTCATCTATATTTGAACAATAATTAATATTCAAGTTAACAAAAATTCATCTTGATCCGTCTATTATTCTTTTTTTTAATTCATCTATATTTCATCGTCACTTCCGCTTTAATTCATCCATAATTAATCAATAATTCAACATTAATTCATTTATATTTTCATTTATATTGCTCGTATTGCTACTACTTGCTTCGTATCACCATGCTCTATCCATCTCTGCTACTATGTCGGTTTAATATCCACCATTACATTCTACAGTTGCGGCCAAAATGGTCAGAACAGCATTGTTTTTGTCAGAAAAGTAGGTATAAGTTTTTATCAAAGTTGTTTTATATTCTATAATTTTCACTGACTATAAATACAATATTACTTGTTATTGTCTTATGTTTTGGTCTAATTTGAGAGGAGAATACAAAAGTTATGGATGATTTAGTGATTTACTGCATGGCGGCCCAAATGATCAGAATGGTTGAAAAAATAACAAAATAATAAAAAATGACGGAGAATACTGAATTTATTTAATATTTAGTGTGAAGCCCTTTAGCTTCAATCACACTTTGACATCTTCGACTGCATGAGGAAATTAAATTTTCAATTTCTTGCTTGGTGATCTTATTCCATTCTTCTTGAAGGGCATTCCATAATTGTTCGGTTGTTTCAGGATTTCTGGCTTTCGAAAGATTTCCTAGAATATTCCACACATTTTGATTAGAATTGACATCTGGGCTTTGAGCAGGCCAATCCATAACTATAACCTTTTCAGCATCGAGGAAGTTCATGACCACCTTATCCTTGTGACATGGGGCATTGTCCTGCATGAATATGGGTGGTCGTTTAGTTGAATATCTCAGCACAGGCAAGACATGATCTTTTACAAGTTGTTTATAAACTCATTCATTTACCTTTCCATGTAATCGCACCAAAGGGCCCACACCATACACCAGATATCATCCCCCAAACCATGACACTTCCTCCCCCGAATTTACCACTATTCTTAAGGCATTTAGGCGACAATTTTTCACCTACTTTTCGACGACCGTACCTTTTCCCATCTGAGCCAAATAACATAAACTTAGATTCATCACTGAAATACACCGTTTGCCATTTTTCTTGAGACCACAACACATGTTCGGTTACAAAGGTAAGACGACACTTTTTATACTTGGAGCTGATCAGTGGCTTCACTTCAGGTTCTCTTGCTTGTAGGTCATGTTCAACTAAACGACGAGACACAGCTTTTCGAGATAAAGTTTTCTTCAATACAATGCTCATTTCCCGAGAAACAGCAGCAGCAGTTTTAAATCTGTCCTTTTTAACCAACTTTACCATAGCACGATCTTCTCTCTTGGTCGTTTTTCTTGGCCTACCTGTAGACTTTCTTGCTTCACACGAACCACAATCACCGTAGACCTTAAGAATACCGTGAACAACACTTTTTGACATTCGAAGCTTAATAATCTGCTGACGAATTGTTAACGGAGTAAGTGGCATTATATTAACAAAGGACACTGCAGATATTCTTACTAATGTTTAGTAAACGAACAGTCACGTAAACAAATTAAAAAACTTAGAGTTCGCCGGTTAAATATACTAAAACACGGAGTAAAAGCAACCGCTCTGCTCATTTTGGCCGCAATGGGTTTTGCAGTAAATCACTAAATCATCGATAACGTTTGTATTATCCTCTCATATTACACCAAAATCTTCGACAATAACAATTAATATCGTATTTATTGTCTGTGAAAATTATAGAATATAAAACAACTTTGCTAAAAAATTATACCTACTTTTCTGACGAAAACAATGCCGTTCTGAACATTTTGGTCACAACTGTATTTTCTCTATTTAATAACTTCCAAGTTCTTAAAGGAGCGTCTCAACATACAGTATCAACCTTCCTATCACGCATATATTTTCCGGCCTGACACCACTGTCCTGCATATTACCGACCTGATTTATAATTTTTTCTAATACTTATTACGGTTAATGTTGTAGCATACCTACGTAAAATAATGAGTATGTCCTCATTCACATAAATACAGTAGTATATACTATATGTTGGTTTGCAGTTGGAGATTCGTCTTCATCAGCAAGGACTCCAGACGAGTCTATGTCGAAGGGCAGAGTCTTGTCTAAGAAAACAGCTACCCAAATCCCGTGCTATCCGTGATCTGCGGGGAATATTTGGCCGAGCCTACGGGCTCGGATACTCCACATTAAATTCGGCCTTGTCCCATATCTGACCGCGTGGGATGGTTGGTAGATATTCTGCAGTTGGAGATTCGTCTCCAGCTGTGCTGGTTAAACTGTCTGCCTCTGAGTAGAGAGGATCACCAGATGAGGCTATTTCGAAGGGTAGAATCTCGTATCGGGAAACAGCTATCCGACCACTTTTTATACGGGGACATTTTAGCCGAGTTTACGAGCTCGGATACCCCACATTAAATTCGACCTTGTACTACATCTGATCGCGTGGGGCGGTTGGTAGATATTCTCCAATTGGAGATTCATTGTGAAACTGACTTGACTCATTTCTAGCAGTTGACTACTACTTCTAAGTTACGCTGGCGAATCTCATACGTGGTGTTCTTGTCCTAAGTATTATCTTTTATTATAAACCTTCCTGTGATTATTTTGTTCAGTAAACTTACTTGGGTTACAACAGTTTACAACAAAACAACATTTTCCACTAATTTTTAACCTTGAGGATAACCACTCTAAATATTGGTAACGTTTTCTTTCAGATTAGTACGAATGTCATTTATAGATTCTACGGATTTGCAGCTGCAACTCTATTGATATGCAGGTTAATTTAGCTGGTGTTTTATGTGGTTTATGCATAACAATATATATGGATGTAATATTCTGTATGATGAAAAAATATATTTGTTGTAATCTTTAAGTATAATCTGAAACGAAATCGATTTTGAATTAAAAACAGTAAATGAATCGATGGGAATAATATAACATACAGACCTTGTGGATCATAGCTAATAAATATCACTTTTGTTTTCGAAATAGAGAACGAGATGCTAGATTTGAATATTTGGGTAGTAATCTATAATTTTAAAATGATACGAGACATCAAGAAAAGTTAATTTTTTAATCACCGCAGTTACATTACTGAAACGCTGAAAATATGTTATAAGTTGAAACTTATAATTATTACCAGAGATTTTTAAAACTATAGTTAATGATTATTTTTTCATAGAACTATTATGAATATATGCATTTTAGAAACTTATAATTGATTGACTGTTTTTTATTCTTTAATGTAAAATAGAACATCGAAATCTGAACAAGTATTGCATTGTCAAAATATGCATTTCAAAGGCAAAAAAAAATCGTTTGAAACGAAAAAGAAACGTGTGCTGAAATTCTATTCAACATAAAATGAAAATGAAATGTATGAAAGTGAATGCTGTAAAGTGTCAGATGTAGAAGAATTATGGTGGCAACAGACATTTTTCTAATGAAGAATACTGAAGATTCCATGAATGGAGCGCAATACAACAAAGAAGTCTTAAGCAAAATTGTAATTATACTTACAAAAGGACAACTGAAATTATTGGATACATAAGGAAAAAAGAGGGTTGGAAAACCTGACATTCACAGAGCATATCGAGGACAAAAACGACACGAGAAGAAGAAGAAGAAGTAGGAGGAGAAGAAGAAGAAGAAGAAGAAGAAGAAGAAGAAGAAGAAGAAGAAGAAGAAGAAGAAGAAGAAGAAGAAGAAGAAGACCAAGCAGAAGAAGAAGACAAAGCAGAAGAAGAAGGATAAGAAGAAGAAAAGTGGATAATGATAATAATGATGATGATGATACCGGATTTTACAGTGGGCATTAAAAGTTTAAATTTTTAATGTCACAATGCTTCAACATATTTATGAAGGCAAAAAACATTTCATTACAATCTAAAAAATAGTAATAAAAAAAGAATCCCTAGCATACAATGAAACAAATACATAAAACTTCTCTGTGTAGAGAGCATTACAACGATATCTTGTCTCCTAATTAAGCTATCGTGAATTCTATGAATATTTTCTGGCTGGACGGACGAGATCGATGATTTCAAATAAGAATCGTGCCAATTAAACCTATTTGGTTTTGGGCGAAGTAAAAAAAAGTAAACAATTTGATGTTTTATTTTTGGCAGATTATTATACGGCCGGCAAATCTAATCAGGAAAAAAAACGATGAGTGTTGATTGTACGTTTATTGCGACTGCGAGAAAATTATTTGGCATTAATCAAAGGAATATATTGAAAATAGATTAACATCTAAAACAAAAATATTCAATGACCAGTTCCAGCTATTGATCGAGATACAAGAGAAATGAACTGACTGAGCCGGATCAATACTATTTGAAACACATACGCTTAAAAAGACCATACACCATACACATATGTACAGAATACACACACACACACATATACACACACACACACACACACACACACACACACACACACACACACACACACACACACACACACACATATATATATATATATATATATATATATATATATATATTGTGTATCAAAAATACTTTACACAATTTGGAGGCGGGTTCCTCACACAAGACAGGGACAAATACATATAAAAATATGACAGCAAATTCTTCGTTTTTGAGTTATTGAGGTTCAAGAAAATTTACGGTAGATGACACTTTGTTGCCATTAGGACTAAGTTACATTTGTCATTCGTGTAGCTTCGTGACTATTGTGTCCTCAACGTTTAACGTGTGTAGTAGTGAGTTAAGAAAGACAGGATATTCATATGATTTTTACATACGCACCTGCTAATGGTAATGGACGCCAGGATACACGGCTGTATCAGATTGCATTTACAGAACGATGGCAGCCGATTCATTCAACCATTGCTTTGTTGAGACAGGATCCGTGGCACCACAAACTGTTTTGGAGTGTATCATAGGTTGTATATTTAACAAAGTCTACCGTAAATGTTAAACTCAAAAACGAAAGATTTGCGGAAATATAATTATATGGACTTTTGCCCTTGTTTAGAGTGATGATCACACCTGCAAAGTTTGTAAAAGTATTTTTGTTTTACCCTTTACACACACACACACACACACACACACACACACACACACACACACACATATATATATATATATATATATATATATATATATATATATATATATATATATATATATATATAGTTTACGAAAAACTAGGTAATCCGTATGGGTAGACCCAAGGAGGATAAAATCCAGAGAGCTCGATGTAAATCAGAGCTAATAATTTAAATAAAAAACAGACGACTTTAAGGTTCCATGTAATAAATTATTTCACCACCGCCCTTTAAAAGGACCGCGGATCATCAGACTTTACTTCCAAATGTTGAAACGAAAAATGAAAAGAAATTTACTCATTTTTGACGGGCAGTATTAAGTATATGTAAATTAACGAAGTGAGGAAGTGAGGGGGGAGAGAGACATGATTGTGTTAGATGTAGCATTTCTATTCTTTCAAATTTAAATTGTTTGAGGAAATCCAGACATTGACACATTAAATCTGTTAACTTAAGGGAAGTTATATATTGATATCGAAGGTGGAGAGGAGAAAAGGCATAAAGAGAAAAAGAGAGAAAGAAGTTATGAGAGAAAGTGTCATTAATTTTCTTTGGAATGAAAGGCCCGAAATAGATGGTGTTGTATTGCTTTACTTTGAGAGTTCATACATATTATAATGTTTGCTATAAGTTTGGATGTTTAAACAGTCTATAAGGACTTTAATTATATGTTTGTTAAAGTTTTTATATATATATATATATATATATATATATATATAATTATTTATTTAAATATTATAACATACATATGTCATAAAATCACTACAAAAATAGCCATTTTGTTTCAACACTCCCGGTGTCTTATCAAGTGATGATTTTGAATGTCGAATAAATGGTTTTAAAAAGTTCCAAATTCCTTCACGATCCTTCGCTAGGGGTAAACGCTGTAACTTAAGTCAGACTGACCAATCAAAATACAAGTGTATGGTGATTCAGAAAACCCGACAACGAAGCAAGTTTATCAATGGGGGGTGGGAAGGGGGTAGAGAGATATGATTGAGCTAGACGCAACACTTCAACTCCCTCCCCCCCAAATTTTTTTGAGGAAAACCAGGCACCGACACACCAGATCTGTTAACGGAATTTATGGGAGGGGGATAGGTTAAAAAGACACAAAGAGAGAGAGAGAGAGAGAGAGGGATAAAGAAGTTGTGATAAAGTGTCATTATTTTCTTTTGAATGGACGCTGTTTTTTCCTTTACTTTGGGAGTTTATAAGTACCACAATTTTTTATATAAGTTTGAATGTTTGAACGGTTCAAGGAATTTAATTATATGTTAGTTAGAGTTTAAAAAAAAACAAAAAAACCTTTATTACCAAAAATCCGGTATGAAATAGTTGATTAGAGAAATAATCATAGAATTTACATTAATACACTACAAATTTTATTTTCAAATATAAGTTTACTTTTAGTTGTAATTGATTATCAAGGCGACATCACCTTCGGCCTGAACCTCATGCACATATATACAAATACATACATACGTACCCATACACATACGTATTTACATACACATACCTACGTACGCATACACATATGTATATAAATCAAACATATAAACAGACATTTACATTTACACGCATATACATGAAAAATCAAAGAAATTAACTGGGTGGGGGAGTGAATGAGTGAAAGCACACCTATATATATGTAAGTACGCAGAAATATTTTAAAGGGATGTATGGTAATACTGATACGTGAGATTGCCCCTGTGTGTCGATACACGTATGCCTGTGTAGATGACTGCAGATGTGGAAGAACGTGTCTATATGAAATGTACATGGATGTGTTTACGGTGTATGATAGAGCAAGATCCCTGGTGTTGCATTTAAATATCACTCCATATTGACTTAAGGCTAGATTTTGGGTAGGAGAAATTAACAATATGGCAATGGTCGCGGATTGAAATCATGAATGGGGTTCAGGCCGATGGGGATGTCGCCTTGATGGTCAATTAAAATTAAGGTAAACTTATAGTTGGAAAATAAAAAAAAAATAGTGTTTTAAGGTAAATTCTATGAATATTTTTCTAATCGACTATTTCATACCAAAGGTTTTTTTTTTTTTTTTTTTTAAACCTTAACTGACATATAGTTGGATTCCTTAGACCGTTTAAAATTATAATATTTATGAACTCTCAAAGTGAAACAAAAAACAGTGTCCATTTCAAAAAGAAAACTAATAACACTTTATCATAACTTCTTTCTCTCTCTTTCTCTTTGTGCCTTTTTAACCTATCCCCCTCCCACAACTTTCGTTAACAGATTTGGGGTGTCAATGCCTGGTTTTCCTCTAAGAGATTGGGGTTGACAGAATGGGGAGGTTACATATAACTCGTTCGTGTCTCCCTACCCCCGTCACTCCCACTTCAGTGATGCACTGTTCTCAACGCCGATTTTGGGTTTCGCATCATATCGGCTCCAACAGCAACCCCGACCTGATTCTAGGTGAAGAAGGCCGTCTCCTTGAAAGCGTCGTGCTACGCACCGCGGCATTGCAAAAAAAAAACAGTAATTACGATAAACTAGAAATAAACTACATTTCTCCTGTTGTCTTTTTTCTTTATACATACATACATACATATATATATATATATATATATATATATATATATATATATATATATATATATATATATATATATATATATATATATATATATGCGTGTGTGCCGAATTTATGCATGGAGAAGCAAAATACGTGCGTATCAACGCTGCTTTTGGAATAGGCACATACGATTGCCGTTATTTTTTTTTTAAATAAAAAAAAAATATTGATTTGGTTCAATACTTTAATCGTCTTTGAAAGCGATTATTTTATACAACGGAAAAAGATCATTTTTTATTGAATATTCATGTACTTTCCGTAATTTTTAAAAATTTTTTTACTTTTCTGTCTGTGGGCATAGATAGTTACAAAATCTACATTATTCTGCTACACAACCAAATGAAAATATTATTATATAAAGAAAATCTACCAAGAATGAAAGGGCAATAAAGAAATAAATCAGCATTAGAAGTCTAGTTTTAAAATGAATTCAATTGCGGCCACCGGCGTCTCTTTAGCAGACCGAATTAAACCTTTCCGGATTATAGAGTTTAAGCCGTCGTTCATGCATTGGATGTTGCTGTCACATATGGTCTGGTGCACTTGATTTATATTTAGAGACTTTTAATAAAATCCAAAGAAAAACTTGTAATGTTACTGCTTCTGACATGGTATGACGCCTTCAGTCACTTTTTCATCGCTGTACTGTGCATTTTCTATGCATGGTAATTGTTCTGATGTACTTTCATCTATGATACACAGACTTGGCGGCAAGGTCTCACCATTTCACAGTTTAAATGGCTAAATGCAACCGTAAGTCTTAACCTGAAACCTTCTTCTATCGCTGTTCTGGCTTGTGGAATACGCGCCTGGCTTCTTGCTTTCTAGTCAATTTAAATTTTCAAAAAGTAAATAAAATGTCAATCGTTATCTTATAACTTCTTAATTATTGTTCTTTTATTTTTCTCTCGCTGTAAAATATTTTTCTCATTCTCTAATACACACTAACCCCTTGCGTCTCCGTGGCTTTATTGCAGTGCTTATGGTGAAATGACAAAATAAATAAAAAAATATATATTTGGAAAGGAAGATACTGGGAGTAAACCGCCAGCCTGCGGAGAGAAAATGAATTACGTTATTACCTACACAAAAATAGAGAGAGGCGTAAGACATGAGTGTGTCTTCTCGCCAGATTTATTTAGCTTCTACAGCGAGGTTATCCTAAGAGAGCTGGAAAATCTTGTAGGACCTATCGGTTGGCATAATCTTGGCACTAAAAGATATGCAGATAACACTGTTGTGATGGCTGGAAAGAAAACTGCATAAAGATATCAACAGAAAACCCCATGAGGCGAGTTACAAATTGGAGATTTCAACCCCAAGTAAGTACAGAAGTTTAAACATCTGGGAAGTGTTTTAACAGAAGATGGATAACACGTCACCATTTTCCGAACACGCATTGTACTAGGGACAAACGATTTCCAAAATATAAATAAATCTCAGAGAAAAAAAAATATCGTTAGCAACAGACTGCTGAATTTCTCTGTGATGCATAACCTATTATATCAGCAATATCATTGGTCCTAATCTGGCAGCTCGGCTTCAATCACTTTCCCACAGCCGTAAGGATTTCACTCTGTGCCATTACTGTAAATACTTTCGTGGTAAGTTTTCGGATGCGTTCTTCACTATTGCACCTAGACTTTTTGCATTTAAGCGCAGTACGAGACCGGCATCGAAAATTTATCAATTAACAGTGGATCAAGCTAGATGTAGCCGTACATTCTATGCTAACAATTTCTCGGACGTCTTGCTTGCTGAATTTCGTTCTGGTTCCATGCTTTCCAGCCAACTTCAATCTGCAAAAATGTAAATGCAATGTTTATCGCTATATACTGTCCTCTTCATTAATCTTTTCTCACCCTGTTCATTGTTAATGCTTCTGTTCCTAATTATTCCACGCCGAGTAACCCCTTAGTGGCTTCACTCCCTTACATGGGGTGATACAGATCAAAATAAAATATGCCATGAAATGCCGACCAATACCCACAACGGACGAATTGAAAACGGAAATGAGGTTCTACAGAAGAACATCGTAACTTCTATCGACGGAGCGAGTAACCAATAAGGAATTCTTGAATAAATTTGCTACAAAAAAGAACACCTGTACTCAGAATGGGAAAACTGAAATGCCTTGGAAATATAATATGGATGTAGCCTTAAGCTTCACATGGTATATTCTAGTTACCGTGAGTATGACGGGTAATGCAGTAGAAATCTTATTAGATTTCAAACCACAGACTTTAGCGAAATGACCTCCCTTCTTGGAATTGTATGGGTACCTCGAGTAAATTTTCTATATATAAGATTTAAAAATAATTTTAAAAAAATGAAAAAACACCCTGGAAGCTTTGTTTTTAGCTAAATGATTAAATTTACAATTTCCAGTAAGGAAAATACACTGGTGTAATTCAAATAGAAATTAGATTGATTAGAATCTTAATTTTTTGCTCACTTTCAGAAATCGTTTAAATTCAGATATTTTTGACACATTTGTAAACAAAATTTAATTCTTGATTTTAATACCTTCCAAAAATAAAATAAAATTTCTGAATCTTTATTTGAGGAATATTACCTTTGATTAACGTATATTTAATCTAATTTGAAAAAGATTTCCTTTAAGTTTAAAATATTAGAGTATTTTTCAAACAAATAGTAGCGCAATTAAATTCTTGTCAACGCCACGTAAATCACTTGAGTTTTTTGTGAGTAGTTTAAACAATGTTTTTAAGATGACATAACGAGACTAAAATGCAAATATATTTCTGTACTAGATAATTATGCCATGTATTAAGAAAATATGAATGTACTTATTTTCTCAATTTATGTTGCGCCAATGTTCTTAAAAGATAAACCAACTTTGTTCATAATTAGCATTCGGCCATCTGGTTTTACGCATAAAGATCTCGCAATCGCCAAACACAACTAAGTAAAACAACAGATAGATAGATATATTGACGGATATAAAGCTGGAAATATATATCTTATAGTTTATATTTTGATGTACGATCATCATTATAGGTCTCTATATGCTTGCATTCAAATATTTCATTGGAGCTAATCAATACTTACTTGCAATCATTGGAATTTATTTCCCTATCATAAAAAATAGTTTCAGGAAGTCATTTTTGTTAGATATGCAACAATTTCAGAATACGTCGGTGTTGCCAGCAAGGCATATAGGAGAATTGCAAGGCTAACATAAAAGATTTTAAGAAAACCAAGCAATTGGTGGAAAGTCATACCAAATGACTTTGCAATTAATCTATAATTTTAATTCAGATAATCCAAAAAATTCCAAAAATGGGAGGAAATACTATATGAAATAAAGAAGAGTACCTTCTGGGTTGTATTTCAGAAAACTAATAAGAATTATTACAGCTTAATTATATATCATACAAACGCACACACACATATGCATACACATGCGCAAGCACGCGCGTGTGTGTGTGTGTGTGTGTGCATGTCTGAAATATATGAAATAATAATTTTATTAATTGAAAAATTGTTTCCTGAGAACTGGGCCCGAGTTGCAGGTAAGTTAATCGAAGGTTGAATTTTTTTTAATTTGAAAAATGTGCGTTCTTGTACTGGAGAAAAGTGGCATGAACTAAATTGTTCAATAATAATAGTATTGTCACAATTATTATCAGGAATTTCGCACTTAGGATCAGGTTATTTTAATATCGGTTTTGTAGTGCGTATTCAATTTATGTAACGTAAATCATTCAAACGAAAAACAAATACTGAAGCTAGTTATATGGCGAGAATCACTCTCACAAACAATATTTAATAAGTTTAGTTCATGCCACTTTTCTCCAGTACAAGAACGCACATTTTTCAAATTTAAAAAAATTCAACCTCAGCGTTGTGTCTGCAGCGCTCCAAAATGATTCTTACATTTAACAATATCCCATTACTAAAAAAGCACTCTTTCGGACCACAATATCTTTCGATGTCGCATTACTATTCGGAGTTTAACAAAAACACACTAATATGTCTACCTGATGATAATCGCTCGAAGCGATTGAAAGTCGGCTCGTACAAAAAAATAAGACCAGATAAACCCGGAATTTATGAACAAGGATCACACCATTCATTAACAGATTCGAAGTTGGTTGAAATTTATTATTAAATATTGTTTGTGAGAGTGATTCTCGCCATATAACTAGCTTCAGTATTTGTTTTTCGTTTGAATGATTTACGTTACACACACACACACACACACACACACACACACACACACACACACACACACATATATATATATATATATATATATATATATATATATATATATATATATATGTATAAGGCTAGATAAATTAAACGACCAGGTATAAACTAGCGTACACAGGTGTGCTGGCGTGTATACGCGGGCAAGCAACGTTTACATATATATATATATATATATATATATATATATATATATATATATATATATATATATATATATATATATATATACATATATATATATATATATATGCAGAAATCTAGTTTTAAAATGTACTATATTTAAGGGATACATTCCTCAATATCAGAGATAGAACGTATGTATTTAGATATACATACATACATATATATATATATATATATATATATATATATATATATATATATATATATATATATAATTTTTAATTTCTGCTATATATATGGGTTAAAATGTCAATATGAGGATATAGCTTATGTAAATATAAATGTTGATATTTAAATAAGCACCCAGATGGCCTGACAACTGCGTTTTGCCTGAAATTGACTGTGCGCCTCTGAGTGTTTAAGTAAATGCATATATACATTTATATCGGAATTTGTTGATAACATACGACGAAAAATAATAATATGCATCTCTAAATGACTGTATAACGAAACCTGCAAAGCTCGTGTAGACGCTTATGCCCACCCTCATATTCAGTCTTACAGTCGCACATGCGTACACATTTAATATTTTATATGGATATAACTGCTTGAGGTATAAATGCATCAAGTCATCTTGACAGGTCGGAATTAGTGATTAAATAATTTTATTTGGGGAGAATTTGCAAATCCGTCCATCGAACTGACCTTTAGAGCTACCAGAAATCATTCTTGTTTGATCCGCGCAAAGAGAATTCTCATTGTTAACAACGGTACATGGAGATACTTCATGATGAAATGCGATAAAAACGTCCTTGTTCAGCAATCATCTTGAAAACTTTTACTCATTCATAAGCTCTCGGTTATGCAGACTCCCAACGATATTTGCCCCTAACCGTCTATCTCTTCAAGATGCGCCATCTAGTATTTAATGATCTTTTATAGCTATATACACATGTCTCTTTTCAAGCAAATTGTTATCGATTTTATACACCGTTTTGATTTGTCCCCTTCAGCATTAAGCAAGTTATATGATAATGATATTAGCCTTTTCCGTTTACGTAAATTTTCCTCATTCATTGACCGGTCGGCTAGTATTGCCTTCTGTTGAAATTGATAAAACACTTATATTTAGCGAAAACAAATATCAAGTCCAGTATTTGTTAACTTTCTTTCAAATTTTTACATGAGTTCCTTTCCGAACCTTCTATTTGAAGTGGTGTGGAGTATTAACAAATACGATATGAAAATATAGAAAAATATCATATAAGAAAATGTCATATATTTTATATATTACTTAATAGTTCATCTAATAAAATTTACTTGGGAGTAAATTGTGATTTCTGGCAAATAACATCCCAGAAATAAATGGAATTTTTTCTTCATATAGTTTTTTTATCGATTTGAAGTTTTACATTACTTATATGCCATTTGTGTATGATTTTCTTTTAGATTTGATTTGAGAGGGGGCAATTATTATGTAAAAAATAAATTTGCAAGTAAATCTTTCTCCAAATTGTAATAAATAACTCCCTATGCAGCATAAACAAAACCCATATTCTTTACTTGACCTGGGTAAATAATTTCAAGCAGGTATATAATTCGTATCCTTTTATATTCCTGGAATCATTCCGGATCGTAGGAAATTAAAAACATTATATAAAATCAGTCTAGGAATTTAACGAATAGCACATATTATTTTAATAAACCCTATTAAACTTTTGTATATATTTTGTAAGGTTTTCTGTAAAATACACATCAATTTGTCACTTTCTGATATGATTGTAAAGGTTGTTTCTTTAAGAGGGATGTTTCATTGAGACAGATCAAAGTCAGCAGTTAATAAATCAGTGTTATAGGTGAAAATTTACATATTTCTCTATTGGATTATGTTATTTATGTCATGGCAATTATGGGTGAAAAATAATCTCGCCTAAATGCCCGCCAAATCTGAAAGAAAAAGAAAAAAATATTAGACGCTTCAGCATAATTCACATTAAAATCGGTCAAAGTTATTGGAACACTTTTTACTTTAAATGAAGTGACTAAAAGTATATAGATAAAAATGATAAATAAAAATTGATAGATAAAAATTGGTGAAAATTTATTCATTTCTCTATTGGATCATGTTATTTAAGTTATGAAAATTATGTGTGAAAAATAATATCGCCCAAATGTCCGCCAATTTCATTTACTTACATTATTTACATTATTCGGACTGTTATCCTCATCTTCATTGCCATATTCATAATATTTCTGCAGGTGACTGGCATTTCGATCGAACCCTTTATTTTTTTCCTTTCCCGGGGTTGGCTGCCTCTTCTGGATGTCTCAGTTATTTCCGTTTAACTCAACACTCCACCTTTTTTGTTCACTATTTCTGTAGCCTGGTATTGAATATACAGCTGTTGCTATAGCCTGGCATTAAACTCATCTCAGAGATATAGACAGAAATAGATTTTAATCGTAAAAGAAATTTCTAGCAATAGATTTTGATAGAAAAATAAATTCAGTAATACATTCTAATAGTAGGAAATTAGCAAATCTACCAAGAGAATTAAATTTCGGCATTAAATGAGCCATAAAGTGTTGACATTTTGATAAATAAACCAAACCAAACCAAACCAAACCAAACCAAACCAAACCAAACCAAACCATCAAAGTATTATTAAACATTTTAATAATTTTATAAAATAATGTGGAATAGAAAGAATATTTTTCAAGCGTGCATCGATCAGTGTATTATAAGCTTATATATATATTTTTAAAGGTTTTGAAATATTTTTGGTTGGATTTTTATTTCACAAGTCGTGAATTATTCACATCGCTGTTCTTAATATATTTTCAACAGACTTTCAAGATGGCTTTCACGTTGACGGCGGGAATTAGGTCAGATAAACTTCCAGCCAACCTCCAAATGCCTCTTCTCGGAAGAAATGGACACTGTCCAAATTATACGGAAATCCTGCCATGGCTCATCAGATACATGTGTTCGCTAATGAGCTAGGTACGATAACGCACAAAAGATGTAAATGTTTATGTTTATATCGACGCGTCAGGAAAATATAAGAAAAAGTGAACCCGTGAGAATAGAATTTATTTGCATCAATCTGATTTAATACATTGCCCATGAGAAAAAAAATATAACAATTCTGTAATGAAGCCTTACTTTAGGAATAAATAAACGATAAAAAAAACTCAAACTGACACAGGCACACTCACACGCGTACACACACAGGCACACTAACACGCGTACACACAAGGCACACACACACACACATCTACACAAATGTTTCTCATATACACACTGCTGGCCAAAATCCTATGGTCAATTAGAATAAAGAAAAAAATTACCTTTGTCGTTGTTAGACTCAACCACTTGAATAGGCTTTCGAAAACGGAAAATAAGAAAAGAAAATATAAAATTTAAGAACATGTTTAACATTTAATAGGGAAAAATTGTATACCGGAAGATTATGTTAAATACAAGCTTTTCAAAATTTTAATACCATATTTAAACGAAGATTTCATTGGTAAACTTATAACATAATTGATTGATTTTTTTTCAAGCATTAGCGAAATCACCATCTGCCACTGATATTTCATGCATTATATTAGGTAAAAACATGGCAAATGCTAAATGTTTGCGCGTGGGAATATTGTCAAGCGGAAAAAGGTCTCTCTCAACTTGATATTGATTGAGAGATTGGAGGGAGTTAAATTGCTATTAAAATTACTTAAAAGGCACTAAGGGATGCGAAAGAAGAATTTGAAGTGGTCAACCCAAAGAAATTTCGTGGGCGTTGAGCAGGAGGATTCCACAAATTATCCGACAAAATACCTGCCGACAATCGAACCAGATTAAGGCACGTACGGACACAGAATTTAGCTCAAGGAAAATAAGAGTGCATCTCCAAGAGAAAGCATTTACTAAACCTAAACGTCTTCAAAGTCCACGCCTCGTTTCGCACTACGCTTGTTAAATAATATCTGCATTTTCCCTTAATATCTTGTAAAGAAGAGGTGCGAAAATTTATTTTATACATACCTGTTTCAGAATTATTAATGTTACGGATATTTTTGGTTAAGAACATATTTATAATAATCTGAGATGTGGTTGTAATTATTCTGATATTTTTAAGATTGGTTTGGATAGTAGATGTTAAATGGTTAGCAGTTAGTACGCTATGTTTGTTTTATCTACTCGTTGTTGTTGATGTTATTAATGTCATGGAAGTAGTTGTCTTCTGAGTATTGACCATGTTTACAGGTCGGACGCAGAAATGTTATTTCATTTTTCTTCGCAAAACGTCAATCAATTCTGCATGTAGTGAACGTGTTTTAACTTTTTTCATTTTGATTTAGTCAGGTGCGGGTACATCATTGATTCATAAGAAGTCGCTATGCACGTTGGACAGCCTCGAATGAACGTGGGAGGCAATTCCCATTTGTTTTTCATGAAGTCTGTCAGCATTCTCGGGGCGTATTTTGTGCAAACCTTCAGTATCTAAAGAAATAGGCTGAAATGTTTGCGTGATCATATCTCGCAATTATCACAGAGATTTTCAATTGGGAATCATCTGCCAGCTGTAATCTAAGGAGAACAAGAGATCCATATTCAAAACAGCAGTTGGCCTAACACTGCGGACCCTGTCACGAAATAAGTTCTCTCTGTGACAGCCATTTACTCAATTTACATATACGCAGATAATGCTGTCTTTATTTGAACCATGTCTAAATTACTTGAAGGTTTACAGGATTTTCATCTATTGATAACAGATAAATATAAGGAAACTTTAATTATCATATACATGAAGATGTGTAACTCCTTTAAAGCCACTAAAAACAAGGGGTTGCTTAGTGTGAAAATATAAGAAGCATTATTAACGAGTAAGAACAGGAGTAATGAAGAATGTAGCATATAACGAATGACTTCGCATAATATTTTGAAGATAAAAGTTGATGGAAAAGCATAGAGCTGGATTAGAATTCCACAAGCGGGTCGTGCAAGAAAAGTAACTGTTACGGTAATATCTAGCAATTTCAGCTCAGAATTGATGAGACAATGCTGCCAATCTAGTACTGCGCTTATATATATAAAGTCAAGGTACCATAGAGATGTGTTCACTCGAACAATTACCATGAATGTATTTACAGAAAAGGCTCTGGGAAGCGATAAATCATCTGTAGGAAAGTGACTGATGCCGTCACGAGAGGTCAAGACCGATTGTATTGCTAAATCTTCTTTTGATTTTATCAACTATCTCTAAATATATAGCAAGAGAATCGTAAATTATGTGTCAATAGTGTTTTAAGCATGAAAAAAGATAGAATTAATATGCAAGATGCAAAAAATTAAATAGCAAGACAGAATAAACTTAATTAGCAGCACACCTAGCAATTGATTCAATAAAATCTTCGTACTTCATGTCAGCCGAGAATGTTATCCTTATAAGGCGCAACGTCTCGGTTTCGCAAGTTAGAATTAGCCAACTATTTGGGAGGCACAAAGGGGTTTCTCAGATTACTTCTATGGAGAAGATTCGTTTTGAAGGCCTTAAAATGAACATGCCATTACTTGCCACATTTACCAGCAGACGATAGGGCATTTATGTATTTGAGCTGCCAGTTTAAACTTATCGAAATATTCAGACTTACTATTCAGACAGAAGAAAATGGCTGTGTCATCAGAATAAGTACAATGTTGAGCTGGACAATTTATTTTTTATCCATATAAAGAAGTCTGACAATACATTTAAAATGAGATTTAAACAGATATTACTGCGTCAACGATCTTCGTATATATATATATATATATATATATATATATATATATATATATATATATATATATATATATATATATATGCGTGTGTGTGTATGTGTGTATGTGCGCGTGTATGTGTACATTTTGCCTAGACTTGTAAATATATATATATATATATATATATATATGTATGTATATATATATATATATATATATATATATATATATATATATATATATATATATATATATATATATATATATATATATACATTACAGTTTTAATTTTTTTTTACATTTAACAGTTTGTTTCAAGAAGTGCGATTTCAAAAATAATTGGTTTTCGTTATATGGCACGCTACTTAAATCTTATGAAAAATCACAGTCTTTGAGAATGTCCAAAGGAAACAAACACCCATTTGGATCAACTGCATGAAACGAGCTGTTACTGTGTAAATAACAAAGTAAAATTAGTATTCTGATAATTTTAACATAAATGTTATAACATCACTACAAAAATAGTCATTTTGTTTGAACACTTCTACTGTCTTATCAATTGATGGAGTTGGATGTCATTCAACATCATCAATTGATAAGACAATAGAAGTGTCGAAACAAAATGGGTATTTTTGTAGTGATGTTATAACATTTATGTTAAAATTATCGAATATATTATATTTTGTCTGCTCTGAATAGAGCACGCTTTTAAGAATAGTATTTTTTGGTTATTGGAATATATTTCATATACAGCAATTCTAGTCTTGGGTATATATATATATATATATATATATATATATATATATATATATATATATATATATATATATATATACAAATGTAAAGAGAACGAGTCGAATATCAATTCAGCGTTTACAGCATTAATTTAAAATAGAAATAGGGCTCAATATAATAGCAGTGCGATAATTCTCATAAGGTATTACAATCGAACACATACATACATCCATACATCCATGTTTCTACATCCATACGTCCATGTTTCAATACCATTATAATATTAGGCATCGAAATTAGATCTACCAAACAGGTAACTACTCCTTACAAAATCTACCAAACAGGTAACTAGTCCTTACAAATTCAAGAAAATAACTTCATAGACAAATTTAAAACAGCACAGATAATGACCCCAAACACATGGACACATAACGTGCACAGATACATTGGTCGGACCACACACATACATACACGTACGCACAAGCAAACAGGTATCCATGGAGAACAAAATATAAATACACTGATTGGCAAAAACAGTTAGACGATTCACGGGCACACACGCAAGCCCAACGAGTATGTGTCTGTATATGTGTGCGTGCGTATACATATATATATATTTATATTTATATATATATATATGATGGACTCTCCCGTCGAACTCGACGTATGAGGGTCAGACAGATCAGTTCTCAGAAACTGAAAGCCCGACACCCACACAGGATTTGATTATTGGTGAAGGATTTGTGCAGGGCTTTTTGGAAGGACGGATACAGATGCAGCGAATTTTGCAGGTTTTGAATTCAGAGTTGTTTTTCTCCTGCTATTTATATATTTACTCATAGTTGGAGGGTATTAGCACGTAAGTGAATGTAATGGATTCGACTGGAATTCGAACTCGGCTCTCCGATTCCTCAATCCAAGCCGTTATCCATTACTCCACCGGGCCCCCTATATATATGTTTCCTGATTACTTTTTATAAGACAGTATGTATATATGGGGAGGGAATCTACATACACATGTGCACGCTAACGAGGACACGCACGCACACAAGATACACACAAGGTAAATAGATTTTACAGTTTCAAGGGCAATGTAACGATAAGAAAACATCTTTCATCAACACATCTATCATCACCACCGACCAGACCAAACCTAATTAATTTATTACCCCTTAGTCAGAAATTTGCCAACAGTCCAGAAATCAGATCAATACTCACTACAAATACAGAAAACGAACAATGAAACATTAAAAGAACCTAAGGAAAACTTATTCCTTTAAAAATGTATGTGTGTATGTATTTTTAAATTTTCTTATATTCTTATAGGGAAGATCATTATCAATATGTATAGTGTCGACAGAGAAATCAAGCTTGCATTCTTACACTATAAAATTCTCGGTTAAATTCGATCTTGAAATAAAATGTAATAACTGTTTTAGAGCGCTCTATATATAAGATGGAGTATTCAAATATCATTAAGTTATTAAATGATTAGAAACTGATCATTC
>OZ038481.1:105444593-105469593 GCA_964036315.1 Acanthosepion esculentum
TGAATAAAATATGTTGCCCGTATATCTTCTCATCATTGTGAAAGAGTGCCAACATCCGGGATTTTGGCATCATCGAATAAAAACTAAAAGGTAAATGAATACAGTGCAACACCTGCAAAACTACCATCTGTGAAGGGCCTAATTAAATTCCTAATGAATTACTTCTTCGTGTGTTTCAATATGACGAACACCGCAGTTTCTAATGAATTAAAATTAATGATGATACAACAAATTAGAAACATTTTAAAAAGCTAACGTTTTGAATGAAGTTCGTTCAAATATTTGAGTAAATTATGAATAATTACCAGAATGAAATCTCTGGTCGTAACAGTTTATGTTCACGTGTTTAAAAATTATTCAATATAACGATATATATATATATATATATATATATATATATATATATATATATATATATATATATATTAACAATTTGCAATTCTTGTATTTTAATTACGCCGACGCTAATTTGTCTTCATCTTATCTTTTACACGTAATCATATTATTTAAATGACTCAATTTACAAAGCGAATGAAATAATATATGATTCACTCTCTCTCCCCCCCCTCTCTCTCTCTCTCTCTCTCTCTCTTGGTGTTCTTAGCAATTATTTTTTTTAATAAACAGTGCTCGATACAAAACGTAGAGCATAATATTATAATTATTTTCTTTTCTAAAAATATGATTCCATCGCGACACAGAAATTTTTATGTTTAAAAACTGAGACTAAAGTTGTAATATAAATTATAAAAAAAATTAAACTTAAAATCTAGACTTTCGTTCCATTGTCAAGCGATTTTAGGAAACTGTGGATTTTAATTTTAATTTTTATGAAATTTACAACTTTAGTTTCAGGTTTGGGACATAGAAGCACACACACACACACACGCACACACACACACACACACACACACACACACACACACAAACAAACAAGTAGGAGGCACGGTGGAGTAATGGATAGCGGCTTGGATTGAGAAATCGGAGAGTCGAGTTCTAATTCCAGTCGATTACGTGCTAATACCCTTGGGAAAGGTGTGAATACTCTTCTCCTTCCAGCTATGGGTAAATAGCAGGACAGACAGACAGTTCTATAGCCTTGGATGGCAACTGGTCTAGGAGAAGGACAACTCTGAATTTCAAACCTGCAGAGGGTCGTTTGGGGAACTTGTGGCACTTAGTGCACCAGGTCTCTGTATTCGACTCTTCAAATAGTGTGGATGGTCCTGCACGAAACCTTCACCATTATTATCAATTATCATGTGTTGATGCCGGGCTGTCGGTTTCCTTGGAACTGATCTGCTTAACCCTCATACGTTGAATTCGACGGGAGTGTTGAGTATATATATATATATATATATATATATATATATATATATATATATGACATAGTATTCTTTATCTTTACACCATGATTCAATATACGCGGGACATACTATCTCAAGTGTCTGCTACTCTCCACCTCCGCAAAAAAACTGCAGCTTGGTTATTCAAATGCTGTTCTGTAGTTGCTTTCACTTCCAAATTCGAAAGTATCCTCCCTTTCATTTTTTTTGGGGGGGGGACAGGAAATTGATTAGGCAATAACTTGTGATGAAACACCAGACTCTTCAAAAATCCCTCGCCTCGCCTTGACAGTCATTTGACCACTTGTGTTCTCAGACGGATATTCTATATCAGTTCATTACACTTTTCTTATAGTTTTCCTATTTCTTAATACTTTGCTTAGCATTTGTAAGGCGTCTTTCGATATCCCAACGCACCTTCTGATTTCGATCCTGCATTTATGTCTTGCGTTAAAAACTTCCTTGATGTTCTTACATGCAGAGGATATTTTCCCTGAAGGATTTACTCATTATAATTTAAAAGGCAATATCAACTTCGTCACTACAATGTATATTTTCAACTATTATCAAAACAAAGAAAAGAAATAGTTCAATGAAACTGCACACTTTCCTTAAAGGTTTTGTAAAATGTTGATGAATAAAGGTTGAAGGATGGCATTGATTTTAAAATGGTTGACATCTCCATATACCGATTTTAGGCTTTAGCTTTGGTAAAATGCATTCCAAATACATTTGTATTAAGTTACAATTCCACACAAAGATAACTTTCGAGGATCTGTTCTGTTTCCTAATATCGCTTAAAGATAGGATATTCATTTGTCATGTAAATATGGAACTAAGTGTGAAAACCTTTAACTGAATATAAGTTAGAAAATAAAACTGATCTGATTTAATATTCGGCAATAAATTATCAATAAGGAGCAATCGAAACGTGATTAAATAATTCAGCATCTCCTATAGAACATTTCATCTACACTTAAAGTTATGATAAATAACACTAGAATGAATGAGATAATTTTTATTTTAATTTGTTAAGGATCATAACAGATCAGAAGCTGAAGAAAAGGAAAAACAATTACTTTTAGAAAGGTAAGCAAATCCTTGAATCTATTTTTGATACATTAAAATTATAGTGCAGGGAATTTTACAATGACACTTGAGAATATAGTTTCGCTGAAAGAAAAACGAAAAATATTGGACGCTCAATAACTAATGAGGGGTAAGAAGTAAATAATCCTGCTGAAGATTGGAATAATTGCTGGAGAATAATCCTAGTGTTCACATTTTGACGCAGGCGGAAAGAGCGTCTGATGATGAATACGTATCTGTTACGAAACTGGAAATGTTTTTTTGCAGATGATCTTGTAAAATCTTTTATTAATTATTTGGAAAGACAATTAAACACGAAAACTATTTCCATGGTTTCAGACGGTAATCTGAACGTGTTCTGTTGCCAACGGACAAAAATGTATTTCCCACAGAATCCGTAATAAATTTCAAAAACTTTAAATTATAATCACAGAAAAGTTGCTTTCTACTTACAGAGTGAACTTTGCTTAGGTTTAATATACATAATCTAGAGTTGTTCTAATGGTAATGGTAATATTAGTCGTTTCTCAATAAAGAAACATTTGGAACACATTGACCGACCAGCTAGAACTGTTTTCAGTTGAAATATATAAAAGCTCCCTTTCAAAACATTTTTTTAGGGTGATCAATTTTGACTGAAAAGCAAGAGGCCAGATGAAAGTCCTACAAGTGAGAAGTATACTATTGTGGGAAAGCAAAATTTTCAGCATGGTAGACTTATAGATATGTATAATAGATTCTGCAGAGTAAAAATTGTCTCGAACATCACAGTGAACCAGCTTTTATATCAACTGACCTAGCAGTTAATTTGATTAGTTGGTTGATTCTTTTTAAATGAGTTATCGACCATTTTGCAGGTTATTTAAGTCAGAAATTCTTTCGATTGTTTACATCTTTAGAGATAATAATGATTTAGTCATACAAGTATCCCCGCGTAAATGAATAAAACGAACCCAACCAGATCTGGAACTCTTCGATTAACAATTATAAATACCTCACCCACACATCCAAGTTTACATCACCTATTATTCCCGAGCTGTCATCCATCAAGATATTGACCAGGTTCTATGATGCTTAACGTTGCTGAAGCAGTCGAGGCAAACAAAATAACGTCACTGTACTTTATTTTATTATCACGTATCTACGAAGGATTATAACATAAAACAATGAATACATTTACATTTATTGATGGAAGGAAATCTTATTTGAAACGGCGGTCGTTTATAATTTGGTGAATTTGAAACGAAGTTGAATATTTGTTGACACTGATACGGTTGTACGTCATTTATTTCAAATATTCGCACAATTTCGTATGTAACTACTTAGTAATTAACTAAAATCCTTTGCAGTTATTATTAAAACTCGGCTCAGTTTTGCTTCATAGTTATTTCGCTAGCAAAATAAACACAATCTGACTTTTTCTTACTATAGCTCTACAAGAATATACACGTTTTTATTCTAGTTTTGCCAAAGAAATTATGTGAGACAATATTTTGGCTTAAGTTGTCAGAATTTAGCTTGCAAGTCAGTTATTTTAGAATTAATTTGGCATTACGATGTCAGTACTATTAAGATTTTTTAAGATATATTAAAAAGCAATATATCTTATGATACTCTGTTTATACTATATGTTCTTATTAGAATAAGGCTTTACGCAAGAAATCTAAATAAGAAGGTTAGGTGACGACATGTCAATTTCTACGCCACCAAAATGTAACTGCTATATATTAATCACCATAGAGAATCATTTTTACCTTTCATCGGCATGGATTACGCCTTCTTCGTCGTACATAGTGCACTGTTATGAATTGGAGTTATTATATTTAATCAATTGATAGGTCTTCACCTCGTTCAATGTCAGACGGTTTGTCTCGTCAAAAATCCATTTTAACGTTTTGGAAATCTACCATTCTTCCATGCATTGAATAATGATGTCATACATGGTCTGGTGCTGCTGTTATTCTCGCCGGAATACAAATAAATCTTCTGGAATGTTCTTGCTCCTGCCTGATCTGTCAACTCAACCTCAATCGCCTTCCTACCGTCACGACGTGGCTTCCCTCTGTCTTTTCTTTAAATAATGCCATGGCAATTGTTCTAATGAGATCTCCCTGGAATCTCGACCGCATGAATTTAAGCTTGCTTCGAGGAGCTGCTTTCGCTTGTCCCTAGGCCTCGTGAATTTAAACCCCCCACGAGGCTGGCATCCCGCTCCCACCCCTACACCGTGGAAACTGTTAGATGTAGACGTCTCTTCTACTCCAATAGCTTCATGTCTCGCACATCTCGCCTATGGAACTCCCTTCCCTATTACTGTTTCCCTGACAAATACAATCTCTAACGGTTTAAGTGTAGCGTCAATCGACATCTCCAGTTGCCTTGATCTATCCACTTCCCTTCTCTACATCCTTTCATTTTTCATTACTATCTGCTCTCGCTCCAAATCTTCTGTAACTCCCTTGCCTTGATCGATCCACTATCTTTTTCTTTCTCCACATCCTCTCCTTTACCACTCCTATCTGCTCTTCCTCCAACCTTTCTATAACCCCTTGCGTGATAGTGGCCTCCAGCCTTGCTTGGGGTGATACGCTTAAAAAAAAAAGAAAAAAAAAGAATGGCGACTAGGTTTAATTGTTTTAATGCAGAATTAGCGAGCTGTAACCGTACGACTTAATCGGAGTGTTTCTTTCTTCACACGTCGCGCCTTGGAATTATCTACCGATTTCTTGCCTTTCCCTCACCTACAATCTTTAGAAATTTTAATGCAACGTCAATCGCTAACTTATATCTTGCTAAAACTTGTTTTTTATTGTCCTTTAGTCTGTATAGTGTCTTCTCCTTTCTTTTCAATCCTAGTAGCTCTTACGTCTTAGAGGATTTATCTCCTTGTTTAGGGAGAAATGATTAGAAACATCATAAAAATGCATTTTTTTAATAAATATATCAAAACTATATGAGATAATAATTAACATAATAAACTGTTATTGAATAAATGATTATTGTATTATTTACATGTTGATATTAGCTTCTTCAAATAGTAAAAGGCATTTCATTCATTTATCAATTGTTACTCTTAAGGGGTTTTATTGTTTCACACTTACGATAGCCTACTGCAATTTATAATGCTTCAGAAAAAGATTTTTGCTTTCATATTCCTGTAACTTTGTATCTAAATTTACCACAAGCAAAAGGTTCTATGGAATTGTTATTGACAAAGAAATACTAGCAAGTTCTCAATCCGAATATTCAAACGGTCCTTGCAAAAGTGTTGGTGATTTGTCATTTTGGATGTCCGTCGGGAGATGAATATTTAAACAGCCTTTCATAGGTTTGAAGCCATTCTATTAATGTAGCTACTTTTAGGAAGGCTGAGCTGTTCTTTCTTGTAAAACAAGTTAGGCAATATTCTGATTTGAAAAGAGAAAAGGGGTATCGTTATGTCCATATACGTTTTAATTTAAATATTGTTGGTTTTGAAAGTTAAGCTAATTCTCTGCGTTTAACAATAAATCATCATTAACTTTGAAAGGACCTGTAATTTATTGGATATTCGACGGAGATCACCACAGAAAGTCGCATGAACAAGCCGAGTTCATATTCTGTGCGTTTGTTGTATACACTTTCACACAAATGCCCTTACAAAGGAGATGGGTCCGTCTCGTCTTTCCACAGCTATTGGCAAACAACAAGGCTGAATGAATTCTCTAGTCTTGGAGAATTACAGAATCATCCACCGCAAGGAAAGTTGGCTCCCTGTGCCGAGCCAGGAAATTTTTCTCCCCGGAATCGATCCTCCAAATCTATAAATCGGCCATTCGCCCTTGCATGGAGTATTGCTGCCATATATGGTCTGGAGCCCCTGCTGTTTGCCTCAGGGTTCTTGATAAGATCCAGAGACGGGTATGCAATGTAATTGGCCCTGATCTGTCATCTCGTCTGCAGTCGCTCTCTCACAGACGCGACGTTGCCTCGCTCTGTCTTTTTTTACAAATACTTTCACGATAATTTTATTCGAGGAGATGCTTTCGCTGGTTCCTAGGCCTCATGTATTTAAACGTCCTACGAGGCTGGCATCCCGTTCCCACCCCTTCACCGTTGAAACTGTTAGATGTAGACGTCTCTTCTACTCCAATAGCTTCATGTCTCGCACATCTCGCCTATGGAACTCCCTTCCCTAATACTGTTTCCCTGACAAATACAAGCTCCAACTATTTAAGTGTAACGTCAATCGACATCTCCAGCTGCCTAGATCGATCCTCTTCCCTGCTCCACATTCTTTCACCTTTCATTCCTATCGGCTCTCGCTCCAAATCTTCTGTAACCCCCTTGCCTTGATCGATCCACTATCTTTCTCCACATCCTCTCCTTTACCACTCCTATCTTTTCTTCCTCCAAACCTTCTGTAACTCCTTGCGTGCTAGTGGCTTCCAGCCTTGCTTGGGGTGATAAACTTTAAAAAAAGAAAAAGAAAAAGAAGCCCTCCTGATGAAGGATGGACATTGTTAGACTAATTAAACATGGAACAAACACTTCTGCTTGGGTTTGCACCTACGAGAATGATGGGTTACTTATTTCATGAACTTGATTGTTTAAATGTTTAAAGTAAAAGTTGAATGCATTTGATCCCACCGTTTCCTTAGAACTTACCTCATTTGATCATTTATATCAAATATCACAAATTGCATCCGATATAAATCACTAAATATTATCGTTAAGAAATTAGTTTTTTTAAAATATAGTAATATGACTTATTCGCACGTTTTTCTCGGAGATATTTAATGTTATGGTTTGTATAGATTCATCCATTTCCCACGTGTATTAGCACGTAAGGGAATGTAGTGAATCCGACAGGATTTCGAATTCGGCTCTCTGATACCTTAATCGGAATCGTTAACCATGCCTCCTCATGTTTATCGATACTTTGTTTCCATAAATTCATTTCGATTTTTGCCTTGAAATGTTCACATTGGATGAAACGCGTCGGTTAAAACTTGTTTTCCTATTGTCTTTTTTCCCTTTATACATATTGTCTTTTTGTTCACGTTAATTCTGAGAATTTATTTTATCTCACATCTTGTTAATATTTTGACCTCCAATAATGAGTCCTGGTAGAACTTCTAATTTTCTCAGAATCGCTCAAAGTATAGTTTGAATAAATCTGGTGAGAAGACACAATCTTAAGCCAGTTTCTTTTTTCTTCATTCTTACTGAATTCATTTTCTCTCCGCATGCAGGTTGTTTTCTGAATAATTTCAATATCCTTCAAAGTTACCTAGTTACCGAGATGTTTCAAAATGTCTTTCTAAAGTACTTTTCGGAAATTCAAATTTGATTTTTATTCCATGAATATAAGTACGTAATAATTATAAAGTATTAGCATTATTGTAAGGTCAATACAAATTTTATCTGAAAATGTTGACATGCCTTTTATATACTGGAGAAGTGTTGTCTTTCGAAATTAAAGTATATATTCTTCACTAGTTTTGTCTACAAACAGTTTAACACGAAAATGACCCGGCTGCAACAAAGCATAAAGGGTGACGTTAAAAGTAATGCGTAGATATTTTATACTTATCCCCCAGGATTGTTAATTATCTATCCTCAAACTATTCATCCATAATACAAAAATAAATAAGTGTTTCCTTCAACTGAGGAGTTCTTAAAATAGTCATTTTAATCAATAAATTATTGTTTATTGAACATCAAAGAAATATATTTATGAGTGGAAAAATCGCTATGATTTCGACAATGCACAATTGAGAAAAAACAGTCATTTAGTAAAATATTGGTGCGTGTCTTATCACTTGTGTAGATATAGATTTATTGCTCCATAATAACCTCAATAAATCATTGCTATTTTCGTTTGCATTATGTCTGGTCATAGAATGGAGGATATTGTTCAGTGGCGCCGTTTGCTGACACGCATCTTACTTTATTTTTGCTTTTTGAAGTCACGTTGTAAAATCCTTGAGCTTCGTCAATAATTTCAACTGGTATGAATCCAGAGATATTGCCGGTCGTCATATAACTTTCCTTGCTTTGAATTGGCTGTCATTGAACCAGTGACGTAGGGCGAATCAAATCAATTTAACTGTGTTCAATGAATGGCTAAATTCAGCTGTATAAATGTCTGCGGACATCTAAGGGATGATCAGCAGACATTAACGACCATTCGATACGGGATCGTACACGATACCTCATTCATGACGAGGATCTTATATACTTTCTACACGCCCCAAACCCCTTATCTCTCTGGATCCGAAAGTGGGGAAAAGCGGCATGAAATATTTGAAACCTGTTGAGCTCAAGAATTATTTTGCTACCAATATACTAAGTGAGCACGCGAAAACAAATCAACTTTCGAGACAAATAAAAAGTATTTTTAGATCCCTTCTATGTAACCTTTATCAAGATAAGGAGGTCTATGTTTGAACGTTTTCGATATGAATGAAATTAAAACGACGAGATTTTCCTGATTGTTCTGAACGGACACTGAGCGATGCATAACATTTTTAATGATTTTTATTAAATGTTCCGTCTTCTTTGTACCGTGTCCATTTCAGGACGTTGGTGATAATGGCTCTCTCCAATTTCCTTTCCTTTCTATCAAGAATTAGCTAGCCACTCTAGCATACTCAGATACGTTAAGTCAACCATGTATCATATTATCAGAAAACATGGTCAGTAAACGCAATAAGATGATAAATTGGTGGGCTAATATTATTCAGCTATGTGCCTTGACCCATCAGGACGTAGGACGTCATGGCGGTTCACATTTTCTCTGCTTTTTGTGGCTCTTTGAATGTTTCCTTTTGTGTTATCTCTCATACTCCCTGTTCTTCTCAGACAGGTACGTCACCAGTTGCTTTTCTCTGTTCCACTTTCTTACAAATCTTTCAAGCGATCTTTCCTCATGCGCCCAACAAATTCAGCTGCCTCATCCTGTTATTAATTATATGTGTCCTTTTTGTTACCATTTTCCCTACAACTTCGCCGTTGTACGCATATTTATTACATGCTATCATATAGAACTAGATTTCTGTTTCATTCAACCTTGAAAAGATCATTCAGATTTCACTGCCATATAAGAGAACTGGAATTACATAACAGTTAAAATCTCCTTCCTTTGATTCTAACGAAAATTCCTGTTCTTACTTACTTAGTTTTTGGAAGGCATCTTCCGCTATCCCAATGCACCTTTGAATTTCACTGTTCCACATTCCGTCCTGTGAAAGAACACTTCCACTATATATAAGTTCTGCCTTTTTGGTATCTCCAATTAGTAATTGCATGTAGAAATTTCCATTTTGCTGGTAACCATGCATTGGGTCATCATGCACTTGTTGTTTAGTCCTTTATTCTAGCTTTCCTTAAGAATGGGAAAAAAACATATATATGTATAGCTTTTAATAATCCGAAGAATAAATGCTTTTTACAGATATGCTGGTATCAAGTAACTAATGATTGGCTCATCTTTTTCAGAATATTCCATTCTGCCAGCTTGAAAAGCTAATCCCTGTTGCAGACAACTGCTCAGATACATTTGTCTGTCTTAAACACTTAGTCACGTTTCCTTTCATACTGCAACGATACTTAGAGGATATCATTTTTTTTTTGGTACCGAGAGTAAAAATTGGCATTATCAAGACCGATATGCTCAAAATGTCGATCATGATATATTTTAACTTTGTGTTTCTCTCAGGTTGATTGCTACACAAACTTAGAAAAATCATTTTTTCTTTTTATTTAACCATAGATAGTGAGTGAAAGTGTAGAATCATACATTTCCCCAAAACATTTGTCGGAAATTCAACGCAAAAGACACAACCCTATTTGAACTCTGGTTAATCTTTGCGTCAGTAGCCGTTGCATTAACCGGCCGACCGCAACGAGTATAACTTCACTAGTAATGATGGAATTTAAAAGTTCGACCCAATCATTAATTTTCCCTGCTTGTTTCTCTGAGAATTTAGGTCCATAGAAAAAAAAAAAAGAAACAAGCCCCGCAAAAAAAAAAAGAAAAAAAAGAAAAACAGCTTGTATATAATCTATCGTATCTGGGCAAAGTGAAGTTAGTTGTCGTATTGAAAGTAGAATCGGAAGTAGTTCAGGAGACGTTTCAATTCAGAGAGACACTTCCGCAAACGAGGGCAAGTAAGAATTGATGATAAAACACTGTTAAACCGATCCGTTTCTAACATGTCTGAAGCTTGCATTACGTACCGACTTAAGTGACAAACAATACGTCTGCAAATTCACGGTATCAGGAAATGAGACCCATTAGCGAAATTAGTAAACTACAAATTCCGTGAACAACATGAGTAGCAAGGAATTTCGATCGACTTGTGCAGTCTTTCACGAATAAACGAATGAAGATTTTATGCTACTCGGTTACTTGTATGATGTGATGAAAAATAGATACTCTACGACAATCAAAAGTGATCAAACTTAATGTATATTTCAACTTGGAATCTAAGGAATTTATTTCTATCAACAATATTAATGTGTATGCGTGTATACTGAAAGAGAGGCACACACAGAGAGAAACATGGGTAGACAGATTATGCCATAATCTGTATTCCGGATTAACCACACTGCATAATAACTGAGAAAAAATGTCCAAAACAGTGCGAATTCAATACAAGGCCGAAAGAATTGTATAGCACGTTACGTTTGCACGTTACGTTTGCTACTCCCAGGTTCGAGAAACTGGGTAAGACCACCCGCGCTGAGATGCTAATCCAACGAGCGATATAACTACATATGACCTGACTCCACCCACTGCGTCTTAGAATTCAAACTGTCACAAGTGAACCTCTCTCTCCTAATGAAAGGAAATAAGAAAAAGAAATTGCCCTCTTCGTTAATCCTATTTTATTTAGCAGCTTCCGGACCCAGAAACAATACAGAAAGCTACAACAGCAGTTCAGCATTCATTTGTTCTGTTTTATATTTTTTATGTGTTTCTTTGTTTATTGATAAAAACTTCCTGTTTATTAATATTTTACTTATTTCCAGAGGATATATTTTACTATTTCTCTGCCTCTTCCGTTTACTCTGCCACATTTACCGTCGTCTTTTACTGTAATACCCTCATAGCTAAATATCAATACCTTAATTAATTGTTCCCAGGTCTTATTTTCATTAAATAATAAAGAACTGTATTCTAAAATCATTATGCCGGACATAATAATCATTTATATTACTATAGATTACATAGATAGTGTGGTGCAATACATTCCAAAGCATTTTCCTAACATAATCGAATGCTGATTTTGCAAAGCCAGTTCTAATCTTTGATGATGTCATGTTAATGTTTATCACGTTTTGTCGCAAAATTATGATATGGCGTATAAACGACTGTAACATAAAGACAAAAGAATGAAATACCGACAACAAATGATTTCAATGAAGCGTATACTACAGACTAACAACTACCTCGCAAACATGCCATCAGCATCTGCAGGTGGAAGAATAATGGTCAAGAAGGTCGACATGAAAATTGCCACGTAGGCTAAAGGCTCATCAGAAAAGATTCAGAAGATCTGCGGTCCATAAGACATCAGGACAATTTTCAGAATCAGTTTCATTCTACGGAGAAATATCTGCCGAGTAATGCCTAATACGGTGGAGAATATGACAAAGAACTGCGTATACTCCATTCCTTGCAGTTGTGGCAAAGAATATAAAGGTGAAACAAATCGACACCTTAAGGAAAATAGAAAATCAATAGTAATAGGTAAGACAATGACATCAAGTATACCTTATTATATAGTTATCAGACCTTGTCAAATTAAGTGAAAATACCGGACAAGGAAGAACACTAGCGAGTTATACGTCTGGGCACGTAGACGAGTGGCGTTCGTATTCTGACCATGAGACCCGGGTTCGAATCTCACCACGGTCGATTTGTCAGTAAGGTGACTTCCTGATGATATCGGACTGGAGGGGTCGATCCCAGCGTGCGGCATCTTTGGAAACTGTGTGAAAGCCATACCATGGGTTGAGCCAAACCTTGTGAGTGGAATTGGGCGGCCATGGTTAGCTGTGCTAGCACGGAGTTACAAGTCATCGTGGCCGGGACAACAGGCTCTTTCCCAGAAAATGTAACTAAGTTCTGCTCAGCATACTTGCAGTACAAACTAGCAAAAGTCTGCAACAAGGAATTGGCTAGCCGCCTAGTACACGTGTATCCTCAAATACTTACGCCTGAAAGAACCAACGCAGATGCTAAGTTATGAGGACCTTCTTAGCAGGCTAAACATAGGAATATATACGATATGGGACCCGCTAATAAAGAAAGAATTACATATGAGTAAAACTTCATTGGTTGCAGTCAAGTACGAAAAGCAGCACCAGCACTCATGAGCAAGAGCTTTAGGTTTAAAGCTTAATGTTCTCCACAGAGAGTTGTCCAACAGGATAACACACTAGTGCATTAAAGTGTAGTCTCATAAATTAGGTGATATAGTAATTGCGAGAAGTATCTCATGGAGTCAGTGGAAACTTAGTTAGTAGTACTAAAAAGCGTCAAGGCCAGTTTAACAGAGCTCGCGATAAATGGGCGGTAATAAAGTTGGCATAGGCAGTGGGACGAAAATAGTCTACTCCCGTAAATTAAATAAATGGTCAAGGTCGGAATTCCGTATAGGTTACACGGACCGATATACACCTGATGATATGAGTTGGGATAACAAGAACAAAATCGAGAACAATAGACCGCATGTAATTAGTGTGCATAACACAATGCAAACTGATGAGAAAATAAAACAATTCTGTTCAAAATGAATTTATATGTGTGTTAAAAAATAAAATTCTATACCCTGTAAAATGCTATGTAGATTTTAGTTACTATAAAAAATAAGATAAAACAGATTCTATATGCCAAACATACAGACTAAATATTATTGATAAAGAATGAACATTATTATTATACAGTGATTTAATCGATCTAATGTCTTCATCTTGGACATCGTCATAGTTACATTGTACAGCATGGTTGTCTGATTACATGTGTATTTGTATAGCTGCTATTAGAACCATACAATAGTATATGACCACTTTAATATGTACTTTCTATTCTCATATATTCGAAACCGCGGTCCAACTCCGAATCCTCTGAATGTATTGATCCAATATCGGTCTTAATTTAATTCTATCGGTATACAAAATTGTACATGTCTGGAATGGACACCAATACAGAGATATTTCAAACATGATGAGGAATACGACAAAGAGGAAATCAGAGACCCATTTGAACTTTTCGTAGACTATGTCCTGTGCATATACAAACAGAGATGTGAAAAGATTGGTCATTCAAGCATTCTACATTACATTCCAAACGAATCTACCAATAGTATATAAATATCCTGCTTTCCCTACTGATGACAATGTTCTGATGATCAGGGGGGATATGCCGAAGACGTAGGTATCCATATTTGGGCTAAGAATGATATTTAACATAAATTGAACATCATGGTTAAATTGGTTTTGATCGAGAGAAGCGTGTGGGTCTTGGTGAAGAAAACATTTCTTGGAACTTCGTGGACTGGCCACACAGAATCGCTACAATGAACTGTACCAGATAACAGAAACAAAATCACTAGAAGATTTTCAACAGCAGCAACAACTAAAATGAATACATGTAACTAGAAAAGAAAATAATGACATAATCAAGCTACCTTGTGGCATATTCATTCCCTCAGTAGAACTTTCAATATCCTTTTGTAGGACGACATTACAACTGCTTCCAGTTTTCTCCTCATTCCTGGGAGGATGACCCAGAATCCATCACGGCATCAAGTTTTCATTGGTTAAAATTAGTCTCAATAATTGTGAGTAAATTTACAATGAAAATATGATGGAAATATATATATATATATATATATATATATATATATATATATATATATATATATATATATATGTGGAAAACATTTATTTTGATATGCTTCACCTATGAATCGGTGTCATTAGAACTTCTATCCGCCGCACGCCTTCAGGTCTTCTCACCTTCCTTTCCCTGGTTGCTCTCAACAGATTTTCTCCCTTTACTAAAACTGGGGCCCGTCATTCCACCAATCCTTCACATTTCGTCAGGTAAGTGGTTATCTGCATAACTCATCGTATACCCTGTGAAGACTTAATTTTCAAAGATTCCTTCGTCATTATGCGTCCAAGCAATCACAAATGTCTTTTCCTAATGTTGAATAAATGTTTTCTTTCCGCTGCCATTTTCTTTAAAGCTCCCTTATTGCATATTCCTTCCCTCAGTAGAATTTTCAATATCCTTCTGCAGGACGACATTACAACTGCCTCCAGTTTTCTCATCATTCCTGGGAGGATGAACCAGAATTCATCACGGTATAGCACGTTCCCTTCTCTATTAAAACTCCTTCCATATATTTAAGCCACTCCTTTTGCTTTATATTGGAAATTGGCAACTCGCATTTTAGCCTATTTCCTTCGCTGAAAATATCGTATTTCGAAAACTCTAATTTAGAATTCATTATCTTTAACAGCATGAAACTCATTAATGACTTTAATCCGCAAATACTATTTACATATTAGAGAATATCAAATTTGGTTACGGTTGTAGCCAAGTGACTGATCAAGATACTGACTTTCCACACTACTTCAAATAAAAACTTAGGAAGAAATACCCTATCAATATCGTAAAATGCTTTAACAGTTCCTAGATTTGAGAAACCTATTTTCCTGAAAATATTTTTAAGAGAAATATTTTATAAATTTAAACCGAGAGAAGAACTAATTACTCGGTCAATGAATTCCGAATATTTCCTTATAAGGCAACAGCTAATATTACCATTACCATTCCATTTCTGAATTAAAAGTGGAATATTATATATGATTTTGAAATGCAGGCATATTCAAGAAATGAGCGTAAGCATTGCGGCCGTATAGGTTTACGCACTAGGTGTTTCTGAGACAATAGACTGACACTGATTTAATGTTCACTGATGTCACAAAGTCCTTTGTCACGGCCAACCGTAGGGCATAACAGCCTAGCTTATGAGAAATAGTTTTATCAAGACATATCTGAAAATACGGTCAAATTCTTGCAGGAAATAAAATCAGGGCTTGGGTCAGCATTAGTGAGGAACACAGAGCCAATCAATAAAGGAAAATAGTGTACAGTTGAAAGTACTTGCATATTTAAAAAAATACCTTTATACAGCTTATAATTATTACAAACAAGGATCATAACATTCATCGAATGATTTGTAGGTTAATGAAACTTTAACATTTTGTTTGCGAAATGATTTCGCCATTTTATATCATTAACTTTACTAATCTACTTTTTGTATGAATGATTTCTTGTAATATATATATATATATATATATATATATATATATATATATATATATATATATATATATATAAAGCTTTGAATGATTTTACCACCGTTCTTAGAGGCATAAGCTGAACATAGACTATTCGGAACATAAACCTGATACAGAGATCTTGTAGGGCGCAGTTATTCTAAGTTATGTCTGCCTACTAAATACATATCACTTTAGGTGGATTCGAAATGTTGCGCGCATGAATAATTCCAATATTCCAAAACAGCTATTTTAAGTAGAATGGCGTAAAGCAAATAAAATACAGTAAGGCCAAAAGGAAATTTTTATGACAGTACTAAATACAATATTGGAATTTATGACGGAGAAACGTTGCTCTAGAAAGACATCAGTATGTCCAACAAATTCGACCAAAAAGTCTCTAATCTGACACGCCAAGACAAGTTAAGAGTTCTGTCCGACCGAAACACAACTTGTAACGTTATAATTCTACCGTTGTATTTCATATTGCCGTCCCATCTGATGCTTCTGTTATGCAGCACGATATTCCTGACAATTCTAAGAAATAAATATTCAATGTTTTTTGGCATGTCCACTTTATTCACTTCCCACCGTTATGATCTTAATAAATATTAGGATGGTAAATGTTCTGATAAATTTGCCTCTTTGATAGTTCGATTTTCCGAAATTAAGCGCAGTACGAGTTTGGCAGATATGTAACATTAAGTTCTATGCTAAGAATTTCTTCTATTGCACTTGTCTCTTCTTGAATTCTTTTCCGGCTTCTAACATTTCAGTCAACTTTGAGCTTCAGATTCAGATTGATATGCAATAATAATCGCCATCGTCTGTCTCTTTGAATTTGATTCTTTTTTTGGGGGCCCTCTCTCCTTAATAATTGGTTTCTTAAATTCTTTAACACTCAGTGAGGTTTGCGTTTTAGTGGCTTTATTTTGTTCCTTGGCGGTAAATGATTACAAAATGTTTTACGATAACTAATTGCTATTTTTGGTACAAGAACTGTAGCACTGAAACTGAAATTGTTTTTTCTTAATTCGTTTTCAAATGTCACGTCTTAGCAGCTCTGTTGGTGTCGTACCTATTTTTCTAAATGTTTACGCCTCGTTTCGTGATGTCATACCGTTTTCTGATTATTAATTTTTATACCTTCGCACAAACACACATGCGCCCTCATATATATATATATATATATATATATATATATATATATATATATATATATATATATATATATATATATATATATATCTGTGTGTGTGAGTGTTTGCATGTGTTCTCTGATAATTTAACGTATATAGAATATTACACAAATAAATGTCTAGAACATTATCGGTCGACAAATTTCGATCGAGCACCCCAATAGCACCAGGAGATTTACAAAATAGGAATTAAGATCACAGATCTAGTAATCCCTTTATACATTCTGATCTTCGCAGATACAAGCACTTACGTGAAGTGTTTGGCATTGATTATGTGTGCAATCGAGACTACACCAAAAATGAATCTGCTTATAGAAAGCAGGTAGTGTAGTGTAATGTATAACGATCCGGAATGCGAACTCGGCTCTCCGAGTTTAAATTCCAGTCCAGTTCGGTACATGCACTTTCACCGGGAAAGTTATGAATTCATCTCCTCTAGATTGAAGAGCTGGATTGATTTTTTCCTATTATCTTCGGTTTCAACAAGAAATATGCCTGGTTATTCATGAATCGATGGTGAGACATAAGACACTTAGCTGACTAAAGAGAAAACAACGTCCCTCATTTCGTTCCTTTCGTATTAGAGGAGTTATGCTAGAGATAGTTACTTATAGTTGGGATATGAAAGACCTTGAACAAATATCAGTATCATCTACCAAGTATTCCAAGAATTAAGGATCAAAATATGCCTTTACAAAAGATAAAATATGATCTGAAATTTGAATGAATACAGTGATGTTGCCTACGCAAAATTCTTCATAAGAATTCAGTATACGGAAATTGGAAATAGTTAACACGGAAAATACGTCGCTGTATATATCTGTTATAGAATATAGTATGATGGACTCTCCCGTCGGTTTCAACGTATGAGGTTCCGACAACTGTGCTTATTCAACCCTGTGTGTAAGTCGCAAGTGACATTTCAGTCCTGCTAGTGATTTGCAAAAAAGTCTACAGATTGTGCAAGAATGTGGATTTTTGGAGTGTATGGCCGGTACAGCAGCAGATATTTTAGTCCTTTCCCTAGTGTGACGAAGCTTGGTGATGTTTGATGCTGCATTGTTCTTGATGCCATTGTAGCAAGTAGTCCTCCACTCATTGCGATCAATTGCTATGTCCTCAAACGTAGCATGGTCCATATTCGCAGCTGAGAGGTTACTTTTCAGTTTGTCCCTGTATCTAAGCAATGGTCGGCCCACGCTTCGATGACCACTGTCAAGTTGACTATACATGAGCATTTTTGGTATTCTGTTGTCTTGCATACGTAGCACATGACCAGCCCAGCGTAATTGTGACTTCATGAGAAAGGAATCAATACCATCAATATTACACATGGTGAAAAGGTCAGCATTGGCCATCCTTTGGCTTGGGTTTATTCCACAAATTTCTCGAAGACAGCCCTTGTGAAATACATCCAGCTGCTGAATTTGTCTTCTGTACAGTGTCCAGGACTCTGAACCATACAATAGTGTTGTAAGGACTACAGCCCTGTAGACTTGTATCTTGGTCTCAAGCCTAATGCCCCGGGGTTTCCCGAGTCGGTGAATATAGTATAGAACATGGTAAATTTGCTTTGTAATATTTTATCTCATGAGATCATTTTATTTTTTAATTTGCATGTCATTTTGGATATTCCTTTCAAATTATTTTTATATTTAACTCCTATTTCATAAAAAATTGTATTTTTTTATTTTACTTTTTATTTTTTTTAATTAATTTTTTTGAAAGAAAAACGTTTGAAAAAATTACTTGAATTCAATTTTAAATCTAATCTTGAATTATTTTTTACTTTATTTCTTTCGCATTTAAAATTAGTAACTTTTAGGTCTTATTCGGAAATTAATGAAATTATTTTTACGTTCTTTGTTTTTCAGAAAAAATATAGTAAACATATCTTTTTTTAAATATGTTACAACCCATTTACTTAGTCTCATGAAATATCGAAAAATTCAATTGGACTAAAAACTTATTTATGGTGGCCTCTAAATAACATTATCTTTAAAAGGTCACGCGTGTAAACCGGGAAAACCCACTCAACCTTTTGGGACTGCAATTTTTTCATTTCATTTTTGTGTTTCATTGTGTCTCAACAGGCTTTGAAAATTTGTTCATCAGTGAAAAGCATTAAATCTATCTTCATGTACAAGGGACATGACTGTGCTTCTGTTGAAGTAAGCGACAACCCCGCGGCAGATCGTGAGCAGAATCTAGCTCATGATGAAATTACTAATTATCTAACTTGTTGATAAGTTTATCCTCCGAAAGCTATGTACAGACTGGCAGAGTTCAAGCAACATAACACATCTCACAATGTCTACAGACTTGCTGTACATCTTGAAGACCAGAAAATGGTTACTTTCACAGAGCCAATGCTCAGCAAACTGCTATGACACAGGGGGACCATGTCACTACTAGCATTGCATGGTTTCAACTGAATGAGCAAGGAACCATTTGTACCCTGACTTTCCGCTGCATTATCTGTTCAATAAGCGCACTAGAACATGGACACCAAGGCAAAGAAATATGAATATCATCTACAGATTGACCTTTAGAGACACAGAAAAAATCCACTTGGGAATGTTGCTGCTTCATGTTTCAGACGCCATGAGCTTCTAGGATTTGGGCAATGTAGAAGGAGATATCTCGCCAACATATAAGGAAACATGCCTGTGATATGGACATTTCTCAAATGATAACACACTGGAACATGTATTGCTAGAAGCTTCTGCCTGTCGGATACGCTTACAGTTGTGTGTTACGTTCGTTGCTCTGTGCACGTATATGAACCCTATAAATGCTCTTCACCTGTGGACCACACGCAAGGAATCCATGATTGAAGATTTCTTGGTGCAAGAAATCTTCAATGCTTTTCTTGAAGTATTGATAAACACCAATAATAATACATTTATCAAATCCCCGTATAACATACTAACTCGCATAAACACGTGCACTTTCAGTTATAGAAGTGACTGCCGATTACAAACAGCAATTATACAAAACATTCTACAATGAAGTGAAAAAAATTGATTAGACTCTCATTAATAACGAATATCCTAATTAAAAATTGTCGATGTACAAATTAGCGGAGGTGTTAGAAATACTAACATAAATAAAAAAGAACATAATAATTCCTCAAATAACCCTAAAATATAAACCAACTATACTACTATACCACGATCAAACACACTATAAACGAGAAGAAAATGTCCTTAACAAAACTCGTAATTACTAATATATACTGCACAGAACAGGGTAGAAAAATGAAACTAATTATATACTATAATGAATTTAATGAAACCAGCTTAATGATCCAAAATAAGTCTTCTGCATCAACTAAAGTTTTTGCAAAAAAACATCATGTATCTCAATTTTAGTAACCTTTGTGAGATTGTATCTCTGACAAAAAGTCAAGAATATTATCATCGCAGATTCAAGTTTTATAGCCCGACATTTAAAGGAATATTCCTCTCTGCATTTACGATTTAGGGAAATATTCATTGTCAAAACAAGTATACTCTACTTTCAAAATAAAATATCAAACACTTCAAGTTCTGGAAGCCCTATATACAAAAAATTACAACCAACAATAAATAAAATTAATTATGAGTATATCAACAATATTTTAAAATCTCTATAACAGCAGAGCTTTTAAATACCTAAATTGAAGTTTTTAAAGAAATTACAATTATAAATACAATGTTTTAAAATACTTAAATTGTAAGTCTTAAAATAATGATAAATCTAAATTAAATTACCTCCCTTGATAAAGTTTCTTGAATCAACAGAGGGCGTTTGATGTGTATTTAACAAAAAAGTAAAAATAAAATCACAACTAACTATTAGTTTAATTATTGTCTTAGCAATTAACAGAATTAACAATGAAGATGATCTTCGATGATATGAAATACTCCAGAAAATAAAAATAATGAGAAAAATATACGGCGCCTTCCTTAATCAGTTTAATGGTAACTGATCCGTAAAATTGAAATACTTAAAATAAAAATAGACACACTGCGTCTAGACTATGCAACCAAATATATATATATATATATATGTGTGTGTGTGTGTGTGTGTGTGTGTGTGTGTGTGTGTGTGTGTGTGTGTGTGTGTGTGTATATATGCCGACAGTCTGCTTCATGCTTCAACACAATATTCAGGCCATGTGGACTGTGTTTTGGATCAACTATTAATATATGCTGGACTGTGGTGCAGTGAATGTAGTAATGTCTACTGTATTATCCTAGCGGTTATTGTGTTAGCGATAACGGTTATGTTTCAAAATATTCTAGATGTTATTGAGAGGAAATATTGGTTCAACGGAATCAGGTTATTTGTTAACTTTTTGTTCATTATTTATTATTGATTTCTTAAACGATCTATCTTTGATATGGCATGTTTTTACATATAAATCTTGTATACATTACTCTGGGTACCTCCAGGAAAACGCTAGTCAGCATATTGGGATGAAAAGACAATTTTAAAATAGTTTTATCGTCAAAATCTTTATATTATTATTAAAAGGAAGGTTCAAATTATTTTTTATTGTTTAATGTTTTCACTCCGAAAAGAACATTCGAAATTTTGATTATAAAACTTATTTTTCTTGCGTCAGCGATTGTACTAACTTTTTTCATAGTAAATTTTGGCCTCTTTTTCCAGTGACAGACACATTAATTAGGAAACGCTTGCAAAAATCCGATAATTGTTTGATTTTAACGACATTTTCAGAACTTATTCTGACATGAATTAAATTATTTTTTTAAATGATTTTTATTAGAAAATGCCCGTAGAGATATATGTTTTACATGTGTTTTCGCGTCACCTTCTTTTTATCCCTTGTAGAATTTAAATCGACGGATTATGTTTGCAAATTTGGACTCGGTTTTGCCGAAACTATGATCTGAATCGGAAAATAAAAAACACAATAAAAATAAAATATTTTTAATTAGAGAAGCTTTTAATTGCTTTTATGAATAATATATATTAAAGATAATATTGTTTGGAGTAACCCAAATTTTTCGACGAAAAATGAATTTTTACAAGATTTGGTTTCATTATTTTACAATTTTAAATTGAATAATTTATAAAGTTTTTAAATCTTTTAAATTCATTTTCAATGAGATAATTCTTAGGAAATAGTTCTATTAAGTAAAACTATATTTACTAATCATATAATCGACAAGCTTATTACAAACTTCCTTATTATTTTATTTAATTTTCTTCGTTGTCGTTTTGATTTTTTCAAAATCATTAACTTCTCCTTTTTTTTGGCGGGGGGCGGATTCTGCGTTCTTTTTCCTCAGGTTTCTCAGATGTATGTCATTTTCATATTTTCTTTTACCCTCATTTCGGTTTTTCACAAAACCATATATCCCTCATTCTCTTCTCAATTTAACTTTCCTTAATATCAAAGTAAAATATAGTAAAAACAATTAATGTTATCCTTAACACAACTATTTCCAACAATTTAGCGCTCCATTTATTTTCTTTGACTGCCATTCGTGAAAACATTTAGTCGATGGATTTTGAAAAAAAAAGATGAAATTATAAAAATCGCTAAATATTCTTAGAAATAATCAAACTAAACTTTCTGCAATATTTTTTTTAATTATCGGAATAATCATACATTAAACTAACGTATTGATTTTTTTTCAAAACGAAGACTTCAAAGACTAATTTTCAGAAGGCTCATTAGTTGCTTTTGGCCATGTAATCTGAGAAAGCTCTGTGAATGCAATCAGTCAGTTTCAGGTCATTGATTGCTAGTGTGTGAAAAAAACTAACAAATTCTATTGATGGTACTCTTTCTATGAAACCCCATAAATAATAACTGAAAAAAATTAAAATAATGCATAATTCGGGTTTTATTAAAAATGTATTTTTTAACCAAAGCCACAATTCCCCAATGTGTCTGAAACACTTTTAGTTTTCATTTGTTGATTAAATACATAATAAAAAAAGTATTATGAGCGTAAATACAGAAATAAACAAGAAAGCCTACCGTAAATGTAATCAGTTATTTATTTACCGTGTGTATTCCCATTTCCTATTTATTAAACCAATATAAATTTTAATTCATTATAATGTTTGCATTGAAATACAGCAAGTCCTGATCAATAACCAGATCTGTATATTAGCGCCGATTTGATTTAAGTTTCATATTGCTTATCCAATATTTCAATGTTCTGAATAAGTAACAGCTCAGACTCTCTTAGATTGTGTTACATTGTTCACTAACAAAAACAAATATAACTGGTGGAAGGGAAACTTTAAGAATGGAGCCAACAAGAGAGAGATTTTAATGAAAATTTATGTTAATAAGCTTTGTCGTCCAACCTATAGGTTGGCCAATGAATAAATAGCAAATAATGATTGAATATAGCGAATAACAAAGCAACAGGTCTTGACACAATTACGATGTGTATATGAATAAATATACCAAGAATTGGCTAGTGATTCCATTATATCAAACTGGAAATATCCTGCTGTACATATCAAATGAATATTGCATGTTTCATTAAGCTATTATTATTATCATTGTTATTATTATTATCATCATAATTATTTGTTATTATTATTATTATTATTATTATTATTATCATCTTCATTATCTGTTATTATTATTATTATTATTATTATTATTATTATTATTAATATTAATATTATTAGCAGTAGCAGTATCAGTAGTAGTATATAATTGATGCCCATTAAAATAATACCCATCTTAAAAAAGAGTTTAACTTTCACGCGATCTCAGGCTAGTTAGATATCACTGCTGAATGGAATTACGGTATTCCAAAATAATGTTTCTTTTAAATTCGATGGCTTTTACAAGAGGAAACAGCTTTTCCCTTGATTTTTCTAATTTCTGCAATCATGCTTATATTTACAAAATGACAGAATCTTTTATTTGAATCTGTACGTTTTATAACGAACAAGTGAAAAATTTACGGTAATGCAAATGTGCCTGTCAGCTTTTGTGTGTTTCAGTTGTATATAAGCTATTGTCATTTATTGTATACACGCATCCATTAAGATCGTTTTAATGAACATTGACTATTTAATACACAACCGGTGTTAGCAAAGCCTCAAGGCGTGTAATAATTTTTAGCGATAAATTGCAAGAAGAAAATCAATTTATTAAGTTGTTTCCAATTAAAAAAGATCGAATTTAAATCACTATAGAGAATAATGACATGAAATAAAATATTTTGAAAGCACTTGAAAAACCGGTGACTGGAGATGTAAATGAATTAAACTAAATATATTTACGTGTGTTTATGAACTTATAGGGACATGAAGTTATTGTCTTAATGTAATAAACAATTGCATAAATGTTCATATATATACTGCAGGTAAAAAGATACGGGAAACTTGCATTTCTTTAAAAACATCTAAAATGAGGTAATTTTGTATTTCTTTTAAAGTAAAATATACCTTTTCCGTATTTGGATTCATTTGGACAAAAATCAACATTAAACTATAACAATTAAAATACAACTTCATGTATTTTTCTTTAATAAATCCACCACCTGCCTTAATTAGTGCTTCACGATTTTTTGGCAAACTTTCCAATAGGTTTTGAAAAAAATAGTAGATGGCAGACCATCACAAGCATTATTCAAGCAATGTAAAAGCTCACTCACACTCCGCATTTTCTCTACGGAATCTCCTATACAATTTATTTGATAGTAATACAGTCGAATATAAGGGAGAAGATTGAGCCGGCCAAGTCATAATTTTCAAAAACTCGAAGTAACTTTGACATAATTTAGAAAAGTGTCTTGGACCGTTGTCTTGTTGAAAAGTATTTTGTGAGTTCGATATCCGGCTGCAGCAGAGATGAGTAACTAAAGGGAAATACTTGAAACTGAGATATGGCACGTGGACCTAGGTCAGTCTAGCGCAGTCAACTAAATAAATGTTTCAGTTCGCAGTATTCGAACTACTTTGTGAAAACATGGATTCGCAAAACGCGCAATTAATTTTACCCGCAGACGCGAGGTGGTTGTCAAGAGGTAA
>OZ038481.1:105474593-105482093 GCA_964036315.1 Acanthosepion esculentum
CCCGTTAATCCTTGAATGAAAAATAACCCTTTAAACATATCTGTTGTCAGTTCTTTTAAGTTGAATTTTGCACTCCTTGCTAATAATTCCAACCTATGTGACAAAATCATCATATTTTTTTCGTCAGATTCATACACTTCCACCGAGTATTGAACAACGAACTTTTCTCATTAAAATTATAGACGGAATTTTTTTTTCAAAGCAGATGTCTCCTAATTTCAGTTAGTACAAAATTACTGTATTTCTCATGTTCTACATGTGCTAAACTTCTCAACAAATGTCTTGTTTTAGTTTGTCGTCTTCTCAGATGCTGCATTCTTCTCTGAAAATTTACTTGTATTTTCTAAAATTATCAGAAAAGCTAATTCCATCATCTGCATTGTATGTGAATTCAGTTATAGTACTTTCCCGACTCGTGAGTGAAAGCACTTGGAGAATGTTCCGGTTTCTTCCATATTATTTCAATTAAATTTTGTTCTTCTTACTGGAATTCCGACAACTGATAATGTTGGTGTTTCATTGTTGTATTTTTACCAAATGCGCGAACATGTTTTCCATATTTATAGAATATGTGTTTTTTTCTTTTCCTTTTTTATAATCACTAAAGAAAAAAATTAAACCAAGGTGGTTCTAATTTCTCGTCATCAATGTTGTCCTGTGCATCGAAGCAAAGGTACTTTTTCCTACTTCGTATGAGTTTCGAACCCACGTCGTCACTGTTATATCTCATGGTTATAGTATTACGTCTCGCTTCGGCTACACGCCGTGACGTCATCAATTCTTCCTCCTCAACTGATTCCAACGGACTTCTCCTTTCTTATACGAGTTCTTTATTTAAGACGTATTCCCTAGTTCATTTGTGTTACAGGGGAATGCTATTTACTCCGCAACAATGTCATGTTCCAGTTTTAAACATTAGGCGTCACAAAAATTCCTGGATTCTCTTTCCAATTGAGAGGATATGTATTCTTTTAGTTTCCTTCTAAAGTATTTCAGATTCTCCTTCACTTCCATTATTCCCTTGCGTCTTGGTGGTATCATCGCCTTGATTAAAACACTAACCCTCAAATCTATGTATAATTTGTAATCCTTTATAGATGTAAGAGAGTTTTTCATCAATACATATAATAGATATATCAATACATGAGTCGATGCATTTTACATTCGATTAGTTAAAGCCCTCTTTTATCTTGTGATGTCAAATGTATAACACCAATTTATTGCTGCCTCTTTATCCTTCACATTTGCACGGTATTGTTAGACGAGAAATCTCAATTCGTCTTTCCACTAAGTTTAATAACCTTGTCATTGTCACGTCAGAACAAATAATATAACTCCAGAATGCATCTTAGTTACATACCTGCTGCTTATTAAACTACAGACACGTTTCCACGTGTGATTTTTTCTGGGCCAATATTTTCGTAACCTGCAAGATCAAAATTCTAGCCGATTGTGTTACTGACATATTCACCTGTAACACTTGTCATCTGTGCTGAGAGGTTTATTAATTCTTTGCAATCGTTGGATAATTTTTTTTATCAGTTTTATAATTCTGCTTTTAGTACTGACTGTAACTTTTCGAGGATCCTCAGAAGAAGAAATGATTACTGTCAAGCAATGTTACTCCCAGTTGTGTACATTCAAACAAAAAGTACACGGATTAAATCGTAGCACTATAGCAATGTTCTGCAACATTTACTTTACGATAAATACGAATGTGATATATCTGAGGTCATTAGAATAAGATTTAGTTTTCATCATTGTGTTTCCTACTTAGAATGGTTATTACATTGACTGTCGTAGAATATGCTAGAGCTGTTCTAATACAACCATTTAGATATGGCCGTTCTACATTGGTATTATGTTATTACATTTATGAAAGACTATTGTATCTGTTTTCAATATTTTCTTTCAGTATATTTCTTGTAAAATTATTTTTAAATTATCTATGTAAATAATTACACAAACTTGATATTGTAAAAAAACACGAAACCGATAAGAGATACAATATTAATATATGTATTTGTAAATAAAGAATGAAATGTTTTATCCACTGAAGATTAGAAATAAACAGTACGAATCCCACAGGTACAGCCAGTCTATACGCATTAAAATATAAATTTGATCCTAAAATCTATAACATAGAAATATATATTTTTATTTTACCTTTGAGAAATTTTGAAAACTTGATGGTTTTATAATATTCGATAAATACGTTTTGTTGTAATACATTCTTAGTGACTCAAATAATAATTGAACTATGGCGTGAAATAATCTCTGAAAGATGAACCGTCGCATTTCTGAAAATGGTACAAATATCCCATGCTAAAATACAAAACCGTACGCACACATTTATTATCGTATATGTGGTAACCCTTTACGTTTTAATGAACTGCTGACATTAAGTTTCTTAATACAATGAGACTTCAGTCTACGAACTTCATACAAACTTCATACAACTTCATGAAAAATGGCATATATATATATATATATATATATATATATATATATATATATATATATATATATATATATATATATATATATATATATATATAGGGAGAGAGAGAGAGAGAGAGAGAGAAAAAGAAAGAGAGAGAGATAAGCGTTTTTAATCCCCATGATTTAATGAGTTATGTACTCCGTTTCTTTGCTTTGCTATTTTATAATCATTTCACCCCAAGTAAGGCGAGAATGCCACTAGTATATAAGGGGATACAGGGAGTTAAAGTGAGAGAAAAAACTGAGTATAGGAAGGGTTTAGTAAAGGGCGTATAATGAACGGGATTGAAGAAGATAAAAGATGGCGATTACGTTGCATTTAAATTTCTGAAGATTGTAGTTATCAGTGAAGAAATTATACAGGGGGGAGTTCAACAGGTGAGAAGTGAGAGAAAAGTAACTGTTGGAGAAGAAGTTAGGTGGAAGTTTCTGTGGAAAAATAGAAACGTGTCATGCTGAACGATTAATTGAATAAAATACTGACATATCATAACTATTTTGACTTCAAGTCATCTTCTATTTGGCGGTTCTACTTAGGATGATAGCGATTATAGCTCTCCACAATTTCCTGTGCTTTGTAGCTATTAAAATAACATTGTCCAATCTTCCGTTTTACAAGGACGCTAGTTAGGTTATTCATCATTTTTTCCATCTTTCAGGCCATCGGTCCCGTGTGTATTAAAGTTTCCAAGCCCACATTCCTCATTGTATACCCTAGTAATTTCAACTGTCTCTCTCTGTTGTTAAATATTAGCGTTCATTTTGTTTCCATTTTCTCTAAAACTGCTTCTTTGCAAAAGTGGTTCACGGTATATCAGCATCCTTATGTAGAATTACATTTCTCTAACTTCAAGTCTCTTCCTCATAGAGATCGTCCATTACTGAGTCATAAAGGACAACATATATAACGTAAAATTCCAGTCTTCTTTTCTTTGTCTAATTTGTCTATTTCTTTTAATACTTTGCTTAGTTTTTCGAATGTAAAATTTCGGATTTCAATGTGCATGTTCCGTCCTCTGTTAAAACACTTCCACCATATTTAAATTCTTGTATTCTGGTATCTCAGATTTGTAATTTGCATATTGCACTCTTAATTCTGCTGACAGCCAAAGAAGGCCGAATTCTTGTAACTGACGTTTAGACGTTTCTCTTCACATTCATCCAATACCTTATGTGCGAGATTTTATAATTTCCTTTCTGTTTCTGCTATCAACAATGTGTCATTTGCATATATGGCGGCCATTAATAAATCCTGTGACGACATATAATCTCATCAGAATCGCCTCATTTCATAGGTTGAAAAAGCCCGGTGAGAAGACACATCCTTCTATTACACCAATTTATATATACTTAATTTTCAATTTTTTTTAATATCCTTGTCGAATATGGCAAGGCGACCTAGTAGCTGCACTAGTTCCATGTAACGTATTTTCTCATACTCTGTTGCATAATCTATAAAACACAGGTATGCATCCTACTGCAGTTTATTCCTCTTTCTTATATCAATCTGATAATAAATATCACAATCCTCTCCCCAGGGTCTTTAAAGAAACGGTGGTGTCCTTGTCCTATTTTGTGTATAATTTGAGCGCTCTATTCATCAAGTTTTGGATAATAAATTTCGTTAAAATGATCATTAAGCAGTTTGTCCAGTAGAGTTTATATTTGTTTGCACCTACCTGACTTTTTAGACAATGCTAATAAAATGGATCCACTTAGCACTTCCGGTATATAACCACAGTAGTATATTTCATTTATTATATCTGTAATCTTGTCAATACCGAAATCATGTAAGACTGCCAGGATCTTTAATACACTTCAGTCTTGGCTTACTGCTTTGTTTCTGTGAAATTTGGCAAGAAAAGATTTCACTTCAAATGTTAATAATTCTGGTCATTCGATATTTATGTGTATTGCTGGTTGTCCTCTTTCATCGGGGAAGAGTTGTATCTTCATCACGGTTCACATACACCTAAAATATTAACATTTAACTTATTTATGTAAGTGGTCATCTGTAAGGTTCTAACATTCCAACTCCCAAGAGTTACTTTGTTATGCTAACAGTCGCTGGTTAACGGTCCGGTTATACCTGTCGCCCATGTCTTTAGTTACTGGTGGAAGAATCAATTCCTAGTAATTTGACCAACGTTACGACATTTTTTGCTAACAGCCGCGGGATGTCGGTCAGATAATATTTGTCCCTCTTTACTGGATGAGGAATTAGCCTCCAACAGATGTAACCACTTTCATGTCGTTATCTTTAATAATTTGATTGTTAAAAGACACGAGTTTCTTGGGATGGATTGTGGTGTGGATGGCCGTGACTTTCTGCAATTGTTTTATTGAATCTCCGCCTATAGTTAGCTTACCCTGACATATTACGAGGTCTTTAGAGTTTAAACATGTTAACTTAGTTAATGTGAGAAATAATGATCATATTTTTTGAAAATTTGCCGTAACGGGGATGGGAGGTTAATTTGACGAATGTAAATCATTATTATATTTTTTATGATAAAGAATGTCCGTAAGATGTTACTTACAAACAGAATACGACTCAAAACAAGATTATTATTATTATTATTATTATTATTATTATTATTATTATTATTATTATTATTATTATTAATATTATTATTATTATTACCTTTGATTTCTGTTGTTTACACAATTCTTTCCGCGTAAGAACCAGAGACCTAAGGTCAGAAATGACATAACATTTTCCAGTGAACATTTTGGAAAAACACACAAAAAAAATCAAACCGAAGATAATACATATTTTACATTGAAAAAGCCGTTCGTATGCTGCGTTGTGCTTGTGAGTACAATTTTTTTATATTTCTATATAGGCTAACAATGATCCCATCAATAAAACGGAGGACATAAACTGCCTTTGTTCATGTCCTCACATGCTATATTTTTTTTTTAAAATTCGACTTCTAGGTCCTTGTTTTTGATAGATTTTTGATGATCTACAAAGATTACAGTCTACAGGGACTCTCCTGTCAGTAAGAATGCATATCCTGTTTCTTCGTCTCTCATTACAATGTCTGGGTGATTAGCGTTGAAATTATTATTATTATTATTATTATTATTATTATTATTATTATCATTATTATCATTATCATTATTATTATTATTATTATTATTATTATTATTATTATCATTATCATTATTATTATTATTATTATTATTATTATTTGTACTGCTACTATTTAAATTCAATATAATTTATTTGCTTGAATTTCCCGAGGTAACAGCGAGAGAGGAAATTCACTATATCAGTTTTGCTCAGACCCAAAAGGTTTCATAGATGATAACCAGAAACTTAAAAGATAAAAATAAAAATTCATATTTTTTCTGAAATCATTGTTCTTATAGGTGGGGTGTGGAAGCCATATTGATGAATGTAAATTATTAGTATTGTTAAATGTGGTTTTCATATTCAGTAAGGTTGTTCGTTTCTGAACATGACAACCTGATCGGACATACTTGTGTTTCTTCAGCAAAAGAAGGCTGTCACTTAGTTTATGCAGCAATTTTGCTTAGAAGACCTTATTTACAGTTCTAATATGTGCACCACGGAGGGCATGTTCGGTTGTGAATGCAACGATTTCATTTCCATCTACTGGCTGCTAAGTACGGCTAGATGTTTCCGTCTGACCTTCTGTTTAACCCTTTGATTATGGGAAAATTAATAGATTCACATCTTTGCCAAGGATATTTGGGCGAAAATCAATGTGACTGTCTCTACCGGAATTCGAACTCAATTCGCCGATATCCCGTTTTGCGAAACATTACACCACATGCATATTCAGACATAGCAAAATCCGCCAAATTACCTATAGTTTTGTCGCGTTTCCTAAGTAAATGCCCTTCGTTCTACACAGAAATTCAAAGGCTAATGGAGTAAATGTGTTTAATTAAATATTTAAGATGCATCGTCTGAAAGAAATATTTTAACTTAAGAGCAGTTGAATTACTTTAACTTTATTTGTTGCTTATTTCAATAAATTTAGAGACGGTCGTAGACTAGATTAATTTACACACAGTAATTTTAGAAATGCACTTTAATATATATATATATATATATATATATATATATATATATATATATATATATATATATATATATATATGATAGATTACGAGGTAGCGTAGCTACGACATATTGTGCGTCACTGATAACTGTCCATGCAAGCTCGTTATATTCTGATTAAGGATCAAAGCAGAAGCTTTAAAACAAGGTTGAACATTATTCGGACTATTATCTTCATTTTGTCGCCTTTTGTTTCAGTCACTGGATCTAACCAACCAAACCCAAAGAGTGTGAGTTCAATAGTCGGTTAAGGCAGAGGAGAACTTGGAGAGGGGAATTAACAAGATATCTGATAACTGACATCCATTAAACATGGCACGTGGAACTAGAACAGTCTACCACAGTGAGCGAAATAAAGAGTTCAGTTCGACATCCTAACCACCTGAAGAAGGCTGGAGCGTACAACGGCCGAAACGTTGTAATAAATACGGCGACAAAGATGAGGACAATAGTGCGAATAATGTTAATAATGTACATAATACCTCATCTCAGAAATATAGACAGATGTTGAAAATCTAACTTGCAGTTGCATAATAATCGCAAAGACTGACACGTCTACACACAAAAGAATACCCTCTACTGTGCAAAATCTGATGGTGGCGCCATGGCTGGTAGTACCGCATTAGCCACCGAAAGTCCGGCTGACGAGCGCAGGGAATCTGACGTGCTTTTTCAAGTTGTATGAAGACAAATTGACAGTGTAGCCATGGAATGTGGACAAGTTGTGACAACGTTTAACTGCGGTAGGACCTTCTCTTCTTAGCCTTTTTCCGACAATTTTATTTTGTGAATATGTGAAATAAATGAGACAGCAGATGTGATGTAAGTTAGGGAACAATAGACAGATGATAATGAGAACCATCCAACGTGGGGGGGCAACATTGCATCAAATCCCACCTATT
>OZ038481.1:105492093-105522093 GCA_964036315.1 Acanthosepion esculentum
AAATAAATAAATAATAAAAAAAACAAATGAAAACTACAGACAAAAGTTCATTTTCTTCATCAAGACATTCATTTCTGTAGTTTACTGCTACAGCAAGCAGAAACAATTTTTTTATCCCGATGATGGCCATGTTGGCCGAAACTAGTCGAGGAATCTAAATGAAATAATAATAATAAAAGCATAAGAATATTAATCTACAACCCAGTATGTCTGAAGATTTTAATTGATTTTTTTAATAATTTTTATCGTTCAATATATATATATATATATATATATATATATATATATGAATACTAGACACGGCTTTATGAAGAAAAGAATAATAGAATAATATACACTTAAAAGGGGAGATTACTCAGAAAAGGAAATAATATTCATTAAAAATCATCGTTGTAAAATTAATACTTGATGGCACTTCTTAATTATCTTTGCAATTATCTTTTGTTGCCATTGTCATTTTTAATAACAAAGCGGAAAAATCAAATCGTTCTATAAAATGTCCTGTCAAATCCAAACCAAATTATATGAAGCCAAAGACAAATTGTACACTCAGTTGTTAACCCACTATTACCAAAGAGAGACGGTTAGCATTAATGGTTTATATATAGAAACCTATCATTTACTCGATTTTGCCGTCGGCATTCATCTATTATTGCACATCTTTTTCCTAAATCATGCGGAATGTTTCACTGAAGGACAAATTGTAATGACTGTCAAAATTATCCGTCCACAAATACAACCTAAATTTGGTGTGTCCTTTCACAGTGTCTGCAGTTTCGCAAATAGCATTGACATGAGCAATTGCGTCCAGTCATAAATACGGGAGACCGGGAACGCAGTATTCATAATCGAGATTTTATTGACGCCGGCAGTATGGCACATAAGAACATTCATGCGTAAATTAGATTCTGCACCAAAAGTGGACACGAATTCGGGAAAACTGTTGTGCATAACGTTTTGGCTCTTATATTCCATACAGAGATACGAAGATACGAAGGGAGATGCTCCCCGGATCCATGAAAGAAACAAAGTTAGAAATATTGCCGGAAAATGCTCAGCTAATTCAGGAAATATGAGTTCACAGTTACAAGATTCTCTGTAGAAGATCTCAGTAAACGCTCTTTCGAAACTCAGAAGAAATTGATGTTGACGACAAGTGTAATTTCGTTATCGAATATCAAGTTTTATCACTATCTCGTTTCGTGACCTTCAACGAAATAAATTATTGCCCAATATCTGTACAAACTTAGATAAAATATGAGTGCTTATGCTTACTTCAAGCGAGAATGACCTAGTTTAAACAGGACTAAAGACTAACTAATCAAATATGTCAGATAAGCGTGAATTCAGGTAAGATGGTGTAGTTTTTCCCCAAAATATTATTACTTACTTGTGGACCCGCTAAGCAATAACGCGCGAGGATTTTTGAAGCACATTATCAACATGATCTCCCACTAAAAAATCAATATTCTGAAGAATGACGTCAAGAAATAAATAACCACGATTCTCAACTACTTCGTGATTAAGAGTTGCGCAGGTGTTTGTGTTTTTCACTGAGAATTTTCCAAGCGACATGGAATAAATTACTTGTTTTTATATTACCTCTTATCTAATAGATTTTTCCATATTAATAGTCCTACTTACGAATAATAAGCGTGTGTATTTCTATCTCACACTGTATTATATGTGATATATTGATATAAATCATTGTATTTGAATAAATACTGATCTGATGCGCTGAATAGCTATTTTCTATTCTGTAATCTATTAGTTTTATCGACATTCCTGTTGTCTGTAAAACTCTAGTTTTGAATCGACCCTACTTTGTAAGGATGTCTATTTTTGTAAGCGAAGATAAAGTGTTGGGACTGTCTTTTCCCTCGAGTGCAGTTGGCATATTTGATGAAATTACTGGAGACTATCATGGCAGGTGACCAGTACTAGCCTAATTAACAATGTCAGGAGGCAGACGGAAATTATATATTTGATCAGATCAAGATAGATAGATAGATAGATAGATAGATAGATAGATAGATAGATAGATAGATAGATAGATAGATAGATGCTAAGGGCACCACCTGAAAATCAGTTGTCTTGAAAGCTTTTGAATTCGTCACACAAACACATATAAATGTGGAATAACTGACATATTCCAGACTCCTCAAATGTGATGTCTTGTTGTTCATTTATATTTTAGCAATAATGGATGTTACGGTTGGGAAAAGCTGTTAAAAATTATTATTAGTTTGGCAGATGAATTCGTTATTCCCTCCATTTATTTTAATTGTATTCTTCCTTAAAAATGTTTAACAAATCTGTCAATAATAGGAAAAGATAAACAATTCTTGTAGATAAAAATAGAGCTGAAAAATACAATAAAAAGTCGAGCAAAAATGACATTGCAAAAAGAAAAAATACCGAATTTATTTGACAACACTTTACATTTGGTAAAGAAAATACCAATATTTTTATAAAGAAGTATTACGTCCCCATACATATTTATTCAATACACCTCCAGCAAGTTAGTACGGCTACAATGATGCGAGGGACTGCTGGGAGGGTAAGAGAATGAAGAGACACCGTAAGGAACCCGGAAGCAGAATTTTAAACAGGAAACAAGGGAAAGGAGTAGGCTTCTCAGTCTTTAACCGCTGTCTTGACGGTATTTATATATAAACCTATTCGTAACGTTGTGAATAATCAACGTCGTCTGATGTGATTAACTTAGAATGTACTTCTGCAGTTGAAGATATTTAAGATAAACTGTAATAAGTTAAAACAATTCAATACATGTGGAACATTTAAAATATGAAAAAAAATCATTAAAACTCTTCTATTTAGTGAAGATTACAATAGGAGGAAAGATAATGACTGGCTGTGCACTTAAAGTGGTTAAGATCTGAATGCTCTTGTCTTGAATGCATTCTCAAGAGAATCTATTCTACAAAGTAGTGGTTTTTCTTATGTAGCTCTCTGTGAAAATGCTTATAAACGAAATAAGAAAAGAATGACAATGATTTGAACTTCTGGAAATAGCAGAGTGAATCTCAGTTGCAAAAGTCTGAAATGTTAGAAGTAAACAATGGAACTCATCATGGACATAATGAGGGACAGGTGATTAGGCTGCAACATTGTGTCTGTGGGAAATGGAACCATCGGCTGGAAAATAATTCATCCTCCCCAAGATTGCATATCCAATTTTAAACAAGGCTAGAGAGTCAGCATTGGGAATCTCCAACCCATATATGGTAGCATCGCTCTATTTGACTATTGTAAACTAATTATAGCAGTAGTGATAAGGTATTTCCTGGCTTGGTACAAGTCCTTTTCCAGCAATGTTAGCAATCAATCCAATATATGGGTTCCACTTGAAGTCTGAATTGAACTTGAGTACCGAACATCGGCAAATCATTCTGAAAAATACACTTTTTCCTTGCAAGATCCAATTTGCTCAGTTTAATGAAACAGATTGTTCTCGTCTTTAGTGTCATATTGACGACGTTTCGGTCGTTGTACGCTCCCGCTTTCTTCAGGATCTGTCTATATGTCTGATTTGTCGTAATTAACTATTTACATCGTTCGGACTATTGCCTTCATATATATTGTCATATCCATGACGTTTCGGCCGTTGTAAGCTCCAGCTTTCTTCAGGACCTGTCTATATTTTTGATCTGTCGTTTTGTAACCATTTACACTATTTACATCGTTCGGACTATTGTCCTCAAATTTATTGCCATATACACGGCTTTTCGGCCGTTATACGGTCCGGCCTTTTTATACTTCTGAGATTAGATATTGTAAATATTTACACTATTTCATTTAGACCGGTGTCCTCATCTTTATTGCCGTATTCACGACGTTTCGGCGCTTGTACGCTCCGACCTTCTACAGATCATAGAACTATCGAACCCCGTGAACTAAATAAATGTTGGGTAATTCTAACGCATATCAGCGGAAGAAAATCAGGGTGTACAAGGGTTAAAACGTCCTGAATATGGCAATAAATATGAGGAAAAAAGTCCGAACAGTGCAAATCCTGCAAAGGGAGAGGAAGTTGTGAAGAGCAATTATTGTCATGTTATGAAGGGCAACGGCAGCTTTCTTTTTTCTATGCATGTATATTTTTTATTCTATTTTGGACGGAATCCTGAGTATGACAATAAATTACCCCCGGCAGCAAGGTATCTGATTGGGAGGTACGGAGAAGCGTGGTACCACCTCTTGCTGTTGTCCCCAGATCTATTCTGATCCGGGATGTTATCATCTGTTAGGGTCCAGATTATGGGTAAATATTTAACCCCTAAACAGGCGGCAAAAAACTATGAAAGCATTAAAATACTTTTTCATAGTAAAAATACCAACATTACATTTTCATAGTAAAAAACATCTCAGGAATACATTTTTTTTTTAAAGAAAAAAATAAAAAAATATTACCAGCAATACATTTCAGCTGGAAAATCACATTCTATGAAGTTTTAGGTAATATAGAAGAAAAGAACTGAAAAAAAAGTTAATAAAATTTGAAAAAGATGTCAGGACAAAAACAGACAACTGTAAGCATTGATAATATCTTCTGAAAATTATGCGATATTTTGAACTTGAAACGTCTCACTATTTTTGCTTGGTTGGTTGTACTAAAACAATTAAATTCGTTTCGTAGAGTTATTTTGATTGGAGAAGCGTTTATGTTACTTTGCATAGATTCAAACGAGTTAGTTTTCTTATTTGTTTTTTTACATTGATTCATATTTGATTTATCGTCGTTAGAAATAGAAAAAATAGACAATAACGAATATTACCCGAGTGTCACGAAAGGCTTTTAAATATTCATGGATCAAAGCCGAAGAAATAAATTACAAGGAAAGTCTAATTGGTGTTATAACAATGAAAATGATTTATGATGGGTGGCAGTAAGAACTTTTCCGACAAAATATAATGACGAAAATGAAAAATAAAAAAACGACTCTTTTGCACGCAAGAAAGATACAGGAAAACGATCATAATTCTTCTCAATAATTACTTCATCGAATATCCGTGTTTCATTTTTTTATGTAACTGTTTATAAAATTCAACAAATTCATAAGCAGTTAATTCGATGGATTCAAGTAAAGAATCTGGTAGAGTATTAACTATATATATATATATATATATATATATATATATATATATATATATATATATATATATATATATATATATATATATATACGCATCCTCACATATACATATATTTATACACACGCACAAATGTTTGTGTATGTATGAGAAAATAATTGAGGCGTTTTCGCCTCGGCCGGACTTGCATTGGTTAATAAATTGCATCAGAATTTGTTTCGGAATTACTCACATAGCCGGAAAGACTATTATTCAGCACAGACTCTTATATGCACATTTTCTGAAAGATAGCTGCTAAACTGAAATTACGTATTTATAGTTTAAAATTTCCTGTTTGCATTGCAAATTAGCATTCGATACTTGACACTTTTCTTGAGCGTTAACACTGGTCAGGGAACTCGTTGTAACTACAGAGTAATTTCAATCATTCACTCGGTATCTCATCTTCGCATATATCACACATATACTAACGAATTTGCATACAAACACAACCACATACGCACCAATGTACGCAGACTTTAAACATACAGACACGGACGCTCACACATATATATTTTCATTTATTTAAACTTAAACACACACAAACACACACACACACACATATATATATATATATATATATAAATATATATATATGAATATATATATCGATCAACGCATATATATATATATATATCAACATACAGATACTTATGCATATATCAACAGACACACATATATATCAACACACAAACACACATATATATATATATATCAACACACACATATATATATATCAACACACACATATATATATATAAATATATTAACACACTTATATATGTTAACACACACACACCCATATATATATCTATCAGCACACACACATTGATATATCAACACACACACACACACACACATATATATATATATAAATATATCAATACACATATATATATCAACACACACGCATATATATATCAACACACACACACACACATATATATATATATATATATATCAACTCACATACACACACGCGCACACACACACTTACACACATATATATCAGCACATACTGGATGGTCCCGTCGTATGACTATCAAGAAACTCAGATCATAGTGGTGAAGTTTTGTGCAGAACTAACCACACTTTTTGGAAGAATAAAGAAATCCATTGCACAATGCGCAGCAAGGTCTCAAAACGATCCTGCACAGGTTTTGAATTCAGAATTATACTTCTCCCACACCTTTCTCGTGCTATAGGACATATATAGGAAGTAATTATATATATATATATATATATATATATATATATATATATATATATATATATATATATATATATATATATATATATATATATATATATATACATACATTGTAAAGAAAACACACTCGTAAAAGACCATGAGAGGTGATATTTATTTCTTTATCTTCGGAAAATTCGAAACCAACATTTCAGAACTCGTTACACAAATATGAATAGAAAATATTTTTCCAGGCTTAAAAATTAAAAATTATGTAAATATGAAGATCTAAGAATATGGTAGGAGAGGGAAGAAAGATGTGTATCTAAGATTTTTGAAGCAAAGAAACAGTATGTATTCAGCCAGAGGAGGAAACAGTGAAAATATTTAAATTTTGAAAGTAAGAGAGATTATTATAGCTCTGTCTTTGACATAGAGCTCAACCTGGATCTATATCTTTTTTTGAAATATCCATACTGATTACTAATTTTATCATTATATATATATATATATATATATATATATATATATATATATATATATATATATATATATATATATATATATAGATTGGAGGCGATTAAAACGTTAACTCATGAACACATTGCTTAAACTATTTTTACAAGAAAATAAAGATATTCAAGAAGAAGAAGATATTCTATGTCATAAGTTTATACTTTGGTATTTGCCAGCCATATTCTTCAACAACCTTAAGAATAATAATTTTATATTTTGTTTAGCTGAGTTTTGTTTATATCTGTATTCTAAACTGTAGAGGGATGGGTTTCATCAGCGTAAAACGCCCAATACACTTTCGTTTCCAGCTATATTCTGACCTGTAGAGGAATGTGTTCCACGAAGGGAAAAGGACAATTCCACGTGATGAGCACACCAAAAGACCATTCGTGGAGACCCAGGTTCTGGTACACAACCGTGATTTATGTAAGAGAATGGTGGACAGTCCAGCATGTCGGCACCGCAACTTCACCTTCGAGGGTTACGGGCAAAAGAAGAAGAAGAAGAAGTATAAGAATTAGAGGGAGAAAAAGCAACAATTTTTCTTCATGAGTTTATACTTTGTTACTTGCCCGCCATATTCTTCAATTATTCTAAGAATACTAATTTTGTATTTGGTTAAGAAGAGTTTCGTTTCCAGGATCATATTAAATAAACTTTATAGAAATTATTATACATTTTAAATAACCTCTTGTAAATATGAAATCCTGATTAAATAATATGTAAAATACAAACTGATTTCTCATATTTTCTTCGCACTGTTCCCCTCACTGTCATACCGTCTAGGAAAAGAGATCATACCGAGATACAAATTTTCAGAAAGCTTTCTTCTAAAGGATACTGTCTCGGAAATAACCTTTGATGTGAAAGTAAATGAGATATTCAAAAGGAAATAATGTTTGAGTTTTACTTTAGTTGCTCTTGTCCAATAGGGTTGGCGGCATTTTGTTCTCAGATTGGATATACCACAAATCAATTACCAGGAAACGAGAGATTTGAAAAGTATTATGACATCAACAAGTCAAGCAATTTAAAATTACAAGATATTCTTCCTGTTCTTTCCAGGTAGAGAGTAGATATAGTTAAGTCGTTGATAACGTCACAAAATCTACCTCGGTATACCTACATTCGATATGTACTGGTAATATATTTCTAAGTGATATATAAATAAATAAAAAAAACTTGACTTATATATTAAAAAAAAATAGCTAATGTGTGAAGTTAGTCGTTTACTTCTATGAAAAATTAGGCATTTCATTAACTGAACAATTAGTGTTAATGTGGGTTAGTAGCAACAAAATCTTTCTCTTAACCATTTAAACTAGCCCAGATTCATGGACAGCACGAATGGACAGCAAGGGTCCAGTTTTGGCGATCCGTACTAATCGTCTGGTCAGGGTTCAATGGCTTAATACATTTTCCTCAGGTGAATGGATTCCTCAATTCCACTATTATCACTCTTTCTATAACTGATGGTAGTTTCTTTTCTTACCTTTTGTTTGCAGTAATGTGGAAAATCCACATCTTGTTCATGTCATGTCTTCAAGTAACATGTGCTATGCATTCTGTTTGTTGCTGCTGTTGAAAACCTGCACGTGATTTGGTTTTTTGTTATTTGGCAAAGTTGTGATTATGTAAAGCCAGTAAATGAGATCCAATAAAGGACAGACTTCTTTAAGATCTATAGCGTTCATACGGTCGAAGCCATATTAAATCAGTGAAACAATTTAATTTTATATGACGATAACTGTTTTTATAAAATAATGACTCAAACCGACGGAAACATATTTCTACTGGAGAAATTACAGTAATGAATATCTCCAAGTCCATTAGAGGTTTTATATTTAAGATATTAAAATCTCAGCATATTGGACACATCATTATAGGAAGAAAATATGAATGTTTGATCTTGCGATGTTTTTTACTCCCACGTGGGAAATATATCAGTGCTAACAATGTTAAGTGCATAAAGAGAGATGATCCAACATAGTTAATATATTTTTTCTTTTTTTTAAACAATTTTGATTTAGCTTAAGGCAGAGACACAGCTTTATATTCTATTTATTTTTTCCCTTCTTAAATATCGATATCAGAAAAATGAAGAAATACTTAAAACTCAGTATATGCTTATGATGGCTGATCAAATGCTCTATCATAGAATTAGATAATAATAATAATAATAATAATAATAATGAGTTTCAAATGGGCGCAGAAATACAAGTACAACACGGTAAACCGGCTGAAGCAGCAAAATACTTTAAAAAGAAAGCAAAGACAGATGCAACCGATAAGATACAGAAACAATGGCAAGATAAACCGCTTCATGGCCAATACTCTGCCCGTACCAAACAAGCTGACGTAGACAAAAACCGTACCCATCAGTGGCTACCTGTGAAGGGTTGAAAGCTGAAACGGAAGGTTTTATCCTTGCTGCACAGGACCAATGCTTGTTAAATAGGAATTATCAAGCACATATACTAAAATACTGTGTTAGCCCAAAATGCAGATTCTGTGATAAATATCCGGAAACCATTGATCATCTTGTATCAGGTTGTAAAATATTGACACCCACAGAATATAAAACCGGCATGACAGAGTGGGCCAATATCTGCACTGGAAAATTTGCAACTTCTACGGGAAGGAAACTGAAAGAAACTGGTACGAACACCAAACCAGACTCAGGTTACGGAGATAGGACCTGTTACAATTCTATGGGACTACACAATACACACTGACAGAACAATCAAAGCCAACCGCCCAGACATTGTTATTAAAGACCACAAAAAAAAAATGCCTCCTTATTGATATGGCAGTTCCTGCAGACTGCAATTTATCTATGAAGATATTCGAAAAACTGTCAAAATACAAGGACCTAGAAATAGAAACCTCAAAAATGTGACACATGGGAACATCAACAATCCCTGCTGTAGTTGGAGCCTTAGGATTGGTTGGAAAAGATTCCAGTAGACTAATTGAAGGGGTCCCTGGAAGTCCATGCCTCAAAGAGATACAAAAAACTGTTCTGACAAGTACAGCCAACACTTTACGAAGGGCTTTTTCTATGTGATTATTTTTTTTATTTTTTGCAGTGGAAAGTGTCATGATACCATTTCTAACCTTAGGTCCCTGGGCGGGGCACGGAAAGAAATGTGTAAACGCCAGATATCAAAGGAAAAAAATAACTACGATAATACACGGATGTTGAAGTGGAAAAAAAAATGATACATGAAAACATCAATAATTCCAATTGTATTTGAAGACATCGGCTTCATTGAAAAAGATACCGACAGACACATTGAAGTGGTTTCTTGTATCCCATTATTTAAAGAAATACAAAAAGATTGACAGGTAAGCCCATATTTTAAAATGGCTTTATCTATGTACAATCTGTGGTCTTAGGTTACCTCTTTTTTCAGTGAAAATGTCATTATGCTATTGCTGACCTTAGGTGTCTGGTTGGGACCCGGAAAGAAATGAGTGTACAACAGAAATCAAAGGAAATAATAAATTTAATACTAATTGATCTTACAAATATTTGATTATTATTTCTATTCTTCATTATATATATAATGATTATTATTTTAATTATTTTTTATTATTTTCTAATTTTCTATGAGACAACAACAACAGCAACAACAAGAACAACAACAGCAATAATAATAATAATAATAATAATAATAATAATAATAATAATAATAATAATAATACCCGACAAATCGTTTACTTCGGTGTCCAGCGAGCAAAGTAAATACCTTACTGCATAGACTCTGGGGCTAATTCCTAGTTACTTATAGGCTTCAACTAACATTTGTGACCAAATCTAAATCTATTGAGTGTGTTTCTGTAATTTTCTCTTTCTTGAATGTTACTTTATCTAATCCGAAATCCATACTTATATCGTCACTGAAACATTTTACAGTACTGATGAGACCCTTCAACTTATTGTCGTCTTTGGCAAAGAGTTTGAGGTCATCCGTGTATAGTAGGTGATTGAATACTTTCTTGTTTAGGTTGTGACCATAGCTATTGTTGTTTATTTCATGCATAAGGGGGATTAAGGACAGACAGACAGAAGGGATGACAGTTAGTCTCCTTGAATGATACCTTGTCGCATATTCAGGCGTTTGGAAATGGCAGGGCCTCTGGTGTGATTTAGGTATAATGTGATTTTCCACATTCCCATGCTGTGTTTAAGGAAATTTTCTATCACGAGGAGACTGTATACACTTTCAAATTCTTAAGGAACTAAGAGTATAGCTCATTATCAAAGGCTTTACGGTAATCTAACGATGCTGCGCTAAAATGTCTACATCTCTCATGCAATTTTCGAGAATAATTTTGCTTATCAGTAGTTGATATTTTTCAAACATATGAACCTCACCTGCACCCTTTCTGTTCCAGTGAAAGAATGTTTCGAAATAAGAGTAAGTACGGTTTGTTTGGACAGACGGGATCAATTTATACGTGGTAGACAGACATGTTATTGACCTATAATTTTTAGGGGCATCTTTTCCATTCGTCTTTGGTTTGAAATATTTTAAAACCATCAGTGACCCATTCCGGGATTTCATTGGGATTATTTATAAACACTGACAAAATTTGTGCATTGGTTTTATAGATTGATGACAGATGATAAAGCGAGAAATTCGGTGCCTTGTCATTTTCTGGGTATTTCTATTTTAGGGATTTCGTTTGAGCTTGCAGAAAATTATTCGTGGTTATATCTTTCCACACTTGCAGAGGTTTATCAAGCATTTGTTGTTGTTCACATTGGATCCATTTTGCATTGGAGTTATATTTGTTTGGGCTGCTTCAAATATTATCCTAAAATTTCTGCACTTAGATGTTTACTTTTTGACATGTATAGCTGCTTTTCCAATTTCCCTGTAAATGGTTTAAGGTTCGGTTGGATTATATTGTTTTAGCGATAGAACCTACAACTTTTAACATATCGACTGTTTTTTCCCTTTAACTGCAGTATCACTTCAGCATTTCCTTGATTTGATGGAATTTCACTTAGTGATTTCGTTTTGATTTTAGATTGATCATGCATTTGCGTGTTGAGACATTTGTGTTTCTAGTGATCTCATCGAATTTCGGAATCTCACGCCTGATTTCCTTTATTACACCCATTAGTTTTGTCTTCCACGCTGGCTCACTGGCTTTTGTTAAATCTTTTCATTGTCTTGACCCCAAGATTTCCAGTAACTGTTAAGCTGTTGCGTATATGACATTGTTAAATTCTACGATGTTTGCCAGTGGTTTGTCCGTTACCAGTGTTTCCAGTGCAGCGTTGTGTATTTGCATAATGTGCTGATTGGACTTTGTCATCTGAATTTTTGGGAGCTGGTTTCTGTCTGACATTTGTGTGAGAGCTCTTCTGCTGTGTCCGTGGAAGCTGTGTCTTTTCGCTTCGAGGATTTCATCTGTGGTTTTCAAGGAATTCTACCTGAATTTAGACAGACTCATCTTCAGTGACATCGTCTGGATAACTGTAGATTATATCACAGATTTTTCGTATCTCATTTACTTTAGTTTTTAACTCATCCTCTGTCATTTTTTCTCTTTATTATTTGATTGATGGGTCATTGTATTCTGTCTTATATCTAGTTTTATCTTATCTGTTTCTGCATCTGAGAGGATTTTTGTTTCGCATGATTTAACTGTAGACATTGGCAAGCATGTTTGGGTTGAGATGAGGTCTTAATTCACTTCCTACCATAGTTCTCCATATTTGGTATATCTGGTTCGTGGTGATCTCATCTTAATTACCGATTGCAATAAAAAATGATGTCATAACTCTTCGCGGGATCATTTCGTTCACTTTTCTCATGTGTTTATTTGGTATTGCATCACTTGGCCCAATGTTGGAAATTGTCTGAGTTTGGTCACCAAGTATTTCTTGGTCGTTAGAAGATTTTATTCCAGTGACAGATTTTTCGATCCTTAGACTAGTTCCTCTCTGAAGTTCGCGGCCCTTGTGGACGCGGGTGACAGTTGATTCAGTATAAAAATTTGTTTGTAGTCAGTGAGATTCGTTAATTTTTGTGGTTTACCTTTGACAACCGAGGGGTAAATTTGTCAGGTTACCAGCTCTAGGACAACACTCGACCAAGACGAGATAGATCATCCTGCCCATTAGATCGTGGAAGGATTATTCGTATATACATGGGTAAAGAGTCCATTATTCAGTACGGTAATCAGTGGGGTAGCATAGGCGTATAGAGATGGTATTGACTATACTAAGTTTTAACGTAATATAAGTCGCATTGAGCACTACAAGATGAAATACCAGAAGTAGACATATTTTAATATTGAGGCTTATTACAAATATTTAAAGTGGATGAATTAAATTTAATAAAATTCAAGGAGACTGAAAATGAAATTAAAGAAAAGAAAAAAATTCAAATGCTATGACATTTACGATTGCTCACATTTTGAGAGACTGTCACAAAATGTCATTCGACAAATGTTCAACTTTCCGACACCAACGTGTGTGGTAGTTATCAAGCTTTTAAGGGTAGATCATCCCCCATTTACAGTTTGGCGGAATTATCATTATTAATATCATTATTATTATTATTATTATTATTATTATTATTATTATTATTATTATGTGTATATACTACGTTTCCTCTTTTGTATCCTGTAGAGATGTATCCAAACTATGGTATTTAGGACCTATAAGAGAACTGCCATTTAATTGAGAGCTCTTTTCATGGTCTATGGGATGTTTCTAGCAGGGAAATCTTCTAGGCAACTTTATGTTGATGTTATCTCGGAGACTGTTAGTAAAATTTTCATTCCTTCTTTCACGAGGACCAGATCTCCGGTTACTATTCGTTTATTATTATTATTTTTGTATTTTCATTGATTTCTGGTGTGTACTCATTTCTTTGCGGGTCCCGACCAGAGTTCTAATGTCTGAAATGGCATCATGACATTTTATACTGAGCGATTTTTAAAAAAATACATAAATACACTCCTTTGTAAGGTGTGAGCTGTACTCGTGAGAACAGTTTCCTGTATCTCTTTAAGGCACGGGATACCAGGGACCCCTTCAGTGATTCTATTGGAATATTTTCCAATCACTCCGAGGGCTCCAACTACAGCAGGAATTGTTGATGTTCTCATGTCCTACGTTTTTGATATTTCGATTTCAAGATACTTGTATTTTGAAGATCTTCAAAGATTCTTTGCAGATTTTATGGACTGTCCATCAGTAAGGAAGTACTTTTTTGTTTGCAGTCTCTAATTACAATGTCTGGGTGAGTAGCTTTGAATGTTTTGTCTGAGTGCATTGTGAACCTAACTCCGTAACTGGGTCTGGGTGGTGTTCGTTTCCATCTGGAGATCTTGCGTCATTGGTGTTCTTCATCAAGCACATTTTGGAAATTAGTTGCAGTGACAAGCTGTGCAGACGTCTGAATCTATTGGGCACTAGGATTTATTTATATTTTCTCAATCACGGACGACAAGGTGCGATTGTATAGAACACCAAAACACCAATAATAACAGGGATATTATTGATCAGGACATTCCATATTCTGTCAAATTTAATCTACAGTTCGGTGAGTTGATTAGGCTTGTCATTTATTTTGATCTTAATATTATCGTCTACCAAAATGGCAACATCAATGAGAGGGGCATTGTTTATTTTTGTCAAAGACGGTGATGTCTTGTGTGATGGCTTCAATGGTGCTTTTTGTTTGGATGTTGAAATAGCACAGAATTCTGACAGTTTTTCTCAATCCCCTTGTGGCTGTACCATTTCTCGTCGACATCAAGTAACTATTTCCTACATAGACATCAAACATTATTATTAAACAAAATGATAGACGTAACTCTCAATATTTTCAACACTTAAGAAAAGAGCCCGATTTTAATAAAAAAAGGAAAGAAATTAGAATTATTGTAGAAATATTGTTCAACATTGCCAAGCAGTGTATATTCTTTTTTCCTTTCTTAAATCACACTCTTAAGTGTTATATTAATATTTTTAGTAGTAGTCGTAGTATTGTTATTAATATTATGAATTTTAGTACTAATACTCATTCAAATCTATCGTACATGGTCTTAAATTGGGGACTAAGTAACAACACCTGCCCTCTGTATTACAGCAGCCTCGGTATTGTAGCTGATTTTCATTGCACTATCTTAATATTTTCCATTCTTTTCAGTTCTCTTATCTCCATGAGATTTTCTAGATTTTCCAGACCTGTTGTAAACACATCCGTAATGATTGACAATCTCACATTTTCAGATGCTTCAAATTTGTATCTGGATTCTCGCAAGGTTTATATGATTTTTCATCGATTAGCTGCCTTTCAATTTTTCAAGGTGGTATGCAGTAATAGGTAAATCCAATTTCTAATGCATTCTGTTTTTCTAAAAAGAAATCGGTTTAAGTTTCCGATATGGATTGAGAGATCAAATTCTTTGTAATTTCAATATTTCAGAGAAAATTATGTTTTTATTCTCTAAAATAAATTAATGCTTGAGTATATATTATTATTATTATTATTATTATTATTATTATTATTATTATTATTATTATTATTATTATTATTATTATTGCTTTGATTTCTGGTATGTAGACATTTCTATAGTCCCGCCCAGAGATCTAAGGTTAGAAATGGCATCATGACTTTTTCCACCGACCAATTAAAACACACACACACACACACACACACACACACACACACACACACACACACACACACACACACACACACACACACACACACAACACACACACACACAACACACACACACACACATATATATATATATTGTACATAGACAAAGCCCTTCGTAAGGTGTGGGCTCTATTCGTGACAACATTTTTTTGTATTTCTTTAGGGAATGGGTTTCCAGGAATCCCTTCAATGAGTCTACTGGAATCATTTCCACCGAATCCGAGAGCTCCGATTACAAAAGGTCTTTTTGATGTTCCCACGTGCCACATTTTTTAGATTTTTTTTTAGATTTTATTTTTATTTTTCTTCTTCTTCTTCTTCTTCTTCTTCTTCTTCTTCTTCTTCTTCTTCTTCTTCTTCTTCTTATTATTATTATTATTATTATTATTATTATTATTATTATTATTATTTGCGTATGTTATGTTTACTGCGTTTTATCCTGTAGAGTCGAGTCCAAACTATAGTCCTTTGATCCTATAGGACAACTCTCATTTAATTGATAGTACATTTTTAGAATATGGGGTGTTCCTATTAGGGCAATCTTCTCGGCAACATCTATGTTTATGTTACCTGGGACACGGTTAGTAAAATTGCAGATTCCTTTTCTCCCGATGTCCAGAACTCTGGTAATTATCGGTACATTCTGTCTTCATTATCCACATCTTGTTAATCTTGTTCTCCAAGTATTTCTATTTGGACAGTTTCTCGATGATTTTCATGTAGGTGTTTCTGCCAGATGGTACTGCTATGCATTAAGCATACACTTCCTGATCTACCGGTCTTTTATGATAATATCCGGTCTGTTTGATTTTATTTCCCAGTCAGTTTGGATCGGCGTGTGCCAGTGGATAGTTAGACTATTATTATTTATTTCGTTTCATTTCTAGCGTCTACTCATTTCTTTACGGGTCCCGACTAGGGTCTTAAGTTCGGAAATGATATTATGACAATTTCCACTGAGAAATGTAAGGAAAAACACACACACACACACACACAAACATATTTCACATGCATAAAGCACTTCGTAAGTTGTAGTCTGTACTCGTGAGAATTTTTTTTATTTATTTCTGTAAGGCATGGACTACGGGGAATCTCTTTAATGAGTTTTTCCAATTAATCCGAGGGCTCAACCTACAACAGGAATTGTTGTGGTTCTCATGTGCCACACTTTTAGATTACAAGTTCCTTGTATCTTGATAGCTTTTGAAGATCTTCAAAGATACATTGCAATCTGCACTGAGTGCCATTTAAATAACGGATCAATGTTCTTGTTTGCTGTCTCTAATAACGATGTTAGGCTGATTAGCTTTGTTTGTTCTGTCTGTGTGTATTATAAAGTCCCATAAATTGTTACAGGTCCTATCACCTTAAAATGGTCTTGGTGGTTTTCATACCAATTTTTTTCAGTTTCAATTCTGTAGAAGTTGCATATTTTCCATTGCAGATATTGTCACTCTCTGTCATGCCCTGTTTTATATTTAGTGGGTGCCAATACCAACCAATCTGATACAAGATGGTCATTGTTTCTGGATATTTATCACATAATTATAATAATAATTATTATTATTACTATTATTAATAATAATATTAACATTATTAATAATTCGCTGTTTTACACACAGTTCTCAGTGTCTAACCAATTCATGGGTTCTGTTTATTTCCATCTCAGGATTGTCCCACGTGAAAATAGCCTAGGTGGGTAAAGATTGTGTTTGGGAATTTGGTGACATTCTTTTGTTAACAGAATCTTTGAACCGGTCAGTGTGAATTCGTAATCAGTGGAATTTGAACTACCAATAAAGACCAGTACTAGACAAGGATTAGATGAGATACCCATAGATAGGGTCAACGAAATTCTAACAGCCTAATTATTAGATTAAATAGTGTTTAGTTCCGAATTTAACAAATGCCTGATGAATATCGGAGAATACTATTATGAAAACTTTGTAGTAATAACAGCATAGTTAATGTCAATTGTCTACATATAAATAAGGCTAACTCTTCATCCCAGAAATTTAGAAATAAATTAAGTTTATTCTCACCTTTTTCTCTTCTCATGAGTTCATAACATCTCATCCGCAATTCCACAATTTTGACTTTAAATGCCCAGATAATCATTTTCCTATCATTCTGAACTTCTCGTTTTGATAGTTCTCTATTCACTATTTATCGTGTCAGTTGATATTGCAAATTTGGCTTTTCTAATTAACCTTTCATTATTTGGACTTGTGCAGACTGTAAATTCGGTGATAGTTGTGTAGAGAAATCTTCAATGCTGTTTTGTCTTCTTCACTTTTTTTTCCTATACTGTCTAACAATATCATATGTGAGTTCATATTTTTAGACATTGTTAATAATGTTAGGATATAAAACGTAATTATCAATTTCTCCATTTACATTTTTTTATTTTTCCCCTGTGTGTTTTTTTAAACGCATCTGGAGTGCAAAGGGAGACAGCGACCGTCCAACCTCCAAAATTTGTATATTATGTGTAGCTTAAACCATTAGTGTCATCAGAGAACCATATATATTCCTAGTTTAAGAGAATGATGGGTCTACAGATTTTGTTTTCATTTTCTTGAATTCAGAATCTTCTTTTTCCTAGACCTATTGTTCTTAACTAAGGCAAAGGAGTCTAGTCTATTCTATTACTTAACTCATTGAGGTAGAAAGACATATTCCGGGCTTTTCCTGCGAACAAATGAGAATGGACAAAATTTGAAATTGGCAAGTTCGATCGTTAAGCAATAAATATCAATCTTTCTTTTAGATATTTTTTTAAAGAGCAGAATGTTATTAGGAACAACACTACATATATTCTGGCTGAATGCAAAAATTCTGTTTTGGAATTGTGTCATTTTTGGTGGATATATTACGTGCTATATTTTCAAACCATTGTAATGATGGATAGAATCCGCTTCTTTTTCCGTATAAATATCGCTATTATTGGAGTTCTGAACAGATCATTGTATTTTTCAGAATTTGTATATTAAAGGAATTCTACATAAGATGTTTCTCCCTAAATGACCATTTTCCATTTTGTTCCAATTATATTGCATGAAATATATATATATATATATATATATATATATATATATATATATATATATATATATATATATATATTCCATTACATTCATTTACGTGATAATACCTTGGGAAATGTGTGAATCCTCCTCTTCTCCATCCAGCTATGGGTAAATAACAGGACAGACAAGGTTCCATAGCCTTGGATGGTAACTGGTCTAAGAGAAGGGCACCTTCAAAAAGTGTGGATAATCCTGCACGAAACCTTCACCATTATAATAAAATCTCATGTGCTGCTGTCGGGCTGTCGTTTTCCTTGGAACTGATCTGTCTGGCCTCATACGTTTAATTGGACGGGATAGTCGAGTATATATATATATATATATATATATATATATATATATATATATATATATATATATATATATACTCGACTCTCCCTGAGTCTAAGTGGAGTCAACAACAGCGTTCTGTGGTCGGAACTTTAAAAGCAAATAATAACTTGGTAATTACACGTCCTGATAAAGGTGCTGGTATTGTCCTACTGGACCATACGGATTATGTTTCCAAAATGCAAACCATTCTTGGTGACACAACATACTTTCTTCCTCTTGGTCCAGTAGAGACACATAATCGCACAATTCCCATAGAAATTAAATTTCAAAAGAAACTTCTATCATGGGCTAAACGTGGTTTCATATTCCGTGAGGTCTCTGATGATATTAGACCGGTTGGGTCTATCCGCCCTCGTATGTATGGTCTTCCGAAGATTCATAAGTATGATGTACCCCTTCGACCCATTTTGTCCATGTCAGGCTCGTCTCAACATAAGGTTGCTAGTTTTCTTTCAGACCATCTTCAACCTGTCGTTGAGCATTTTAGCTCGTATACAATTAAGGATTCATTTTCATATGTTCGGGTTATACGTGATACTACTTCTAAAAATAAATTTATGTGTTCCTTTGACGTATGTTCTTTCTTTACTTGTGTTCCAGTAATATAAACTATTGATATTTTCTGACATGTCATATCGAAGGTGTTTGTCACCTCCGGATATCCCAGAAAATGTGTTTCTTCAGTTTATGCAATTCGCTACTATGTAAGTTGAGTTCAGCTTTAATAATTTTATGCACAGGCAGATTGATGGGGTTGCCATGGGCTCCCCATTGGGTCCTGCTTTGGCCAACATTTTTGTGAGCTTTTGTGTGTCGTCCCTCTTCACTTATGACAATGCACCGTCTATGTAACGTCGGTATGTGGACGATACATTTTATCTTTTCAATAGTGAGGTGGAAGCTGATTCCTTTCTCTCAATCATGAATCAACTTCAACCATCTTTGAAATGTACCATCGAAAGGAGTCTAATTCTTGTTTCTCCTTTCTTGATGTCCTTGTACATCGGTCCCCTTCTCAATTTCTTACATCGGTGTTTCGCAAACCAAGGTTTTCTGGTTTGTATACGCGTTGGGACTCATTTTGTCCCAAAAAGCGTAAAATTGATCTCATCAAGACCTTAACTCACAGGGCCTTGATGATTTGGAGTAAACAAGATTTGGATGATGAATTGGATTTTATCGGCTGCACTCTTTTAAAAATGGATATCCTAGTGATACTCTTGATAGTGTCATGAGTGATAAGATTATTAGTTTTCGAAAGGATAAACAATACTTAGTTCAGAAATGTCCTATTTATCTACGGCTTCCTTTTATTGGTTCGCGGGGCGAGCTTATGGCTAAGAGGATCTTGTCTGATGTTCAACTGTGCTATTTTGCTGCTCGACTAAGGATTCATTTTGCGACTCGTTCTGCCTTTTCCTCTATGCGTAAGTGTCCTCTTCCTTCCCATCATGTTTCTTCGGTGATTTATTCATTTAATTGTGGTTGTGGTAGCAACTACGTAGGAAGGACTTCCCAACGCTTGGATTGTAGGATTAGGCAGCATGTCCCATTACGAGTTCTTAATCCGGATGCCCGTAAGAGCCAGCTGGTCAATACTTCCAGGTCAGCTATCACTGAACATCTTATAAATTGCAGGGGTTGTGCAATGAATTTCAGTCCGAAATTTCTTCTCTTTTCTGTCTAGTTCGCAATCTCCTTTTAATTTGCGGGCATTGGAGACTCTGTACTTCCGGTCCAGGGAGCCGTCTCTTTGTAAGCAAAAAGACTGTTGAGTCTTGACTCAATGTTGAATCTTGCCTATTGCATGGAATAATAATGCAACACAAAATGTACTTGGAACAAGAATGTATTATAACAAGAAAGTGTACACAATAAGTACATATAGTATTTCTGTATATTTCTGGGAAGACGTTCCTGGAGAATGTGTTCACTAGTCGCAGTCGATCAGAGTCTCTAGTTGGATCTCGTGATTCCCTCTTCCTCGTCTTCCGGTATCAACCATTATTTATATAGTTGGTAGTCACCTATGCAGATTAGGTGCATCCCACCGCAACACCCCCCTCCCAAGCCTTGGAATCCTTTTGGATTTCAAACTGGCTTCTATATGGGTTGATGATTATGGTTATTCCTTTGTAGATCCCCTTTGCATAGTTCATATATATATCTGTTTTTTTTTTCAATATCTTTTTCGTTTCGGATTCACGTCCAATGGGTCCGTGAACTTTCGTTTTCTACCGGATCTTCTCAGTTCATGAGCACTCTGCGGAGGTTCTACTTGAAAAGTATCATACATTACATCAATGGTATCTTCCTCCTCATCCGGTATACTCTCTTCATGCTCTAGCACGTAGCATTTTTTGAGTTGGTTCTGGTGCCTCTTATGAGTATTCTTCGGCCCTTTTATTATGTAAATCAGGTCACCGATTCTCTTGTCCACTATGGCTCGCTCCCAGAACTCAATGTTGTTTCTATAGCACTTGAAAAAGACCTTCTCTCCGGGGGTGTATCTTTTTCTAGCTGTATACATAGTGTTCTTTATTCTATTTCTTCCTGGCAAAAGCTTGTCAAACACTGACTTAACTTTCCTAGCGAACATTAGTTCTGCTGGTGCCATGTTTGATGGTGTTCTCTGGTTAGGCGTGATTCTGTATACTTGTAGGAATTGCTGAAGCGCCTTTTCCGTTGGAACTCCTGAGGCTTTCTTCAGAGCGCGCTTTAACGTATCTACAAATCTTTCTGCGAGTCCATTGGATCTCGGATGATACGGCGGCGTCGTTATGTGGTTAATTTGATATAACTCACAAAATTCCTTAAATTCGTCAGAAGTGAATTGTGTACCATTGTCACTCACAATACACTCTGGCACACCGAACCGTGCAAATAGTTCATGCAAAAAAGTTGTTGTGGTATTGGACGTAGGCTTTTTGCAGCGTAGTACTTCCGGCCATTTTGTAAAGCTATCTACCACTATTAAGTAGTAATAATCTTCTACTGGACCAGTGAAATCAATGTGTAATCTTTCCCACGGATGATCCGTCTTTGGCCATGGTTTGTGTACTATAGGTGGTGCATTAGCTGCTAACGCACACCCTTTACATCGATGAACCATGTTTTCGATATCCACATCCATTCCTTTCCAATATACAAAGCTTCGCATTAAGCTTTTTGTTCTATTAATCCCCGGGTGACCCATATGAAAGTCCCGTAGGATTCTTTTCTGCAACTTTTTTGGTACTACTACTCTCTCACCATATAGTAAAGTTCCGTCACAAATTGAATAGATCTCCTGAACTTTTTGGTCATTTGCTACCATTTTACTTTTTATTCCTAAAATGAAATCATCGCTTTCAGATTCTTTTTTGACTTCTTTTGATGTAACCGGTAGCTCTCTTACAATGTTGTTTACCATGCTTTTCACCTCATAATCTGCTCTGATATTTGCAATGATTGTTTCTTCGAATCCTTCATCTTTATTCGGTACGAGTCTTGATAAGGTATCCGCATGAATTATATTTTTGGATGATAGGTGTTTTATGTGGAAATCATAATTGAGAAGAATGGTTCCCCATCTTAACAGTCGATTTGCAGTGTAAACGGGTAACCCTTTCTTTGACCCAAAAATAGTGATCAGAGGTTTATGGTCCGTTTCTAACCTGAAATGTCTGCCGTAGATGTACCTATGAAATTTTGTTATGGCAAAAATGATACTCAGCGCCTCCTTTTCTATCTGTGAATAACTTCGCTCTCCTGGGAGTAATGCCCTCGAAGCATGCGCAATTGGTTTTCTAGAACCATCTGGCATTATATGTTGAATACATGCTCCTATCCCGTATGAACTAGCATCACTTGCCACTACTATATCCAGTTTAGGATTGTAATGGGTTAAAAAGAGGTCGGACGTAAGCATTTTCTTAATTTCATCAAAGGCTTTTTGACATTCTACCGTCCATTCCCATGCCTTGTCTTTTTTCAGTAGTTCATTCAACGGAGCTCTTAGATTATACATTCCTTTAATGAATGCTTGATAATAGTTCGCGAGCCCCAGAAAACTCTGTAGTGTCGCCACGTTAGTGGGCGTCGGCATGTTTCTAATCGCAATGGACCTTTCCGGATCTGGAAATCTGCCATTTTTGTTGATTATGTGACCTAAATATTTAATTTCCTCCAAACCAAATTCACACTTTGATTCTTTGACTTTAAATCTAAAGTCCTGAATGTTTTAAATACTTGATTGAGGTGCTCTCGATGTTCGTCGACATTTGCACTCCTTACTATAATATCATCTAAGTAGGCACACGCAAAGTCTAAGTCATTCAACATGACGTCCATGGCTTGTTGAAAAATGGCTGGTGCCACTTTAATACCAAAAGGAAGCCTGTTGTACTTGAATAAACCCCTATGCGTGTTTATCCCTAGTAACTTCGAACATTCTTCTTCGACGGGAATTTGGAGATAGGCATCTGATAAGTCGATTTTCGAAAAAATCACTCCGCCATTTAGCTTGTTAAAAATCTCCTCAGGACTCGGTAACGGGTAATGGTAGTCCTTAATTACAGAGTTCAACCCTGTCGAAAAATCAACGCAGACTCTGATTTGGTTTGATTTCTTTTTTATGCACACAATCGGCGCAGCCCATGAATTAGATTCTACTTTTGAAATAATTCCCATTTTTTCCAACCTATCAAGTTCTTCGTTAACTTTCTCTACACTTGCGAAAGGCACGTTTCGTTTCTTTTTAAATATAGGCATAGTATTTTCTTTTAATTCAAATTTAGCTTCAAATTTGTTACATCTTCCAAGACCAGGTGTAAAGGTTTCCGGAAACTTTTCCTTTAATTCATCTTTAATATCCTGTCTTGTTTGCGTATTACTTTCTACTTTTCTGCAGAAAGAGCTTAACGGTTTATCCCACAATTCGAATGTTTCAATAAAATCTGTACCCAACAAGTTTTCTCCATTTCTCAGAATGAAAACTTTTATTTTTTTAACGATCCCATTCAATTTCATTGGAAGTACAACCTCGCCTTCGAAGTTAATTTGCTTTCCAGTTACCGTTCGAGCGAGTTTCGTTGACTTCATTATTGTAGGCCTTTTTAAAATTTTCCATGTTTTATCATTCATTATTGTTTTAATCTGACCCTGAATCGAGTTGAAATTTGATATTCTTTTTGAATATTTCAGTCGTCACATATTTCCTCAAATCTCTATCTGATTTGATATTCGAATTTGTTTGTCTAATTCGGTTCTTGCATTTTTTCGTTTTACAACAAGATCCTTTCTTTAGGCACAAGAAACATTTCTTATTTCTATATGGGCAATTTACCTCCCAATGTCTTTCGTTACAACGTCTGCAATTATATGGTGGGACTTTTTTATTTTCGTTCTTTTTATTTTCTTGTCTATTATTATAATACGCTGAATTTTTTCTCCAATTTTTCTCTACTGGGTACTTTGACTGCTTTTTTATTTTTTTAATATAAGCAATACCAGATTCTTCGATTTTTTGCGACTCTTTCTTTAACTTTACTGTCCGTTGACACTCCTCTGCTAACTTTTGCAGGGTAAGGCCTTGTTCAGATTCGAGTTTAGACAAAACTCTACGTCTTATTTCGGCACTCTTACTGGATACCAGTCCTTGAGCAAATATTAAACACTTGAATTCTTCAACCGTAATCTCTGCCAATCTGAAATTGTCACAATGTCTATTCACTATAGATGCATATGTTAAGTAATCCTGATCGTCGGATTTAGAGACATTCATACATAACCATCGCTTATGCCAAAGCGACATATTTGCTCCAAACAGCTCTTTTAGCAATTTCACTGTTTCCGAGAATTCCAATTCAGTTGTTTTTCTCGGTAGAATAAAATCTACAAATTTGCTATGTTCTGCTGTACCTAGCTTTCTTAGTAATAGACTGACTTTTCTTGAATTCGACCAGTTTTCAGTCTGTGTAGAAAATATCTTCATATCGTTTAAAGTACGCTTCAAACGTTTTTTCTTCGTCTGACACATAGCTGAAAGTTTCCAGCGAATAAAATATGGTGTTATTAGAATATGAAGAATTTCCCTCATTTTCCTGAAAGTTGTTTAATTTCTCCAGTGTTAACTTTTGAATTTCCAAAAGTCTTTCTTCTTGTTTTTCTTGATATTTTTGCAGCGCTATTTGTTGTTTTTTTTGTCTTTCATCTTGTTTCTCTTGATATTTCTGTTGTCTTTCATCTTGTTTCTCTTGATATTTCTGTTGTCTTTCATCTTGTTTAACTTGATATTTTTGCAGAGCTATCTGTTGTTCCCTTATTAATAAGGCAAACTGTTCCTGCTGTGCTATCTGTTGTTCTTGCTGTGCTATCTGTTGTTCTTGCTGACGTTGTTGACTCAACTGCTGGGATTTTAATAATTCAGATATGACTTTGGATAGTTCCTCCATTTTCAGCTGATAGTGTTCATGCAACAAGAAATATACTTTTTAATTTGTGTATCCACGAATATCATAAGCTGACCAAAAAAATCGAAACAACGTACGACTTTTTAATTTTATCTCATCCTCGTCGCCATTGTTGAGTCTTGACTCAATGTTGAATCTTGCCTATTGCATGGAATAATAATGCAACACAAAATGTACTTGGAACAAGAATGTATTATAACAAGAAAGTGTACACAATAAGTACATATAGTATTTCTGTATATTTCTGGGAAGACGTTCCTGGAGAATGTGTTCACTAGTCGCAGTCGATCAGAGTCTCTAGTTGGATCTCGTGATTCCCTCTTCCTCGTCTTCCGGTATCAACCATCATTTATATAGTTGGTAGTCACCTATGCAGATTAGGTGGATCCCACCACAACAAAGACTATCTCCTTGGACTTCACGTTATTAGACTCTAGTAGCTGTGAATCATACATTTCCCCTTCCCTTTTTTTCTCTTTTTTGCGCTGCGCAAATTAGCGTTGTTTTGATTTTGGTCATCACTCATACCTTTAATCATTTCAATTTTTAATGTTTATATTGTATGTAGCGTGTTTGTAGGAGTAAATGTATATTTGCAATGAATTATTAATCTGTTCCTAGTCGACCCTGATGAGCTTGGGAACGAAACCGGTTGGTCTGTCTTGTAAATGTTTTCATTTCTTCTTTTTTTATTTTCATATTTCACAATGCCTATAAGAAACAAATTATATCTTTTCCTTGCAATATTACGTTTTTGTACATCTAACAATTTATTTATTTATATATATATATATATATATATATATATATATATATATATATATATATATATATATATATATATATATAAATTGTTATACATACATACATACATACATACATACAGGAGGCACGGTGGAGTAATGGATAAATAGTAATTGAGGAATCGGAGAGCCGAGTTCGAATTACAGTCGAATCCATTACATTCACTTACGTGCTTGGATAAGGTGTGAATCCTCTTCTTCTCCCTCCAGCTATGGGTAAATAGCAGGACAGACAGGACAACCTTGGACGGCAACTGGTCTAAGACAAGGACAACTCTGAATTCAAAACCTGCGGAGGGACGTTTGGGGACCTTGTGGCATTCGTTGCACCAGGTCCCTGTATTCGTCCCTCCAAAAAGTGTGGATGGCCCTACACAAAGCCTTCACCACTATAATCAAATCTTGTGTGGGTGTCCGGCTTTCAGTTTCTGAGAACTGATCTGCCTGGCCCTCATACGTCGACTTCGACGGGAGAGTCCATCATATATACACGAAGTGGACAATTGCCACAAATATTTAAAAATATAAAACCAGAAAAAACAATCGAATTGGTGATCCCTGCATTCTTCAAGAACATTCGACCCATTCCTAGTTCTAATGTTGGCGTCACCAAATCTTTCTGGTTCTGATATTCATTCAAGGACCCAGCGTTTGGCATCGCCAGTCATAAAATACATTAGTATCGTTGAAATCAATACATATAATTATTATTTATTATAATTTCCCCTGTATTTAACTTGTTCTTTGTAGTTTTTGTGATTTTCCATATTATATATCATCAGAATTTCTAAATCTGATTCTATTTATTTATTTTTTCTTTCGTTCTTTTAATTTTATCTTAATACTTGCCTCTTAATACTTTCTATACGTGTGCGTGCATATATATATATATATATATATATATATATATGTTTGTATATATATATATATATATATATATATATATATATATATGTATGTTTGTGTGTATATATATATATATATATATATATATATATATATATATATATATATATATATGTATGTATGTATGTATATGTGTGTGTGTGTCTGTTGCGCACATGTGTACACGTCTGCATAATGTAATTGTACGTTAATTTATTGTTAATTCTCAATATTACATTTTAATGGGAGTCTATCCTTGTTTGGTAAACGGGATGACAATTTTGCTTGACGTTTTTCCAATAAGGTGGATATTAGCAGTTATATTAAGTTAAAACTGAAGACATTTGCATTTTAATCGACTTCATTCAATTGTGGGTCTACATATATAATATTTCAAGTGTCACTCGTTTGTGGTTGAATAGTTGTTCTTGGTATCCCAAAATAATTCTAATACCTTTGATAGAATCCGTAGATTAAGAAAATCGATCCTTCTCCCCCCCCCCTGTCACGTAACATCACTACACACGCCATGTGAGAGATAGCTTTATGCTTTCCGCCATGTAAATCAGAAATATTCTCATCAAAGTCGCCGTAATTGTACTAAATCCTCACTGAAATCAAGTCAGGCAGCGCTGTCCATAAAATGTCCACTTTAAATATTGGAAATAAGCAATTGAAGCATCTCCTGTAAGATTCTAGAGACACTAGTAAATATTACCTCCTCTCCCACTATCGCCCAGCGTATCCTCTTCCCCATTCTCTTAAGCAGGATTTCCATACCTTGTTTCCTGTTTAAGAAATGGGTTCCCGGTTTCTTTCATTTCCTCACTTTTTAATAGTCATGCTGTCATGAATATTTGTAATATGTGTGGATGGTAGCAACGTCTCTTCATTCTGTGGTTACCGGGTTGCCAGTTTTCTGGTTGCTGTTCACGACCGTTAGTTAGAATCCCAAACACTTGCGTAGGGTCTTGAGAGGCTGTTCTGATCAGCAGTCCCATAATATCAGGGTTCTTGCAGTGCCCTCTCCCGCAGGGAAGGGTGTCCCTGTAATCTCCTCCGGTAGGCAACCTCGAAGCCACATTATGTTGCAGTCTGCGCCAGTCCTCTTACTGCACGTCACATTAAATATCCGACGGCTGCTAGGATATCCTAGGCTTTTCCTTGCTTTAATAACACGCTATGATAATAAGCAACCAAAGATACAAAACTAAACCTGCTCAACAAAAAACACCTAAACTTTCTTCCTCCAATATTTGTGGTATTCGTACCAACTTCTGCAGTGTGGAATCCTTCCTCTACGAAAAGTCTCTGAAAGGCCTCGCCCACTCTTAACTTTTAACTCGCCTACTCTTGATTGCTAGATTTCTGGCTCTCATTAGGAAGAATACTGATGTCCACATGCATGGCCTGGCATATTATGTCCGCGAACATCTCCCGCTGTCTAGAGAACTCTCACTTAAATCACCTTATATATATATATCTCTCCGTTTCTCTCTACTTAATCAGCTATCTCCTCTTTCTCAACCGTTCCTCTTCCTCTCAGGACTGTTGCGTGCTAGATAGTATTTCTGATAATATAGAGATGGAAATCAACTTACACCCGTTTTCAAATATATTTGCGTTCGGTGAATTTAATGCCCACCATGGCAGGTGGATTAAACACTCCGTCACTGATTTCACTTGCATCCAAAACCAAGAATTTCTCAAACACTCAATCTCCGACGCAAGTGGTGAAATTCCTCATCCATTTTCCAAGTAACCCTGACGGGAACGCTTCTCTTCTAGATCGCTTTTTTACATCTATCCCTGAGCCATGTCGCACTATACACCTCTGTCCTCTTGGCAAACATGATCATGCGGTAGTGTCTGTTAATATTTCTTTCCACATCCACCTGCCAAGAACTTCCTACTAAACGAACATCTTCCTGTTATTAATGTGCGGATTGGGACTCGTTCCCTGATTTATTACGTGATGTCCCTTTGAAAGAAGTTTTTAATAATCTTGTTCAAAAATGCGCGTCGGTGAGCTCCTCCTCTGTGAAAACGGGCATCGATGCTTTCATTCCAGCAAGGAAATACCAAGTTAAACTGCGTTCATGTTGTTGGTTCTTAACTGCCTGGTCGACCGCGATAGCCCACTGGGATCACTTCTTTCGGCTGTAGTAAAACGACAGGTCTGATTGCAACAAAAGTCTCTTTGTCTCTGCGCATAAGAAGTGCAAGCGTGTGCTCAAAGAAGCGAAGTTATTTTTGCTGATAGAATGAAACAACGTATAGCATCTCTCAAGATTGGTTCTAAAGATTATTCGCGGCTCTGCACGAGTGGGCTGACCAACAGCAAATCATCAATCCGTCCTCTATTCAATCAATCAATTAATGTGATCTATAGAAGATAAAGTGAAATTCTTTGTTTGGAAAATCTCTTCCAACGCAAAATGCGACTATTTTGGAGTACGCACGTTCTAATGAGTGATCTGCGCATAACTCTGTCAATGGTCTCAGATATCATTACTAAATTAAAGTCCCTTAAGAATGGCCGAGGTGACAGGATCCTTGTTTCATTTAATCCAATCCTTCCTCATGTCGTTCTGAATGAGAACTCTTCCAGAACATTTCACACGATGGCGGGTGACACCCAAGGATTTATCCTGTGTATACCCTCTTTCTGATTTTCATCAATGATCTTACTGATGTCATCAGTTCCGAAGTAGGCATTTGTGCTGAAGACACTACCGTTTACCAGTCTCAATAGCAAATTCGTCAGAGCTGATAAATGTAACCTGGCCATTGCTCTGGAAAATGACCTCAAATCAGTGGTTAACTAAAGCAGAAACTGGCTTTTAAATTTTAATGTCACCAAAAGGAAACATCTCTGAT
>OZ038481.1:105527093-105647093 GCA_964036315.1 Acanthosepion esculentum
TTTTGGTATGGATTTTTCGTTTGAATTCTTTTCTCTCTCTCTTGAAATTTTATTCACTTTAATTTCCCCCATTTCGCTGCTGCTTGAGCGATATAATATTCCATGATAAGCAGGTTAGGTTACCACAGCAACCCTCACTCCAAATTTGCAAAATAGAATTCTTTTATGTGCTGTGTCCATTCATAATATAGGCGATCAAGGCCTTCCCCCTCCTCCTGTTCCTTGCAGCTCTTATTAAGTTTTGTCTTTTTGTTATTTCTTCCAGATGTTTTATGTTCTGCAATTCACTCGCTCAAGCCAATCAATGACGCATTGTTTTCCCTTGTCCTTATTTCCCTCTATACCTCCTGTGAGTATCAAATTTTCAAAGACACCCTTCCTCATTACGTATCCCAGAAATGTCAGCTCTTCCTGATGTTACGTATAAGTTTCCTCTTTGTTTCCATTCTCTCAAAACCCTCGTCGATGCTCATGTTCGGCCCATGGTATCCTTATCATCTAATCACATCTCTGTTGAATCACATTTCTGTTGCTGCGAGTTTCTTCTTCATCTTCGAGAGGATTGTCCAGAGAGACAGATATCACGTAACAATTCTGTACTCTTTTCTTTGTTTCCAACGAAACTTTTCTGTCTAGTAATACTTGTTTACATTTCTCGAATGCGTCTTTGGTCACCCCAATACGTCTTCGGACCTCAGTGTCGCATTTTTCCGTCCACTATTTAAATTTCTTATTTTAGTTTCGCCGACCTGTAAATTGAATTTTGGGTTAATATTCTTCCTAATGATCATGCATGCTGTCTTTTTTTTGTTTGTGCTTAGCCGCTTCTTCTCGCTTTCCTTCGCTACCTTCTGTTAGAGGTTTTTAGTTCTCTTTCCGTGTCTACTATCAAAACAGACATCTGCATATCTTACATTGTTAAGATCGTGCACTACAATGATGAATCCTGGTAGGATTTTCCGTTTTCTCAGAATTGCCTCTCTCTATTGGTTGATTAAATCCGGTGAGAAGACCCATCATTGCCTTACACCCCATTATATTTCTGTATACCTGCTGAACTCATTTTATCCGTATGCAGGCTGTTTGCTGTCAGAATAAATTTGTCATTATTCTAATGTCTTTCACAAGAATGTCAAGTTTGCTGAGCAGTTCTAACAGATATTTGCGGCATTTGTCGAAATCCTTTGCGTAGTCTATAAAACACAGGTATTCGTTTTTCCGCATTTGTATTTCTAATTTTGATTACATAAATATAGCGTACCTTGTTTCTGTGTCTTTAAAGGTACCACACTGTTCATGTACTATCTCTGGCCTGATTATGCTTCGTGATCTATTTATCAAAATTCGGTTAATACGTTTTGCTATGTGGCTCATTAGGCTGATTGTTCGATGAAGTTCACATTCGTTTGCGCCTGGTTTCTTCGGCAGTGCTATGCAAATATTCTGCTTAGGTCGTCCGGTATATCATCTCTGGTTTAGATTTCACTTATTATTTCTTAATCTTGTCTATGTTGAAATCATCTAACGCTTCGAGCATCTCTATTACAATTCCGTCTGTCCCTGCCTCTTTGTTTCTGTTCAATTTAGCCACTTCAGCTTCCACTTCGATTTTTAGTATTTCCGGTCCTTCGGTATTTCTAAGTTTTGGCGGTTGTTTTCTTACGTCGTGGAAGAGATCTCCAATACATTCTTTTCAATGCTGAATATTTTTTTCTTTAATAAGAGCGTCCCATTCTTGGATTTTATGCAGTCTGTTGATGAGAATGCCTTCTATCCTGTTAGTTCCCTTTTGTTTTATGCATATCTCCTTTATCTGTGATAATAATCCTCTGTTTCAGCACTTTTATCGTTGAGACATTTTTCTTTAGCTTGCTTTCATTTGTTCCTTATTTCATTTTGTAATTTCCGGTATTCTGTTCTATGTCTTGGCATTGTCTTCTGTCTCCTTTCATCATGTCGAGTATCTCATCAACGATCCATTCGTTTTTTTCCTTCTTCGTCTATTTTCCGTTGGAATAATGTATTTTGCTAATGTCCCTAAAGCTTCTCTTAATATGTCCCATTTCGAGTTTCCATTTCCTTTTTATTCCTCATATCGTCTTTACACACTGTCTATGTATTTCTTCTTCAGGCTTGGGTCGTTCAGGAGTCTTGAATTGAAATTGATGCGGTTTTAGGCTTCTTCAGTTTCCGTAGTTTCACTCTTAGATTACATCTAACAGGGAGGAAATCACTTTCACAGTAAGCACTCGGATATATCTTGCAGTGAAAAAACTGCATTCCTGAATCTTTTGTTGATGCTTATGTAGTCAATTCAATTTTTAGCTTCTCATCCTGAATTTTTCCATGCCCATAATTGTCTTGGGTGTTCTTGGAACGAGTTATTGGCTGATAACTCTCATTGGACGTGGTCCATTGGACCATAATTAAAAAAAGGTATATGTTAATGTCCTCTCGTGCCGTACTGATGACATTTTAAAATGAGTTATCTTGACAATATTCTAAGACGGAAAACTTCGAATTCTGAACCAAAATTTATACAGGGGCACCTCATACGATAAAAATTGTTTTAATTACCTACCCGACGTTATTCTGGTAATGGATATTTCGACTTATACAAAGTTAAAACTGGTTAATAGATCTTCCTATAGCGCGGTTCCTACTCCCTTCTCTAGGAAAGTAGTAGTGATTCATCAATTGTTTTCTGTCTAAGAAGAGGTTCACGGTTCTTTCTTCCCCTGAGGCTTTGATGATGGCGGATGTCAACTTTTTGGTGATATGTGTGGATGATGTCTGCTTCTCATCATACTGAGGGTACGGGGTTGGCAGTTTTCTGCATATCGACTGTTAGGTAAGATCTAGAAACATCGGCTAGCGTCTAGAAAGCCTTCTCTGGTCAACAGTCCCTGCAATCATTTCCACTGAGCAACTGCTAGGCCAAACTATGGTACAGTGGGTGCCAATTTCCTACATATATATGTTAATGTACACAACCGACAGATACTATTATTCTCGGTATTTTTCCTAAGCTAAATAACACACCATGAAGATAGCAAACCGACGAAATAATACTAAACCAGTTCGAAAGAAATCAACTAAACACTTCATCTTTTCTTTCTCCAACATCCGTGGTATTCGTATCATTTCCCGCTTTGTGGTATCGTGGCTCTTCGAACAATCTCCCGCCTTCCTAGGTCTCTGTTAAACTAATCTTAATTCTTCCATCCCTTCTTCTGGATTCTCAGTTCCTGTCTATCTTCCACTCTTTAGCGTGGCTTCTAGTATCCACATGCATGGCCTGGTTGAATATGTTCAAGAAAATCTCCCACCATTCTTTCATATACCTCCGTCTTTCTTTTTAAAAACTGTCAGCAATCTCTTCTTTTTTTATGGTTCCCTTTATAGTGTTGCGTGTCAGATAGGATTTCTGATAATATAGATGAAGCCTTCTCGCTACACCAATTTTCAAATAGCTTTGCGTTCATCGATTTCAGTGTCCACCAATTCAGGTGCTTAAACTCTCCATCGCTATAGCCCAGAGTAGCCAGAATAAAACAGAAATGGGTTGATAAACCGTAAAAAATCAATCAATCTCTCAACTGTATTCCACCAGAACAACGAAATCAATTGCTTGGAACTGCTTAGTATTGTTTGCTGACGACATTCGGAGCAGGACATTCTTGTTTCATTTTGTTGGTATTAAAATTTTGATTAATTCCTTGAGATGTCTATTAAAATATTTGTTTCTTTTAACAAAACAAGTCATGCATTTATTATTATTATTATTATTATTATTATTATTATTATTATTATTATTATTATTATTATTATTATTATCAAGATGTCACTGATTCTTAACATTCTTCGCTAGTTCAGAACGAATATTTTGATTTCATGTGGTTTTATGCCTTAAATTACTTATCTCTTTCAAGAAATGTTGCGTTTTTACATCGTTAAAAAGGCCAATAACTTACATTTCTAAGATGTGCTAAAGTATTCAATTTTGGAAGAAAGCCAATCGTGTCAAGGCATCTGCTGCTCCTTAGTCATTCCATTGACAATAGATTCTTCTTAGGTCTTCTGGCTACATTGAAATCTTTCCATCTATTTTCGTATATGTACATTGTCTTCTGGCTTTCCTACCGTTCACAGAATGGTTTCTCATCTTCTTTTCCTATTGCTTATATAAAGTATGTATTAAAACTTTCATTTCTATTATTTTTCCTCGGACAATACTATTTAGCATTGTTCAAGTCAATTCAAATATAACTCTTGATCTTTAAACTTGATCTTCCCTCTGCCATTTCTATAAATATTTTAATGTTAATTGTCCTGATCGAATTCCCTCTATGGCACCAAACTTTAGGAATTTAAACGCAGTACAATTTTAGCAACAACGTCTCATCATTTTACTCTCGAAATGTGAAAATATGACAGCAAGTTCTATGCAAGTTTCTTCAAGCTAGTGGAGTTCTCTGCTGGCTTCTTGCATCTCAGTCAAGTGATATCTTCAAGAATTGATATACAACGTAAATCATTGATTTCTGTATTCTTAAGACCTGTTCTTGTATTGGTCTCTCTTTTTAATAGTATTAATATCTTCTCGTATTCTATAACACCCCGTAACGTCTTGTTTATTACTTTCTTTCCTTAGTTGGGGTGAAATTATTTTAAAAGTGAATGAATAAATATAAAGTTCAAATGGTTTCTATGGACGATTAGATTTTGTTAATTCTTTAATAGTTCCACAAAACAAAATTTTACATGTAATACATTATCATGTTTTATCGTTACTTGAATGATTACAATGTTATGCAAATTAAGTTCCCTCTTTTAGAAACAGAATACATTATTTCACGGACAAGCTCCAATGAAAACTATGAGGTTCAGTGATAAAATGCTGAACAATATTTTTAATAATGGAAAATATAAAATACAAATTTATATATCGGATTAACATTGGGTAATGGAATAACTCAATGGAAAACACGTAATTGACACGTTTCATTTTCAGAAAGAATTCCTTTAGACTATTAATAGTTTTATCGATGGAATCAGTTGTCTATGTCGGGGAGGGGAGCAATAAAACAAACGACGGTTGCAAGTTTATACCGGAACCACTAAAGATATAATAAGAACTCTCAGTTTTATATTTAAATTTTTGAGGTCCTCTGTATCTCGATGTTTATTACTTTGAGCTCTAACCACCGCTTTACCGGTGGTAAAGAAAAATGACAATGCCGAGTCACCGGTTCAACAGTGGGTAAACACTTGTAACTGTTTCTATATCTACCGTGATACATTATATACCAGTTATTTGGGGTTTTTTTTTACTCCAGATCCAGCAGAATGGTTACAGTTGTTCAGAAACACAGGGATCAATGGGTTTAGGCAAATGCAGAATTATCTATTGTAAATATGTAATGTGTGCCTACGTTCGAGTTAAATGAAATCTACCCCCAAAGAAGAACAGCTTGTCAAAACCAGTTCCATAAAAACCGCAGATACAAACGCAGACAATTAAAAAGACTAGAAATAGAAGTATTATCGTGTTTCCGAACGATTTTTATTTCATTTGGTTCTATCATTCTTATCAAATCCCGTTCTGCATCATATTTCATTAAGGCAGGTGTCCCCACAATGCAATATATCCATGGACATATTTCGTTTCTTATTTTCATAAACGAACTTCCAGTTGCAATCATTTAATCAATCTCTTCTTTCCTTCAGTTATTGTTTAACTCTTTGGGCCCTGACCTCCGCTTTACCGGTCGTAGAGAAAAATGACGTAATGCCCAGCCACCGGTTGAACAGTGGTAGAGAAAATGACTTAATGCCCGGCCACTGAATGAGCAGTGTGTAAACACTGTTAAGTATTTTTTATATTTACCGTGAAGTATTATATAACAATTATTTGCGTATTTTGACACAGGAGATCAGGCAGAAGGGTTAAGATTTTCAGAAACTCAGGGCGCAAAGTGGCAGGGCTCATAGTAGTTGGACCTAGAAATTATATTATTATTATAAAAAAATATTTTCGTCCGTAAAAAATATTATACTTACAATCAAAACAAATCTTTGGCTTTAAATAACCCACAACAAGTTGATAAGCCGTAAAAAATTCTCTCACTCAAAAAGAAAGAAAAAAAAAAACACTGTGTACAACGAATATTGCTACCAGATCTAGTCCGATGCTTTTGATATATATCTAGATTTTCTTGACAAAATCTAAAGAAGAATTTGCAATGTTATCGACTTCTTCTTTGATTTCTTCAAATTTAAGCGCAAATAGGTTTCACAATTTACTGGTAAAATTGCTAGTTTTGACCGTAAGTTCTATGGTAATAATTTCTTCTTAATTACTTCTCGTTTGTTGCATGCTCCTCCTGCTTTCCTGTCAATTATACTCTTCAAAATTTTAAATAAAGTGTCAATCCTAATCTTTCATATCATTGAATCCTGTTTTTTAATGTCTTCACGTTTTTCTTCCACTTCTAGTAAACCCTTGTATCTTAGTGACTTTTATCGTCTTGCTTTGAGATAAATGATGATGATGATGATGATGATGATGATAGAGAGAGAGAGATATTTGTACAACCTTCATGTGTTTTACTGGAAGAAGTCTGTGAGGTAGTTGCCGACTGACTGTAATGAGTCAAATGTTTTTTTATTATTTAAATTGTTCGGTAGAGACAGGGACACATGAATATTGGATAAGTCAAGTCAAGAGAATATGGTGGGTGCTTCAGAGTTTCTTATTTCCAATCTTTTAACTTCTGTAAGTCCAGTTTTGCCACATGCTGTCTTGCGTTGCCGGATTGCAAAATGACACCTTTTCGATTTTCCCAAAATTCGATGTTATACTTGGATAGACGCATTGAACTTGGTGTGTTGGTGGGAATACCACTTAGCACATTGTTTCAACGGCTGGAAGGAGTTCAAAGGAATTATCTCTCAGCAATCCCACCAAACGTACAACAACAACATTGGATGGAAGAGCTCTTTAGCCACCGGTTCCTCACATTCACAGGCATGTTTCCATCTACGTTAGCGTTTAACTTTCTCCACGAGTTCCGCTCTTTCTCGGTCTAATTACGAGCTCCGTTGGCGTCTAACTTTCACCACGGGTTCCGCTCTTTCACAGGTTGATTACCAGCGCCGTTTGCCTCTAACTTTAGCCACAGATTCCGATATTTCACAGGCTTATTACCACTGCCGTTTGCGTCTAATTTTCGGGACGGGTTCCGCTCTATCACAGGCTTATTACCACCGCCGTTTGTGTCTAACTTTAGCCGCAGTTTCCGCTCTTTCACAGGCCTATTACCAGCGCCGTTTGCGTCTAACTCTAGCCACAGGTTCCGCTCATTCACAGGCTTATTACCACCGCCGTTTGTGTCTAACTTTAGCCGCAGTTCAGGGCTTTCACAGCCTTATTACCAGCGCCGTTTGCGTCTAACTCTAGCCACAGGTTCCGCTCTTTCACAGACTTATTACCACTGCCGTTTGCGTCTAACTCTAGCCACAGGTTCCGCTCTTTCACAGCCTTATTACCACCGCCGTTTGCGTCTAACTTTAGCCACAGGTTCCGCTTTTTCACAGGCTTATTACCAGCGCCGTTTGCGTCTAACTCTAGCCACAGGTTCCGCTCTTTCACAGGCTTATTACCACCGCCGTTTGCGTCTAACTTTAGCCGCAGGTTCCGCTCTTTCACAGGCTTATTACTCCCGCCGTTTGCCTCTAACTTTAGATACGCGTTCTGCACTTTCACATGGTTAATTCAAGCACCGTTTGCGTCGATCCTTAGACTACGGGCTCTGTACATTCACAGGCTTTTTTTGCAGCTACATTTGAGTCCAACCTAAATAAAAATTATCCCTTTTTCATCGGCTATGACAAATATGTCTATAAAGAGTTCCTTTTTGTGGCATAACGGCAAATAATTCGCCGCAAAAACAGGCTCGAGCTGGTTATATTCGGTCAGGGAACGTAGCCTCTACGTGACGATAGAAACTAACATAAATCTCTTCAGATGGCAAAAGCTAGTTGGTATATCGTTTTTTCCAACTCTTAGCAAATTTGTTAGTAAATTTGTAATTTTCGGCTTACTTTCCACAATGTCAAGAGGAGCATCTTCATCGATGTCGTGAGTTGGTCCGGCGCATGACTGATCATATAGTTTAAAATAAACCTGACGTAATCTGCCAAACAACTTTTTGCACACCAAAAGACCTGGAGTGCGAGCTAGATAAACGTTCTGTTTTATTTTTGTCAGAGTTCCTGCGCTAAATTACTCTCCGAAATTCATAGAGCATAATATAGCAAAAGTGCAACTTTTTATCCTCGATTTTTAAGGTATTAATTTATGGGGATAAATTTCAACTTTCAACATACTCTGACTGGCAACTGAAGGATACAAAGTTTCATTCAAGAACATACCCTAAATAGACACCAAAACAAACACCAGCGTTCAGTTTATACTAACTATGAAAACTTTTAAAATGAAAACTTTAACAATGATGTGATATTAAGAGGTATAAATCTTTCTTTAGATGCAATTGTAAGAATGTCGAACTGCTATGTAATATGTAAACGACTATATAGCAGTGAATACAGGTGAATAAGTTTCCGGATGAAGAAAAGAATCCAAGCAACATCAATGTATAAAAAAAAATAACATGGATTAACACGTCAGAAACGGGGAATTTGTAAGGTAAGAAGAGACACCTGCATATAAAACTGATACAATTTTACGAAGTTATATGCAAATAAACATATCTGTGTTGTATCGGTTGAGCTAATTCAATAAACTCCTGAAATAATGTTTCACACATTCTGAACGGAGATTGTAGGCAGTTGTTTCGGAGATTAAAACAAGCCTCCTCATATCTTCAATGTTGCGAAAGTGTTGTTGCTGAGTATGCTAATATCATGGTCTGTACCGTTTCAATTTGTTTTCGCATCTCCAAAATTTCCAATCTCTGGCTAAGGGTACTTGAAGTAGAAACAAACGTCGACCAATTATTGACACTACTTTCATTCTCCTTCTCAGGTGTCTCTACTAACAGGTTATTTCTATTTTCATTTATTTTCTGTTATCCGTCATGTCAGGCAAAGATATTGTTCTTAGTTCACCACGATTTAGCTCGTTTTTTTATATTTTGGATTGAGTGATCGATATGATATTCCCTCTTCTAACATAGGCGTTACTATTTTTCTCAGCACGCTTAGTCATTGCACTACTATATATATATAGATCTGTCTATGTTTCTGAGATGAGGTATTTTAATTATTTACACGATTTACATTGTTCGGACTGTTGTTCTCATCTTTGTTGCCGTTTATAAGAAAACGACGTGATTTATCATTGTTTATAATAAAAAAGACATGATTTGTACCTGTGTAAAATAAAACGACGTGATTTATAATTGTTCATTATAAAAATACATGATTTGTACTTGTTTTTTAATAAATCGACGTGATTTATTATTGTTTATAATAAAAACATGATTTGTACTTGTTTATAGTAAAACGACGTGATTTATAATTGTTTATAATAAAAAAGACATAATTTGTACTTGTTTATAATAAAACGACCTGATTTATAATTGTTTATAATAAAAAAGACATGATTTGTACTTGTTTATAATAAAACGACGTGATTTATAATTGTTTATAATAAAAAATACATAATTAGTACTTGTTTATAATAAAACAACGTGATTTATAATTGTTTATAATAAAAAGACATGATTTGTAACTGTTTATAATAAAACGACGTGATTTATAATTGTTTATAATAAAAAAGACATGATTTGTACTTGTTTATAATAAAACGACGTGATTTATAATTGTTTATAATAAAAAAGACATGATTTGTACTTGTTTATAATAAAACGACGTGATTTATAATTGTTTATAATAAAAAGACATGATTTGTACTTGTTTATAATAAAACGACGTGATTTATAATTGTTTATAATAAAAAGTCATGATTTATGCTTGTTTATAATACACCGACATGATTTATAATTGTTTATAATAACAAACATGATTTGTGCCTGTTTATAATAAAAAAACATGACTTGTGCTTGTTTATAATGAAAAAGACATGATTTGTATTTGTTTTTAATCAAAAATACAAAGAGTCCGAAAAAATTGTTATAATTTTGTAGTGTAATAACATAGCCATTTCTCCCTCAAATGATCTCAAATTTTAAGAAGATGTTTAAAAACTAAGATGAATGCATATTTTTTCTATTTTGCAGGGTGACGAATGAAGTTCACTAGAAATGAAAATACATTTTGTGTGTTAGAATATGCTCGAAGAAAGTCATTGAAGTAGCGTGCATTTTCGAGAAAAGTCAAGAAAAATGCATCAACTGGAAATCAGCTTTGGACATGGCACAAAATAATTAAAGAGGAGGGAGTTGTGTGCAGGGCAAAGGAATCTGGACGACCACCAATATTCGGAAGATATTGTCAATCAGTTCAAGAATACATTTTTGAGAAACGCCAGAAGAATGCTTCTATGTAATCCCAGATTCCACATGCAACACTCTGGTGTATATTAACGAACGCTTGATAATTACACCCTATAACCTGCAGCTTATACAAGCCCCAAGCACAGATGACAGGGAAAGGCGCAATCAATTTGGTGTCTCTACGCAAGTGAAACTTGAAGATGTGGAGTTTGAAAAGTGTCTTGTTTTCAGCGATGAAATCACATTTCAAACGAATGGCAAAGTTAATAAGCATAATTATCGCATTTGGGACGAAGAAACTCTTCAAGCCACAGTTGATCACATGAGGAACACGCCGATAGTGAATATGTTCTGGACAATCTCCAAGAATCGTCTTTATGGACCATTTTTCTTTAAGGGAAACGTTATTGTCAAATTTTATCTCTAAATGCTTTAGAACTATTCTGATGAGCTTGCTACTAATGAGCGCGGACACTTCATATTTCAACAGGATGGTGCTCCGCCTCACTGGAAGCTGACTGTGCCGACGTATCTCAAAGAGAATCTACCAGGATGATCGATCGGGTAAGCCAGTAATGATGACATTCTATTGTTGAAATGGCCACCATGTTCACCTGACTTGAAAACATGTGATTTTTTCTATGGGGCAAAGGACAGGTCTATATCCCCTTTCTTCCTCCAAGCCTAGTGGAACATAAACAGAGAATCACTGACATTCTGGAACTTATTACGCAAGAGATGCTGCAGCGTGATTGGCATGAGCTGGACTACGGACTTGAAGTGCGTTGTGTGACAGGTGGTGTGCATATTGAGCATTTGTGAAACTTTGTGTAATCGGGTATACAATCTACATCATTTTGATTATCTTTTCGAAGTTTGGTAAATGAATATTTTATTGTCCAGCATGAACCCTATTTAATTTCATTTGCCTAGGAGATGTAGTTACTCAACTATTCACATTTTAATTTATACCAGATATGTTGGATACCCTGTATACTGTCTTCAGGCCTGATCAAATTTTCAGATTCTCCCAAATTATAAGATATTTTCTAAAATGGCTTCTGATTTCTTCACGTTCTTTTTGGAATTTATTGTTAAATCCATGTCGTTAAAATACAACTGAATTAACAGATTGATTTTATTTTTTTCTTCTAAGATTAAAATGGTTTTATAAATATACTACTCAACACGCTTGAGATCAAAGTCCTGACAATCTTAATTGCTGATGAAACTTCTTACTCTTCTTATATTTCTCTGTCCTAAAGGTATATGCGGTGAAATCAAATTCGGACAAAATTCTCTAGCCCAATATAAGAAGGGTATGGAATAATTTAAAGAGTTTTGTATACATCATCTGCAACACGACTAGTGATTTTTCTTCCTATCATTTTTTTGTTTCTTTTGATTTAATCTTAATTATTATATTTCTTCTTTGTAATTCTGTTTAGCTGGATGTTATTTTTAGCTTCCCATGCCTGTGCCTGTTCACAAAGTGTCCATGTTGGTAATTGTTAATGAAAAATCTAGCAATGTATTCAGTTTAGCTGCAGACCACACCTTGTCGTCATCTACAATGTCTCAACTCTTTTTCGGTTTTATCTCAGTAAAATCTATTCCAGCATGTGGCGCAGTTCACAACGTACCGACCATGGACTTTTTCCTAATTTACATATTTTACTATTCATCTTCTTTTTGACAGAGAATTTTTAATTTAGCAGCTTTTTTAAAAAATGTTTCTACGCTTTATTTAAGAATATCAAATCCATCATTCTTCATTGGTTGGGATGATGTGTCTGGACACGCATCTCCTTGAGTATTATGTAATTTCTTCCAGTCTAATATTTGCTTTATGCTGATGCCATTTGTCTTTATGGCCAACGTATATGCATATTTTAGATTTAACAATGTATGACAGTCTCTTCTTTTTAGTTTCATTTATTATGATTAATATTATCGTTAATAAAACTGTGAACACGACAAATTCTCCTGTTGATAGAACCATCATCTCAGACAGCTAACATCACTGGACGGCTGTGGCATATTTTCCGGAAGATCCGAGAATTCTACCGAGTATACGTCTACTTCCACAGAGGGTCGTCGTCTTTAAGCATCGAAACTCAACATTGACCACAATCTTTTTGAGCCACTTTGATATATAGAGCGCCAACAACAAAGTATATAACTTTAATTCATTTAAATTACGACGATTTGTACCTTTCCAAATTTAGACAGATACTTGTCCTAATTTTCTTTGTCGATTCATCTATCGTCTTCGAAGCAGGCAACATTTATAAGGATGCATGTTGTTTCGTCGTTATTCTCAACCGGAATACCAGTTTTTTATGCAGTATTACAGAGCACACTCAGATTAGATCGTCAATGGTTTTCTGATATTTGTAACAGAAATTGAATTTTGGATCCACACTATTATGTATCACATTTACCTTAAAGTTCCAAGTGAAAAGACTCTGGTCATGCGCTGCAAGAATAAAGCCTTCCGTTTCAGCCTTCAATCCAGATGCTTGTATCATTCGATGCGTATTAACTTTATCAACATCGGCTTTATTATCACATTCTTGATACTGAACATGTAGCGGTTTGTATTGTACCCTTTCATATGCTGAAGATGTTTATGCTTGACTTTCTTTCTCATAATCTTTGCTGCAACAGTTGGTTCTTGTATTCTGTTTTGTTTTCTACAAAATCTACTAAATGCAAATAGCATCTGTATTTATAACCTTCTTCCAGGTTTAAATATTTTTCTTTGTTTTCGTGTTGTTTCCATGTATGTTATTAAGCCAATAGTTTTTTATATGACAATTCTATATGAATTAGACCTCTTCGAGTTCTATTATTATTATTATTATTATTATTATTATTATTATTATTATTATTATTATATTATTATTATTATTTCCTTGAAGTTTTGTTGTATACACATTTCATTCCGAGCCTGAACGAGAAACCTAAATTCAGACATGGCTTTCTCCTATTTTGCACTGATCATTTAAAAAAAAAAATCAGACATATTTTCCATAGATACAACTCTTCGTATTTTATGAGCTCTGTTTGTGAGTACGATTTTCTGTATTTCGTTAAGGCATGGGCTATCAAGAATCCCTTCAATTGGTCTATTGGAACCTTTTCTAATCAAACTGAAGACGTCACCTACAAAATATTGACTTGAAAATATTGACGTCTTCATGCGCACATTTTTGAGACTTCCACTTCAAGATCACTGTATTATGATTGTTTGTTTTTAAGTTCTTTAAATATACATTGCTATCCGCAGGGAGTGCCCAGTCAATAAGAAAGCACATTCTCTTCTTGTAAACTTTGATCACGATATCTGGGCGATAGGCTTTGATTTTTCTTTCCGTGTCTATTGTAATGTCCCATATCTCTGTAACCGCTTCTGGGTTTATTATTATTATTATTATTATTATTATTATTATTATTATTATTATTATTATTATTAGGAAGTAAGGAAAGGTTGTAAGTATATGGTTTCTGATTGCCCAAATTCTGATGTTTTAACGTATTGGTCACAGAACCGTCATTTGAGGTTTGCACTGATGTGCAAGATATTAGCTTAGTAATTGTGTTTAAGCAGGCTCTGGTTATGTGCAGCAAGAGTAAAGCCTTCAGTTTCGAACTCCGTAGACATCGGCGGGTTACGAATTGATCGAAATCAAGATTTTTGTTTCGGAGAAAGAAACTGGTTATACAGAGGTTTATTCTATTTGTTATTGGTTTACATTTTCGCGTTTTCAGTTTCCTTGCTTTTTTTTCTGGCATACCTATTTAATTCATCTCTATTTTCAAAATTTAACCAGATTTCTCTTACATATTTACGGGATACTTTTGAGTGAGACTAAAGGGTTATTAATTATCCATGACACATTACTATCACTAAAATACAATCTTGTATAGCTGCATTATACATTTTCAAATGTTGAGACTACTTAAGTTGAATCCTGCTCTCCCTGATCCTTGACAGACACAAACGGTCCACATATGTCTTAGGGGGATTCATTCTATTGCATGTCAGTTGTTTTCGAAATTTTGCCTCAAATTAGTTAAGGTTCTAATTTTTTAAGTTCAATCAAGTTAAAACTTGGAGAGTATGCATGTTAATGGTCCTTATTATATTTTTTAAGTTCCCTTAATTTTTTGAAATATATAACATTATTTCCTCTTCCATTGCTTTCATGCACACTCCGGTACTTGTAAATACTTTTTTAGTCAAAACCATTCGTGGTAGTATCTATATCAAGAATCCTTTTCTTGCTTCTAAGAACAGTAATTCGCCTTATCCTCCTTGTTTGGTTGGTTGGTTGTCTTTTTTTTGTTTTGTTTTGTTTTTGGCAATTTTATTTGGCTAAGTTTTTTTACTCGTTTTGCGGAAAGTGTATTTGTTCGTTTTATGTTGACAGGTTTTCGGTTTCATTAAGCAGTTTATTGAAGAGTGCAGCTTCTTTGTTGATGGATTGGATTTTTTCTAATTGTAGGAGAGGTCCATTGGTTTTTGTGAGGTATGCTTCCAATCCGATTGCTGTAGTTTTTTCACGTTGGATTAGAACTCGAACCCCTAAAGCCTTTGTACGTACGGCCTATAAACATCTGATTTGGGGTGGGCATCTTCAGTAGGTAAGCATTTTTCTGGTCTTGTCCTACAAATTCCATTAAAGAAGTTGATGCTGTATGTTACTAGCTGTACAACTAAGTTGCTAATAGTCTTCGTTTTATTGGTCCCATTAAGTTCGCTTAGTATTATTAAACGCACTCTCCTATATCCTTCCTTTTGTAACTTTTTCTTCGTTATGGAATGCTGTATTCTTCATGCATTCCTAAGTTTTTATAAGTGCCATCTCTGTCTAGTTCCTTAATCTTGTTGTTGATATCAAGGTCTAAATCCATAGTTTTCATTAGTTAACCGCCTTTGAATGTGGCTTTGGCACATTTGTCGATGACGAACCCCATTTTAATATCTTTGACAATGAATAGTATGAATTTCTATTTGTTTGGAATCCTTGGTAAACGTTTTAATATCATAAATATAAAGTAGATGATTCGGTTTGTTATTCTGTGACTTGTTCCCGTAACTGTTGTTGTTCAGTAGGCAGCTTACTGGCGCTTATACAAGGAAGAAGAGTAATGCTGACAATGAATCTTCTGAGAAAATCTCACTTTTGATGTTGATTGATCTCGATGTTAATGATCTGTTTGTATTTTTTAGTTTTAATGTTTTCTTCCAGTTGTTCATGCTCTCCGTTATGGTTGTGACCGTTATGGCGCATAGGCTGTATATTTTCAGGTTCTTCTCTATCCATTAATACGGTACACTATCGAACGCCTTTCTTCTTGCTATCGATAATTTTCTTTTCCTTGCTTTCACCTTTTTCAATGTTCTTTTATTGATAATTAGTTGTTCCCTGCATCCGTAACTTCCTTTTTATATCCCTTCTGTTCGGCTTGGAGCACATTATTTTTTTTTCAGGCAAGTTGTATTTTCTCTCGTTTATGATAATAATTAGGATTTTATACATTGCTTATAGGTATGTGATGGCCTATAGTAATTCGGGTTCTGCGTCTCTTATCTTTTTGTGAGTAGGTATGTAAATTCCCACTTGAGCCATTTGGGGCATTTTACTGGGTTTATCATTATATCATTGTACGCCCGTGCGAGGTCTTGGTGGGTGCTAGATAGATTTTTTTATCCAAAAATTGGAAATTCCGTATTGTTTTGCCAGAAGAAACAATTCCTTTTTTTCATAAATTTGATTTTCTGTGCCTTCGCCTGAATTTGTTGTTTCAGCTTCTCTTTAACTTTTGATTCGTCAGTTTTATTCTTTATGTCCGGTTTTCGTTTCCGTTGTTTCCTTTTACTTTCATCCATTTTGGAGCCCATGTCTACTTCCCTTAGAAGCGACAATTGCCCTCCTAGTTTTACTTCGGTTACTATTTCTTCATTCCAGACAGGCATATATTTTCCTATGACCTTGTGCTTTTATATTTTCACCTATTGTCTCTGCGATCATTTCCGAGGCCGCGTATATAAGAAGATTAAATTCTGTCAGGTTCATAGGTCATTCCATTTCTTCCCTTATTTTTCTAATTGCTTGATTAGCAAGATTGATGGTTTCCTTGAATTGACAGTTCTTTCTTTCTTTTGGAATTGTTGGCTTTTCTTCAAAAACATTCCCTTTACATTCTCCTATGTATACTGGATGTTTCTTTCATCATTCTTTCCTTTCACATTCGCCATTATCTTCCTCTATTTGATTGTGCAACTCAGAGGGATACTTACAACTAGTTACTAGTTGTTCCCCTGCATATGTCTCCTCATGTTTGTTGGCATTTAGCCTTTCGTTTAAAGTGTAATCTATTTTTGATTTTTTTTCTCGGATGATTTCGAGTTTTATGTCAGGTAATCTTTTTTTGATGATGATCACACGCCTGACATTGGCTAGATTTTGGCATCAATGTTTAGTCTGTTTGAGAGATGTTTTTTTTTCTCGCCCGATATTATAGGCAGCTATGTTCGTTGTTGTCGTTGTCGGATTTATCGTAGCAGTGTAAAATGCTATCATTACTTCAATATACTCTTCTACAGAGTGTTTATGTATTGTTTTTTTTTATGGGATTGTCTTTTAATGAATGCAGAGTAACTCTGTGAGGACTGTGGTTTTCGTCTAGTTATCGTCGGTAGAGTTTGTTCCAGTTGCAGACTTTGCGATCCCAGTCTGGTTCCTTACTGGGGATCGTGGTTCTTGTTGACACGGGTACGACTGATGCAGTTTAGAAATATCTTCCGTTGTGTCAGCATTTCATTTAGTTCGCATTTATCCATACCTGGGAGCTAGTTCGTGGGCGCCAGAGGATACCCATACCATGGAGGGCCATCACGTTCAGGGATCCAGGCCTCCTCCAACTATATTTTTTAAACTATTGCTATTATTAACAACAGCGTTAAAATCTTCATTTGTAAGCGTTTGAGTCCCAAGTAGACACAACTTCAATTTTCAACGGAATTTTTTGTGACTTGTCCTCTCTTATGTCCAATAAGTTGAAACTATATTCAAATTTCCCTAATCCTGTTATTATACAATTATTTTTTAATCCTAAATAAATATAATTATTAGATAGATATTAATAATATTTAGAGAAAAGTTTATTATAAATGTCTGTATTTTATGTCTTATAAAATAAAAATTGTACATAAATTACTAATAAATAATTAAATAAGTAAATAAGAAAAACCAGTGAAACATAACCGATAAGTCATGATCACCACAATCATACAACTACCACCACTGTGATCTTTACTATTATAGCATTCCATTTTTTTTTATTTTTCTTCTTCATATTATCAGTAATGCTCTGAACAAATCAAGTCAAAAAAAAAAGATTTGCGCCAAAAATTAATAAAACTTGTAGGTTCCGATTACACATCAGGTATATCAACAAATAATATAAGATAGTAACATAAAATTTTAGCTTTATAATAATCAATGTACATATATACACATATGTATATACAAGATGCACACAGATACATATACAAGTACAAACGCATATACATACAAATATATAATAATTATATAAAATTATTATCATGATTATTATCTCTACAATTGTCATTATCATTATTATTATTGCAATCTACTTTGTTTCTTCGTACTATCAGCAGTATCTGTCTTGTAACTTGAACAATTTGCTTAAATTATTATTATTATTATTATTATTATTATTCTCCATTTGAATATTCCCATTGTCATAATAATAATAATAATAATAATAATAATAATAATAATAATAATAATAATAATAATAGATATTATTGCTATTATTATTATTATTTGTATGCGTCGTATTCCAACACCTGAAGTAATTGGTGGTTTTCAGTGGAGAGTATCTAATAGAATTTCTCTTCTGTATTTTGGCACTTAAGCATGCTGTCGCCTGGATGTTTTCGATTTCACTTCGTATTTGCAACTTTGGTAGGCTATTTCCAGTGCCTTTGGAACGGTTCCAAGTACTCCAATAATGATTAGCAAAATGATCTCCTTTATATTCAACATTTTTGTCAGTTATATTTCAAGGTCTATTTACTGTTTAATTTTCTGTCAATTTTACGATGTGCTATACAGAAAGACCGACATCAATATCTGACAGTTTTCCCTCCTGTTGATAACGGCTATATCTGATCTTCGGCAGGGATTTAATGATATATTTGAATTTTAAATCTAAGATAATTTTTTCAGCACAAGTGCCAAACAATTAAAGGCAGTCGCATATTGGGTAGCATGGCTCTGCAGAAATTAAGTCAGCAAGATTTTATATTCCTGAGGTAATAGGTAAGTACGTAACAGTGCTGTAGCAGCATGCATGGGGCGATGTAAGCCTCCGTGTTGAGTCTCGAGGCCCTGTGAGAAAAGCAAGGGAGGCATAACGTCTCCAACACTAGTGATCATTCCAAGTACATTCGTAATCACCATTAGACTCATCCAGCTAGTTCCGTATACTCTACACTGTCCTCTTATTGACACACAAACGCTCTGAAATGTTTGAATTAGAGCCTCCGGTAGGAGTGTACAGCCGTAGAGCATGCCGCTTCCAAATTTATGGCGGAGTGAATTGTGTTACTGTGCTCTTTTATCTCGCAGACGATGCTCAGGTGAGCCTAATATTCTGTGCAGTTGATAAAATCAAAAACAAATAAAATGCACGCGCGAAATTAAAAATTATATATATATATATATATATATATATATATATATATATATATATATATATATATATCATAATATATATATAAATATAATATATAATATAAGATATAAATATATAAATATATAAAATATGATATAATATAATATGTATAAATATAATATATATATATATAATATAATAGATAAATAAATAAATATATATATATAATATGATATATAAATATAAATATATAATATATATAATATAATCTATAAATATATAAAATATATATAAATATAATATATAATATAATATATTATATATCAATATAATATATAATTCTAATTTACCGATCGCGCCTTGGAGATGCGGCGGCTAATGGGCGCTGACAATTTTAAAGAAGTTTAACTGTGGAATTAGAGTTGTAGACAAAAATATGTGTTTATTCTATATCTATAGTGGTAAATTTGTTGGAGTTGGTAGCGTATAGTAGGTAAAATTCTGACAGCCATCCATGACACGGCGAAACAGAGATTGGTCGAAGTTGTTGAATGAATGATATTACCGGAGAGCTAAATGATGATAACCACATAGTTTTTGGTCGAAGGTGTTGAATGAATTATTTTACCGGTGAGCTAAATGAAGATAACCACTTAGCTTTTGGTCGAAGTGGTTGAATGAATGATGTTATCGGTGAGCTAAATGAAGATAACCACTTAGTTTTTGGTCGAAGGTGTTGAATGAATTATTTTACCGGTGAGCTAAATGAAGATAACCACTTAGCTTTTGGTGGAGGTTGTTGAATGAATGATGTTATCGGTGAGCTAAATGAAGATAACAACTTAGTTTTTGGTCGAAGGTGTTGAATGAATGATGTTACCAGTGAGATAAATGAAGATAACCACTTAGTTTTTGGTCGAAGGAGTTGAATGAATTATTTTACCGGTGAGCTAAATGAAGATAACCACTTAGCTTTTGGTCGAAGTTGTTGAATGAATGATGTTATCGGTGAGCTAAATGAAGATAACCACTTAGCTTTTGGTCGAAGTGGTTGAATGAATGATGTTATCGGTGAGCTAAATGAAGATAACCACTTAGTTTTTGGTCGAAGGTGTTGAATGAATTATTTTACCGGTGAGCTAAATGAAGATAACCACTTAGCTTTTGGTCGAAGTTGTTGAATGAATGATGTTATCGGTGAGCTAAATGAAGATAACCACTTAGTTTTTGGTCGAAGGTGTTGAATGAATTATTTTACCGGTGAGCTAAATGAAGATAACCACTTAGCTTTTGGTCGAAGTTGTTGAATGAATGATGTTATCGGTGAGCTAAATGAAGATAACCACTTAGCTTTTGGTCGAAGTGGTTGAATGAATGATGTTATCGGTGAGCTAAATGAAGATAACCACTTAGTTTTTGGTCGAAGGTGTTGAATGAATTATTTTACCGGTGAGCTAAATGAAGATAACCACTTAGCTTTTGGTCGAAGTTGTTGAATGAATGATGTTATCGGTGAGCTAAATGAAGATAACCACTTAGCTTTTGGTCGAAGTGGTTGAATGAATGATGTTATCGGTGAGCTAAATGAAGATAACCACTTAGTTTTTGGTCGAAGGTGTTGAATGAATTATTTTACCGGTGAGCTAAATGAAGATAACCACTTAGCTTTTGGTCGAAGTTGTTGAATGAATGATGTTATCGGTGAGCTAAATGAAGATAACCACTTAGTTTTTGGTCGAAGGTGTTGAATGAATTATTTTACCGGTGAGCTAAATGAAGATAACCACTTAGCTTTTGGTCGAAGTTGTTGAATGAATGATGTTATCGGTGAGCTAAATGAAGATAACCACTTAGCTTTTGGTCGAAGTGGTTGAATGAATGATGTTATCGGTGAGCTAAATGAAGATAACCACTTAGTTTTTGGTCGAAGGTGTTGAATGAATTATTTTACCGGTGAGCTAAATGAAGATAACCACTTAGCTTTTGGTCGAAGTTGTTGAATGAATGATGTTATCGGTGAGCTAAATGAAGATAACCACTTAGTTTTTGGTCGAAGGTGTTGAATGAATTATTTTACCGGTGAGCTAAATGAAGATAACCACTTAGCTTTTGGTCGAAGTTGTTGAATGAATGATGTTATCGGTGAGCTAAATGAAGATAACAACTTAGTCTTTGGTCGAAGATGTTGAATGAATGATGTTACCGGTGAGATAAATAAAGATAACCACTTAGTTTTTGGTCGAAGGTGTTGAATGAATTATTTTACCGGCGAGCTAAATCATGATAATCACTAAGCAAGGTACATTAAATCATATCATAAGTAGAAGATTCATATTAGAGATTACAGTGTATTTCATGGGGTTGCCTAGTTTTCGGCCAGCCACTGTATAATTACAAGAAAACATCAAACATTTTACTGAGTAATGCTGGTATTCAGACATCAGCTAAAAACGTCACGTTCTTTTTTTATGAGCAGAGGGTCGATTTCATGTGTAGAAGGCAATCACATATGCTCTTTAGATAACCTGTCACCATTGCGTTACGGAAGACGGAAACTTTTTATAGGTCTATGGAGTGTTCCGACTTGGTACACAATATTTATTCATGAAACCTGGAGATATATATTCTGAAATGGGACATATACTGCGAGTATTGTACACCATATTTCCGTGTGGTGGTAGACTATTTCAACATAACACTATATTCATCGTCTACGGATGATATGGCACCTTTATTTATTTTACATTTTTATACTAATGTTCACGAATTAAAAGGCCTAAGAGTCACTCAGGGAAGAAGGCTAATGTATGGTGTAGTAAGAACGTAAGAAAATGAAGTTGATTAGGCTCTGCAAGCAAGTTAACGGTTAACCCTTGAAGAGTCAAAGATTTTAGTGATGGGAAAAAACATTGGATGTCAGTTCACCAAAGTAGCATTTTTATGGGAAGAAGCTGTCAGAATATTTTACTATAAGAATATGAAGTGAATGCGAATGATTCACCCACGTGTATGGAGCACGGTGGGTCCCAAGTTTAACGATCAGTGTCGTGGGACTAAGGAATGTAGCTCATGTCATGGAAGTAGCGATAAAATAGCGAAATACTCTTAAAGTCTCATCTATGGGAACGGTCGTGAGTAGGAAAATAATTCATTACACAATAGGGCCTGTAGACCCGGTTGAACTCTATCAAACGGTTAAGTATGGACTGTGTAGCTCACGTCCAGATATGAGAGCAATATACCATTTTCTGGACGGTCGTGGCTTTTGTAAAAATACAACATAGCAAGGCGAGTCAGGTACTTACAGGAGCAGTACAATGAACCAGAAACATGTATCTTTGAAATAGATCGGCTATATGAGTGCCACTTAGGAACGGGCAAGTGCTTGAGTTCAAATAGACGTTCAAGAAGAGGAACCACCTTCAGAGCACACCCATCCATCAAGATAAGTGAAATATCTGGTCGTTGTTGATGGAACATTACTAGTATGGATTTGATCGTATTCAATATTACAAACCGTTCCATACCCCATTGATTCACCTGGGCTAGGTGGGAGGAGAGATTAAAGGCCACGCCTGTATTACAGACGTTCTACGGGCTAATTCCCCCGACAGATTTGAACGCTACTGAACATACCCAATAATCCCAACTCTGGTAAGGCCAGCCTTGGAACTTGCTTATATATATATATATATATATATATATATATATATATATATATATATATATATATATATATATATGCAGAAATATAGTCTTAAAGTGTGCTATATTTATGGGGTAAAGTGCTCAATATCAGAGATAGAGCGTGTGTAAATATAAAAGTGGACATGGAAGTCAGCACTTAGAGGCGACAGTCTGTTTCATGCTAGTGCAATCGTCAGTCGCCTGACGATTGCACTAGCATGAAACAGACTGTCGCCTCTAAGTGCTGACTTCCATGTCCACTTTTATATATATATATATATATATATATATATATATATATATATATATATATATATATATATATGTATATATATGTATATATATATATATATATATATATATATATATATATATATATAATGAACTGATACATTGGAACATGCAAGTTACCACGACAAAAATGCATATTTGTTTTGACGTCTAAAGATGTCTCTTCAGGTGGCTAACGATCGTGGTATAAGCTATTTTATCACTTCTTTTTACATTTTTGAAGATTTTCCATAGAAAGCAAAGAAACAAATATGTATATATAAAAATATTCATTCCATAAAAGAAAAAGACGTTTTAAGATAATTTACTTAAAGAGAGTGAGTTCTGATCTTCTGAAATTAAGTTTGTAGAAGATTAATGTTGTTCCAGAAAGAAAAACAGAACCAGGAACATCATATGCCTTCCACCTACATTCAATCAATTAGTTCGTACTAAATTGGGACATAAGTTTCTTAACTTAATTGATAAACATTTTCCAAAAAGTAATTTATTAAGTAAAGATTTCAAACGGAATGCTCTAAAACTTATCTATAATTAAATCACATAGAAATAAAAAATTGCAATTATATAACAATGCTAACAGTAATGCTAGTACTGACCCTAATTTGTCTCGTATAACTAACCTATGTAATTTTAGAAATCTTGAAAAATATACTTTATCTAACAAGTGCTTAACGAAATACCTTGTGTATATGTGTTCTAGTTCTTCAATAAAAAATCCCAACATTGTTAAAATATATATTGGGAGCACAATGAATACTTTTAAAAGACGTTTGTATAATCATATCTCATCCTTTACTAATGCTGACAAGCGAAATATGACTTCACTTCACGAAAATAAAACAACTAAAGGGAAAATTCTTAAACAAGCCAGAATCTGTATATCCGTGACTGAACTGTGTTTCTTTTGTCTCCAGGACTCTTGAAAAGCGATTAAATATTAAATCAGTGATATGAAACTACGGTGAATTGCAGCCATATTAAAGAATTAACCTTACAATATTGCTAAACCTTATAACTCAATAATCACTCCTCTTATGTTATATTACCTTTAAATAAATATTTTAATAATATCCTTAGTGGTTTATTCTTCATTAATTTATTAATTAGGTTAGTATCCGTAAATAACTGGTAGTAATTTTAGACCTCAATTGGCTTATAATTATTTTACTTGCGATGTTGTTTCATAATAGTTTTTAATTTAAAATAAATATATAAAAGTCATATAAATGTTTAAAATTTATTTTGTATTTTAATTTATAATGTAAGGTTGGTATAGTTAGGTAGTTGTTTTCTCGGTAGTATATGTCTTTTCTTCTTAAAGTGACTTTTATTTACGTACTATGTTTAATTTTGTTTGAACATATGATTTCATGCAAATTGCCATAAAGTATGAAATGTTTCATTGTGTCTATAATATGTTTCCTATCTTGTCGCGATATATTTCCGTTCAATTTTGAATCTTTCGTCTTAACGTGTCTTCATTGGCTATAACTGGTATCAACAACTTCTCATATATTATTTTCTTCTGTTTCTTTTTCTTTTATATCTGTAAAATTTGGATATACTCCTCTCCTCTTTCTTTCCTTTCCTCTTTCTTTTTCTTATTATTGATTTCTTATTTTCTTTCCTTTTTATTTTAATTTGTTTGTTTTCTTTCTTTAAATTTTATGGAATAAATAGAATTATATATATATATATATATATATATATATATATATATATATATATATATATATATATATTACCATTTATGGAGAATTTTAAAATGGAAAAAGAAGTGATGTTTCATAAATTGCATTTTTAAGTAAAATTTTTTATTACAACCATCGTTAACTACCTGACGAGACGTTTTTAGATGTCAAAATCTTTATTGTGTTAACTCGCATGTTCCAGTGTAACAGTTTATAATAAATATTTATTGCTCTAGTCATGTATTAAGCCATTTTTTAAATAAAAGCTATGAACGTTTGAATTTATATTCTTTGTTTTAAATTATATATATATATATATATATATATATATATATATATATATATATATATATATATATATGCGTGTGTTTGCTCAAACATGTTTCGTTGAATAATATGGGTATATCTATTTTTATAATGATGCTTTCTAATTCTATAATGACAGTCTTGATATTAAGAGGTAATTCATTAAGTAAAGCGGCCGTAGACTTTTTTCCGTTCCCAAGTACTTCCGATGTCCTCCGGGATAATATTTCGGGGTGAATTGCTATGACCAAAATTAATGTAATTGTGACCCTTGTAATATTTATAAGCACGCATGGACTCGTTCTGTTATAATTATTTTAAAATTAAACGTTTTAAATATGGTGTTTTGTTTCACAATCTAAGGGAGTTAAGAGGCGATGGCATTTTTTCTAAATTCTGAAGGTGGACAGGAATGTATCTTTAAATGTCGTGCAATAGAAGTTGTATCCTATTCATGATGTGTAACGTTTTCATAATACAGGAAAATACTTGTTGACAATACCAATATAATACACCATGAAAATAGTAAATAAAAACTTCAAATTCTCGAGGCCCTCTATAGCCAAAATAACCAACCAACCCTGAAAACAATATTATGAGCATAGGAGCAATGTTTTAAAAAAATATTTCACCATCACTGAATGTATTTGCATTTTTACCATCTCTAGTTAGCTATGACGAAAACGGTTAATTTTTAAGTTATGATGAGAGAGCGTATTCACGCGTATTTACAAAAATCACGACGCTAACTAATGCATTAAGCTTTGTCTTAGGAATCCAGCTCTAAAGATGAAATTACACTGGAAAGCGAAAAAATACTATAATGAATTTAATCTCAACAACAATAAATTGATTATAGAATTTGAAAAGATCATTGCAAAAATAAACCGATATAATTCTAGATTATTCAAACAAACATGTATATATATATGTATATATTTTCAATTTTTTTTTTTAAACATACAACGTGTATATACGTGCGATACCGTTTTCATCAGCCGCCGACCAGGGGTGATATCACGGTTTCGGTGGCTATGGTGGGACCGCTACCCCTAGCGCCAACAGCAGGATTAGCCACCAGGAAGATAAGCTAATTAATCGTCCCTATTTGTAAATTCTTGTAATGAAATAAATAAACGATTTTTCCTTGTTACAGCTTCTATCCGTAATGAAAGTTCCTATATATATGTACGTTTCATTAAAGTGCTCTCTATTTTGAATACACAGAGTGTATAAACCGCCCAAATGTTCTATAACCCGAACGCTTTTGGCTATAATTCTAGCCATTACCAAGAATGATTTTATTTTAAAAATTTAACTGGCTTTGTGTGGTGTGTATATGCTATTAGCGTTGTAGAGAAGTTTTATTTTCCAAACACAGTTAGCACATTGTGGGCGTGTTCGTTCTTTATATTATTAAGTGTTGGATTTTTCCTTTTTATTATTAAGGCTTCCATTATATTTTTAACTCTTTTTTTACATCTTGGTGAGGTTATGATGTTTGTATTTTCTACTAGTATGTTTCGGCTAATGTCTGGCAAGTTTGTGTTTAAATGGATTCTAATAGAACTGTGATCGGATAGGTTAACTTAAGGCGTCTAGATGGGAATGTAGACTTGTGTCCACAAAAGAATACATTGTCTGATCACTAGAAAACTTAAATTAAATGTTTAATCGTAGTACCTTGTCTGTCGTTTTAACGAAACAGCATGAGTGAAAGATTGATATATATATATATATATATATATATATATATATATATATATATATATATATGTGTGTAAGTGTGTGTGTGTGTGTGTGTGTGTGTGTGTGTGTGTGTGTGTGTGTGTGCCTATGCCAATAAAATTACATCATATTGCACATATAGTGCAGGTGTTAACTAAACAGTGCTCAATGTAATAAAACAGATATATATATATATATATATATATATATATATATATATATATATATATATATATATATATATATATATATATATATATATATATGCACACTATCTCACGCTTCCAATGAGTTACATGCACGACGCAATCTTCGGGTCCTGAGCTCCTTTCAGTCACAATGTCAAAACTAATATCGGCAGATATTTTTCTCAACTTAACTAATAATCACTTCAAACATTCACCAACACTTAAACGACTCTTTAACCTGAGCAATGTTAAAATTAGCTATTCAAGCGTCAATATCATGGACGCAGCCATCTCCCACCATAACAATAACAATTTAATTTTAAAGAAAAAAAAGTTTTCTCAAATATAATACTCTAATTCCTCTGTAATTAAATGCAATTGCCGATGAAATACGACATGCGAAATAAACAGTCAATGTATCACCGACAACATTATATACCGAGCGAACATAAATTCCGGTAACGATGTTAAATTCTACTTTGGTTCCACAGATAACGTTTGGAAACTGTGTTTTTTCCCGCCTAAAATGACATTAAAAGCGTAAAATATAAACATAGTACTGCTCTCTCTCTCTATATATTTTTTTTGTCAATTGAATGATATTAAGTGGGAAAATGTTTCTAAGACTATAGCGTTTAACAGTAAAGGTGACAATTGTTGTCTTTGTTCAGCTGAAAATTAGTTATTGTAAAAATCTTAGACAACCTTAAATTGTTCAACAGAAGAGTAAATTAATAACTCCCTGCAAACACAAAAATAAACATCTCATTAGATTCATTTCCCCAGATTAGCTTTTTATAAATTCTTTTCTACTATTTTCCTACCCATATCTAGTATATTATATATCACTTTTTGCTTCTTTCTTTTGTTTCTTGGTCATTTCAATTAGCCTCATTTGATCATTATTTTTCTCCTCCATTTGTTTTTCCATTTTTTCATACATTATGTTTAGAATTTAATTTTCATAATTATAATTTTCTTCTTCTCTCCTTTATTTTCTACCATTTATTTTTATTAACTTTAGTATTGTAATATTAATTATCACCACATCAACGTCGTGATAGGCATATATATTTTGATTGAAACATTCATTTTGAGCGCAGCACCCGAAGATTGCATTGTGCATGAAACTCAGAGACGTGATAAAGATGTGAGATAGTATATATATATATATATATATATATATATATATTAATTTCGGTTGGGCTCTGTGGGAAGGAAGCGTAGTTTGTAAACAGTGATTATTAAAGCAAATATAGCATGACTCTTCAGCAGAATTGAGTCACTGTCAGTCACTGTGTGTTTATCTAAATCTAAAAATAAATACGCTAAAATTCACCTTCATCCCTGCCGTGCGCCGATGCATTGAGAACGAAATTAATATGTAAATTCTAACGTTCACAGCATTAATAGAACTCGGTTCTCACTCGTTGAGGTGCAGTTGAAACACACCGAAACGAAGTTGCGTCTTTGTAGTGAGTAAACTGTTTTTGCCTCTCCTCTCTCTCTCTCTCTCTCTCTCTCTCTCTCTCTCTCTATATATATATATATATATATATATATATATATATATATATATATATATATATATATATATATATATATATATATATATATATATATTTCGTTAAACCATTCGCTTCCTCATCCTGAAACGCGGGTTCGAAATCTCACAGTCGTCGCTTTGTCTGGAAGGAGACTTCCTGATATTATCGTAATGGATCGAGGTCGATACCACCGTGAGGCACACTTTGAAAAGTGTCTTAAAACCATACCACGGGTTGTCCCAAGCCTTCTAAGTGAAATTGGGAGACGGATCTCTTGAAAGATAGATGTCCTAGAACAAAGTCACAAGTCATCGTGGCCGAGGGCTTGAACGTGCTGGCCTTGTTCAAATTGTTGATCACGCGAGATAACCCGCTCTCTCCCAAAAACTTCAACTGTTTGCCCAGCATAGTTGCAGTAGAAACCACAGGTGGTCTCTGTGGTTGTTGCGTAAACAGAATTGTCCGTGAGCGAGCGTCTGCAATAGGGATTGTCTTACCGCCCTGCTAGACAAGTATCCTCGAATAAGAGTGGCCAACTATTATATATAACATCTACATTTCAAACAAGTATTATTTTCGAAAAGAAATCATATATATTTGCAAAGCAAATATGTCAATGTCTGTTTCCTCTAGCTAAGTTAAAAATGAACGTCGCAGAATTTTTCAGTTCTGTTATTCAATTCTTATCATAGTAATAAAAAGGAAGAGGATTACACCAAACTTCATTGAAAACAAGTGAAAAAAATAACATATTTAATTGACAAAATCAGAATATAGGGTAATAGCACAAATTGTAGATAAATATAGGCATCAATTGTGTGATTATTGATTCAATAGTAACTAAGCAACTCATTTGAGATTGACTGCAAAGAAAATATACAATAGAACGAAAAATATTAGTACATTGAAATTCACACGAATCACACTAACAACCTTGAAAATTCAGATCCATTTATTATAATCAAAATTTTAAAATCAACAATATTGCAAAGCAAACACATTGCACTGACAGGCAGTGGGTATAGAATAAGAGTGGAAACATGATTTAGAATTTAGAACGGAATAAGATAATTTTAAAAGATAATAGGGACAATTTTATCGATTATTAAGAGTAAACAATTTGATATCATTTTTAAGGGGGAAAAAGAGAGCGATAGAGAGAGAAGTGAATTCTTCTCATTCCACGTGGAATATATGTGCATAGAATTATTAGGTTAGTGTTGCGTTTGTAGTTTTAGGTAAAGTAATAGGGGCAGTTATTGAAATGATTAATCTCGTTTTAAAAGGAGGTAAAGTAGGGGAGTGGGGCGAGTCCTTTTTATTCCCTGTGGAGTTTATGGCTACTGACTCACCACATTAGTCTTACGTCTGTAATTTTCGTGGCATGCACATAATTTTAAATATAATACGGAAAAATTTATTAATCTTCATTGAACTGTTTGATATCGTTTTTGAGAGAGAGAGTGAGAGAGATAGAGAGAAAGAGAGTGAGAGAGAGAGAGAGAAAGAGAGTGAGAGACAGAGAGAGATAGAGAGAAAGAGAGTGAAAGACAGAGAGAGAGATAGAGAGAAAGAGCGTTTCCCGGAGTGAAGTTGCTAACCCTTCGCTTGGATTCAGAGCTGATTTCTACTAGACTCGTTGCCACCTCGTGAGTCCGATACTACAGAGCCCAGTTTGCCCTTATATGTAAACCTTTCTTGATTAGGAGAAATGATATCATGCCTTTTCCAAAATTAATCTTGCCTCTTAACACCTCCTCATTTTGTCATATTAACTTGTTCTCCCATTCGTTCATGCTAATTCCTCAAGTAGTTATCACAACGTTCACTCGGTTCTCTATTGCTCACAGTCTGCTCTGAAAATATTACATTCTGCAAAGTGACTTTTCTCTGTGTGCACATTTCTGCAACAGTCTGTCGACTGTTTCTTTTCTTGTAATTTCTATCATTTAGCCCATGTTCTGACTATAGTATACGCAGTATTCCATGAGTGAACGACGACTCTACTACATCAATTCATTTATTAGGTATGAGATTATTCAAATATTATATTAGATATTAGATATTTTCGTGGGGGATATTACATATTTTTAGATGGATATTAGATATTTTTAGATGGATATTAGATATTTTTAGATGGATATTAGATATTTTCGGGGTGGGGGGATATTAGATATATTTTCTTTAGCTCTGAACATATTTCCCCTTTTCTTAATACTTTGTTTTAGTTTCTAAATTCTTATAGGTCTTTCTATGTCTGTGTCTTTATAATTCTGTCGGCTGATGATTTACTTTCCAGTTATTAAGATTTCCTTCCCACACATCATTTCTATCTATAAAAGCAGGATGTGTGTGTGTGTGTGTGTGTGTGTGTGTGCGCGCGCGCGTGCGTGCGTGTGCGTGTGTGTGTGTGTGTGTGTGTGTGTGTGTGTGTGACGAATGCAGAGCCGCAAGTTTCGACGGATTGTACCAAAATTTACATGCACATGCTCCAAGCTAGCCGGAAGGCCAAGAACTACTTTGAATTTCCCAACTCCCATCGATAGTGGAAATAATCGATTTTTTCATGCTTCTACGGTAGTTTTCATGTAGTTTGCGGCTATTTTCTACTGTTCAGAGTGAAAGCCTGTAGCTGGCTGCCACGAATAGGCAGAAAGATTCTATTGGCCAGCGTGAGAGCCAATAGCTGACTGACACGAATGTTAATTAGCATGCTAGCATGCAAAAAAATCGATAGCTGCATTTGTCACAAGTGGGAAACATTTAAATCTGTATGGCACTTTACTCCAATTGGCTCATTCGCTTGCTTAAACTCAACGTTGATTCTGATTCCGCAGAACTGGGTTGGGTGTGAAAAAGTATTTGTTGTTAACATTTTATTTTCATTTGTTTTTTCCAGTTTAGCATGAGTCCTTTTTTAAAGCTGATCGTGCTGTGTTCATTTTGTTTTGTTCTTTTTTCGTAACAGATTTAATGTTTAGTATAGAGCTTAGAAAGAATTCTCAGAGTGAGATAGGCAAAAAGTAAGGCATGTAGCAACATCAGCACGACAAAAGGCACACCTTTAAAAGCAAGGAAGGGCAAAAATATTTTAAGTCAAGTGATAGCGATTGCTGTATGAGTCGTACGATTCTTGAATCAAGCACGGGCAACGCCGGGCCATGTTGGTAGTAAGCTATATATTTTGATAACAATCATGCCTAAATCTTTATTGTTATGGTCCAAGTTCCTTGTACACGGTGATGGTCCAAGGTGGAACCAATGAAGAATAACTCGAACACAGCTATGGAATAACACAGATATATTACAAATAGAATATGTACAAAAGAAGTAGAAGTGTTAGTAATGAATATCAGATTTGGTTAGAGAGAACTATGTTGTCTGGACTAGTATCACTATTCCAATGTATTGCAGTAACCGTCTGTCTCTGACTCTGTGACTGTGACTCTGACCGCTGCTTCCTCTTGAGGCGCAGTATTTATGATGTTCAGAACAGTAAATTATTATTATGGGCAAGTTCCCATAACATTTATAATATAACGGTGTAAAAATTACTAAGTCGGATCTAAACATCTAATGTGTTTGGAACCAAGCTTTTTACTTATAAAGTTGAAATTATATATACACACACGTTATAAATTAATCGAGTACAGTAATATTGGATTACATGCGTGTACAGATATAGAAGAAATATTATTAATGATGGGTTCTAAGAATATTAACATTTGTTTCATATTATATAAGTATTCCTAAAATCTATTTTTTAATCTCTTTTAATTGTGATCAATGTGTTTTAGCAGGTGCTTGAACTTATGAATACATATAGGCATCAATTCTGATGTCGTGTTCAGCAAGTGAAAGTTATTTAAGTGTTTTAATATAATAAACTTCTCCAACAAACACAAGTAACATCTGCCTCCATTTCCATTGAATAGCTTAGATTTCGTGATTATCTCCCAGCTAATGTTTGGGTTCTTATGGTTGATTTTTAATCGCCAACGTACTTTGAAAGTATTGTGCAGTTTTTATATTTGATATGGCTCAGTGTCAATAGATGGGGGTAAAAACGCGGTTTCCAACAGTTTTCAGCTCTATTATTTAACATCATAGTCTAAAATGTGCCTAAATCTGTATATTATATCTTCACTCATACACTTGCCATTTAATGGTCAGAATGCGTTTGTACGCCAGTAAAGTTGAACTTTAATATGATTTTTATTTAGCGTTTTCTTTGGGAGCTTACTTAATACATTATTGTTATGTCGGGATATATAATTATCTATGTTTTCCCTACAGGTATAGCTTTAATTAATATTGTTTAAAATCTTTTTCAGTGTTGGAGAAGAAGTGTTTGTGAATTAAATCCAGGAAAATTTTACCGACATTGGTTTTGACATTATTGCGGTATGTCGAGTTGGACCATATTATGTTACGTTTGCTTTGTTTTAACTTATTTTTTTAGAATCTTTGTTGTTATTACTTATTGCATAATCCAATTTCCCATTATGATTTCTGCGTTGTAGCGCTATGTTATATATGGCTTTATTATCCTTGAATATTTCTTTGTTTCTGGAGTTAGGCGAAAACCTATATTTGTGTAACCTGTCCTTTTATGGTGTGTCGATGTTCTGTCAACGTATTTGGGATTGTCTTGGTGTATGGTATGGTTTGTACATGCTCTTAATCAGGTCAAATGTAACGTCGCGTTTAGTGTTGTTATTAGTGGTCCTTAAATAAATTAAATTCATTACGTCGACAGAAGATTAAACAAACATATCATAAATATCCCCGTATGATGTACATCCCTGATACCAGTACAACAACTACAGACAGTAAGCATCTCCACTGAGTTGCACTAGGATCTTGAGCTAAGTGAAAATTTAGCTAAAAAAAGAAAAAACAAATCCAGCATATATTCTGGGTTGCAATGTGTTCAGTAGCACAACAAAAGTAGACTTTTATCCTCATCTTTTCTTAAACATTTCACCTCAATCAAAGCAATAAAGTCACTAAGGCGCACGAAGTTACTGAGTGATATGAAAAATATAATAATAAGGAAAGAAGACTTTGAAAGAACAAGACAAAAGATAAAGTTTAGCATTGCATTTAAAGATTCCAAGTTGACTGGGATGCCAGAAACCGGAAGAAAGTTCCGCAAGTGGGAAGTGCAATAGAAATTACGGACACATCTGGTTATTGCAACTCCAAAATGTTGACAACCATGCCACCAATTTAGCATTGCGTTTATATTCATAAAATCTAGGTGCCATAGAGGAAAGTTTATATTAATTTTGTTTTAATACAAAAATGTGGTAGAAGGCCAAAACCGGGGTAACGGGAAGGTTGGTCTTCAATCTGCCTTATCTTAAAATTAGCGAGATACGATTACTGACCCAAACATACAATAGTATTACTTACACAAAAAGAAAACAGTCTTACCATTCTTACTACAGCCACCATAATATTCAAAGTCGCTATGTAGTTTTAACTAGTCCACAAATGTATAATTTGTCTGTTGGGGCGAGAAATAAAAATAACTACTGTTTAAAAATATAAATAAATGGAAACATCGAGAAAAGTTCATTTATAGAAAATGTATTGGAAGCTACGTTACGGCGGTGGGAAAGCAACTGACCAATTGAAATAATAATATTGCGTATTATTCTTTGCATTTTAGCAATAAAATTCATTATGAAAAATAATATTGCGTAAAATATTGCGTATTATTCTTTGCTTTTTAGCTATAAAATTCATTATGAAAAATAATATTGCGTAAAATATTGCCTATTATTCTTTGCATTTTATCAATAAAATTCATTATGAAAAATAATATTGCGTAAAATATTGCGTATTATTCTTTGCTTTTTAGCAATAAAATTCATTATGAAAAATAATATTGCGTAAAATATTGCCTAATATTCTTTGCATTTTATCAATAAAATTCATTATGAAAAATAATATTGCGTAAAATATTGCGTATTATTCTTTGCTTTTTAGCAATAAAATTCATTATGAAAAATAATATTGCGTAAAATATTGCGTATTATTCTTTGCATTTTATCAATAAAATTCATTATGAAAAATAATATTGCGTAAAATATTGCGTATTATTCTTCGCTTTTTAGCAATAAATTTCATTATGAAAAATAATATTGCGTAAAATATTGCGTATTATTCTTTGTTTTTTAGCAATAAAATTCATTATGTAAAATAATTAAGTATTTTATTTACTCTTTACACCTGCTTATTTTCCTTTCATTATGTTCTGTGAGGGTTAATTTCTTTCCTTATTACAGCCAATATGCCAGGTCAGGAACAATACCATTGCAGGTTCTTTTTTTAATTTTATTAAGAATCTCTAAATATATAGCAGGCGCATCTTCATTTACTTCTCTACTGACTCGCTAGACATAACTAATTAAGATTTCGAAAATTCACAAACGTTTAACTTTTGTAAAGTAAACGGCTTTGTCTAAGTAATACTTGTTGTTTGCAAATTCGAGCTTGATATTTTATGATGTGTTACGAACAGGCCTTCTAAGTGTAGATTAAGTATTTATATTAAAATTTGAAAGCATCTCTGCTACTCATTGTGTCCGGGAACATTAAACGAAGTTTCGTTTACATAAATACTTTATTGAAAATGATGAACGTTAAATAAATGGCTGTTCTTGATCTAATTCTAGGAGAATGTCACGGCTTTTCTGAAAACTCTTTTTCTACACAACAACGATGATGCTTTTGACAAAAAGGTTATTTGCCAAATCGATCAGATTTCCAGTTTAAATTAAAGAACACTTTTAGATTATATAAATTTAACTCCACACAAGATCAGAGAATAATTTGACACTTATCTGGATTTGATAAGAGACCGCAGTATGTTCAAATTATAAAATAATCACGAAATTCTCTATTGCTATTATATTCAGAAGTTATTCTCTCTTACTCCGGGCATGTAAGAACAGAAAGGAAAGTGTTTCTCTCTCAATTGTTAAATGATCTTTTGTAAAGTGAAGAGAGGTAAAGTAAAACTAAAGGAAAACTGAGAGTGAAATGGGGCCGCTGTAGTATCTGTGGAAATGTGGCCAAAAATATCAAAGAAATATGATGAATATAATGTATTTGTATTTACATCAATAATAGATATTAAGAAGAGCGCTGAATGGTGAATTATTGAAATAATTATGTGTGTTCATGTAGATAAATCAATGATATTCAAATATTTTCATTCATAACGTATCTGGCTTCAAGAAAGTTTCTTGTCACTGCATAGAATGGGTTAGGTCGAGAAGAATTAAAGCAGAAAGTTAGAAATATAATTCATTAATCATGGCGTTGGGAAGTTTTCTACCAATAAATAAGGGGATAATTCATTATTTCTGGATCAATATAATCGTGCCACGGAGAATGTTCATTGAAAAATATTAATTGTACCTTACTAAATTATCAAAAAGCCGCAAGGAAATTGGAAGGAAATATTGGACAGGCAGTTCTATTTGGTAGACAAAACTACTGTGGATTGTTTATATTGTTTATATATATAATATATATATATATATATATATATATATATATATATATATATATATATATATATATATATATATATATATATATATAATAATTTATTCGAAAATTACAACATAAATATATTATAAAGTCTCTACAAAAATAGCCATTTTGTCTCAACAATTCTGGTGTCTTATCAAGTAATGGTGTAGATTCAACAACATCCATTGATAAGACACCAGAAGTGTTGAAAGAAAATGGTTATTTTCGTAATGATTTTATATTTTTATGTTATAATTTTCGAATAAATGATTATATTTGCTCTACTCTGTATTGAGCACTCTTTTAAGAATAGTATTTTTCGTTATTGGAATTTATACCCTATACACCAATCCTATACTTGTCAGTATATATATATATATATATATATATATATATATATATATATATATATATATATATATATATATATATATAAATATTATAATTTTATCATATAGACAAAAGCATTTTACTCACAACAAAGATGCAACTTGGTTTCAGTGCATTTTAACTGCACATCTACGGGTGAGGGTCGGAAATGGTTATGAACGATCCTTTTTGCAGGCAAGCCCGGATGTGTGTGTATATATATATATATATATATATATATATATATATATATATATATATATATATATATATATATATATATATATAATGTCTAACAATGATAGTTGTAGTCCACCCCAGTCACGACTGGACTTGATTGAACAGTTATTTGGTTACAAGTAAATGAATTGCTTTCAATTATCTATTACACAGCACATCCAACTTCTCCGGTCTTTCATACATTTACCAATATCTCATGTGCTAAGTTACTATTTATTCTTGGTGACTATCAATGTTATCCCCACAATGCCCTATATTTTCCCCTTCTCTTATCTCCGTTTGTACATTTATTGTTTCTTAATCTTTACTTTTTTTCTTTTTCCCATCTTGAGCTCTATTGAATTATCCTTCATTATCCAGTACGTATAGGCATTATATTTTCACTAACATGATATATAATAAAATAATAATAATATACTATTAGATAAACTTTAGGTCATTTATCATGTAATAATATTTATTTATGAAGTTTATATGAGTTCTCTGTAAATATTATATATATATATATATATATATATATATATATATATATATATATATATACATACATACATACATACATATATATATAGTAAGCCACAGACAGACTGTTGGGCTGTATTACAGCTCATCAATGAGATTAGACGTCAGGTGCCTCTAGCTAGGATCGAAGCCCGGCTGAAGTGGTGTCAGTCGAAGATTCTACTACTATGCCGTCGGCGCGCGGCAGGGGTGAAGGCGAATTTTAGCGTATTTATATTTTTAGATAAATACACAGAGGTCTCGATTCGCTTTACCGAAGAGTCTTGCTATAATAGACGTAATAGTCACTGTTTAAAAACGCACACTTCCTCCCGTAGAGAGCTCAACCTTAATAGATTTTTCAGGAGCCTATACATATATATATATATATATATATATATATATATATATATATATATATATATATATATGAAATACGTATATATATATATACATACATATATATACATATATATATATGTGTGTGTGTGTTTGTGTGTGTGTGTCTGTGTATGCGTGTGTCTGTGTGTGTGTGTGTGTATTTCTAATATCCTGTATAAATTTATACATAAAGATTATATTATATAGCTTTCACTCTCTCTTATTCTCAAACATTCTTCTTTTTATCGTCATCTTTCTAGAAAAAAATAATTCATTTTATTAAGTGTATCTCTTTGTCCAAGCCGCTTGTCATAGTGCTTGTGAAGTCCACACAACTAAACTGATATTCATCAGGAAAATTAAATGTTCGAAAACATTTTTGGGGACAGGTCAGCTGTTATTCATTTAGCTGATACTGATATTTCAACACATCACAGCGTAACACCTCCCATTTAAATGAACGATATTTCTTGAACCACATTGCTCGAATAACATTCAGAGACTTTTTGAGAATAAACAGTTAGGTAATTACAGTAATTATTACCTCCTTAATTTACGAAAGGAAATGAAACGCATGTAATTACTTATATACGTCCGTACACTTGTATATGTGAACTCCTTTTAATTTTACGTTTAACTGAAGAATATGTTGATAAACCTAGGGACTGAAATACGCTTCCTGTATAAAACGTTTGCACTTTGAAAAGTTCAGTGTCAGTGTTCGATCGAAGTGAAGAATATACTCCAGTGAATCGTGTGATTTACAAAGAAGTAGATGACGAGAAAGAAAAAAATTGGAAAAATAGATTATTTTTCTTATACAATGAGGTCACTATTGCTAAAGTGTGTATATATTCTGCCTACGTAGACGATATATGATTCTAGTTGTACCCAGAGGAATGTGTAAGGTTTCCATTTCGACTCTTACATCAAATAAGAAATTTGCAAACAACGACGTCCGGCAAAGTTAAATTGACACAATTTCAATTTTCTCTTGGCCGCTAAGCCACAATGTTGACAAAAAATCTGTCGCTGTAGACATTTATTTATCTCAAGAATAACATCGGACATTAAAAATGAGGAACTGCAAATAGAAAACTGTATGATAGATTTAATTCAATCTAAAATCGCATTTAATAATATTTCTAGCGCAAAAAACACACACACACAAACATATATATATATTCATGTATATGTGTGTGTGTGTGTATTGACATATATTTATTTGCATACACACGTATACATATCTGTGCACACATATATATGTGTGTATAAATATATATATATATATATATATTCACATATATATGAATACATATATATGCGTATATGCATATATGTATGCATATATATATATATGTGTTTCAATAAAAGTATGTATATATCTGTATATATATATATAGTTATGTATGTGTATTTGTGTGAGAGTATATATATATATATATATATATATATATATATATATATGTGTGTGTGTGTGTGTGTGTGTGTGTGTGTGTGTGTGTGAATTAATATAGCTCTGTAAATAAATGTTCAAGGAGGTAAACTTTCGACCAGATGTTTCGTATCACCGTCTCCAATGTCAGTGTAAACTAAAATAATTGAATACGTTATCAGATTACTATTCTTTATAATTGCTATATATATACATATATTATATATATATATATATATATATATATATATATATATATATATGTGTGTGTGTGTGTGTGTGTGTGTGTGTGTGTGTGTGTGTGTGTGTGTGTTGTGTAATATATATATACATATGTGTGTGTGTATGCACTTAAATGTATATACATATTAGCAAATACAGTCGGGTTGAATAATTTATCGTGCAGCTCAAAATATTTGATATTTTTATTTCTAACATATTAAATTAAGAAAACAGGATCATATCTACTGTATCAGATTGCATACTAAAATGCATGCATATAACACTAAATAATATTCCATGGTTAATAAAATATAGCATTATTTAAATTTTTAGGGGTTTAAAAAATGATCGTACATCAAAACAAAAATATGTTTTCTACATTTAATATTTTGTAGCAAAGCCTTTATTATGTTCAACAGCAACCAATCTCTTCCTGCCGTCTTTAATTAATGATTCGCATATCTTAGTAGGTATTTGGTCCCATTCTTGCCGAGTAATTGTCTTCAGGTTTTTGATGTTTGTTGGACCTCTGTCACGGATCTTATTTTTCAAAAACCGCCATAAATTGTCTATTGGATTCAAATCCGGCGAGTGACTGGACATTGTAAGATGTTGTTATTAGCAAGCCAATTCTTCCTGCTCTTAGCAGTATGCTTGGGATCATTCTCCTGTGGGAAGATCTAATCAGGAGAAAACCCAAGACTCTCTACAGAAAGTAATAAATTTTCACCTATTATTTGTTGATATTTTTCTGCATACATTCTATGTCTATAATTGCTAGTATTCCAACACCTCAAAGCATGATACTACCCCCACTAAATTTGACAGTTAGTATGGTGTTCATGGGTACGTATGCTTCGCCGTCTTTCCTCCATACATGATTCAGGGAATTGCGACCGAACAACTCAATTTTACTCTTATCTGTCCAAAGAATTATTTCCCAATAAGAATTTTCCTTATCTTTATGCTCTGTCGCAAATTTCACGCTGGCATCTCTATGCCGTTTCAGAAGGAGTGTTGTCTTTCTTGGGGAGCGCGACTTTATACCGTCTCTGCGTAATTCATTACTAATCGTTTGCTTAGTTACGTTAATTCCTGACAAACTCAGATCATTATTTTCCATTTTGCAACCGTTTCGCACAGACGAGACGCCGCAAACTCTCATTTCTCTATCGTTATTTCCATTGTGGGTGTTCAGATATACTACACTCCTCAGTTTCAGCAGTCCAAACACTTACAGTCATGCTACGCACATTGTAGGGAACCACTTTCGCACCCTTCGTATTCCAGCTAAGCCAGAATCGGTAATGCTACAATACTGACATCCACTTCACTGCGGTTTAGCTCAGACTTTCAAAAGTAACATTACAAAACTATATATCTGCGCATTATGAAAAATATAACCCAGACCTTATCCGAAAGAAAAAGTCAAATGCATAAAATGGTTAGTGATTATGAATTACCAGATTATGATTTTAAATTAATGGTTATTAATTTAAAACCAGAAAACTAAGTAAATTAAATATATCTATTCATTATAAAAAGCAGAAAAACCGACAAGACCCCACGATTAATATTTATATTAAATAATTCATATGAATTTGTAAGGAAAGGAAGCAGACATTGTGCTTCTCATAAAATTATGCAAGTCGTCTGCAAAAACTTTTAATTTCGAATAATTATAATTTATAAGCGATTATTTATAAAACTCTGAAACTAGTTTTTTTTTTTTTTTTTTTTAATAAAAAATACAATTTCTACCGAGCATTTATATAAATATATATAATTCATGTATCGGATTTTTCGGTTGACATTAATAGATTAACTGCATATTTTCTATAACTTAAAGGAATATTTTTTTTCAAAATGAACGTTACACGAAAACCGGTTAGAATTCCAGTGGGAATATTTCTACAAAATGAAGATTAGCGAAATGCATGCTGATGTAGGAAACTTCTTTGTTTTGTTTATAGCTAAAGTAAAAAAAAAATTATAAATTAAAACGAAACTCAAGAAATGGATGTTTTTAACCAGATGAACATCGCTCAATATACTGATGTTTTGCTGACAGGAATGAAAAAGATAAAATGCTGTGCTTTCTAAAGTCGACGTCTATTCCCTTGCCTGCAAACGCCAAGCCTGTGTTCAAACATGGAAGCTTTGACTGTGGCTTCACCTAAGGGTAGAGGACGATGTGGTTTGCACTCAGTAACACTTTCAATGCGGGTGAAAGTAAAAACTCGGTGTAAAAACATTCGCGTTTTTGCGACGATGATTTTGTCAGACTTTCTGTGTTTTATGAAGAAATATCTGTCAATCGATATCTGCAAAAATATATTAACACATGTTTGCGAATAAAGCACTAATTAAATGCAAACGAAAATAAAATAAAATATGTTTAATTGGTATTAGAAATAAAATAACTGTTGTATCGTTTACATTCAGAAAGGTCTACTCGAGATGCGCCCTACAAGAGCCATCATAATTTTGAGGCTCGTCCACACAGTTTATATGCATGCGAGGAATGTCTATTTTGCGTTTCTGATGAAAGATCCTCGGATAACTCATGTGACTGTTATTTTAGTATTATCGTGTTTATACTTTGCAAGATAAATATCAAAGACCTTATTTAAATGATTTCTCTCTTTTTTCGTGTATTTTTCAGTTTACATAATTCGGGTCGTCATGGGTACTTTGCTCTAGTTTGGTGGTCAACAAGCTTGTCTATCTAGATCATTTAAAACTAAAAAGACAGTTTGATCATTAATGGTCGCCCGATACGCTATATAAAATCATCAGAAGTCTGTGCCCTTTTGCTTGTAGCTTATGGCTTAAACGGTATGTAAGTATGATTAACCCTGTATAGGTGTAGGTTTGCACTTTCACCACGAAGGCTACTGTTTCTCTGGCCTCCTAACGCGTAGATTATTACGGGATGGAAATGGTAGACCAGATTTTGCATTCAGAGATTTCAACTCCTAATTTGTTTGACTAACATAGGTCACAGACATGAGTCCCCTAAACAATTATGGGAGTAGCCATTGTAGCAGCTATACGTCTTAGGCAAGGTAACCAGATAAAGCTCAGGCTGGTTTCAATTCAGAGTCATCTTTCTTCTAGACAGTCTGCCAATCAAGGATGCAGTCCCTGCCTTTCTTGTTATTTTGGCGGTAGAAGAGATGGATTCATAGCAAGCCAAGATTATTTGTTATAACGCAAACAGTTTTCCTTGTAATCTTAACATGACAAACTAATCCTAATTTCCGTAAATATTACGCTACAAATACTACCGTGAACATAGCGGTGTCTACAACTTCTTCCTTTTCTATAGTCTGTGCCTCTTCGGTACGTTGGTAATAATGGCTTTTCACAATTATCTAATATTGTAGGTCTTAGAAATGTATGTCTTTTTTATATATCTCCATATCTCTGTTCTGCAAACAATTTACGTAAGCCCGTTAGATATGTAAGTTATCCGTTGCTTTCAGTTGTACCTCTTATATGAAATATATCCTCTCAGTGACAATTTTTCTAAGCCCTATTTCTGCATTATGTGCCATAGAAAATTCAACTGAGTAGTTTTCATAGGAAGAATCGCTACCTTTTTACTCCGTTTTACGTTCCGGGTATGACGATAAACTACATCACCGTCCTGGGTAAGACAATAAAATACGTCCAACAGCAAAGACCTCTGATCAGGAGGTTTTGGAGAGTGTGAAATCACCTCTTAATTGCTGGTGTTCTCAGTTCCACCCTGACTCGGGGTTGTAGCAACCGTCAGGGTCCCAGCTATGGGCAAATAGTTAAACCATAAACTGGAGTCAAAACAATATGAAAGTCTAAAAATAGGTTTTAATACCATAAATACTTTGTAAAAAATTGCTTCCAGAAATAGATTATTATCAGCAATACATTTTTTAAATAAAATATTACCTGCAATAAAAATCTTGCCGGCATTAAATAACTTATTGAGGTTGATATCCCGTAAAACAAACCAAACTTCCTTTTATTCTAAAACTTCATAGTTATTAACATGTCAAGTTCATGTTATTCTCGGAATTCTTCTGCCAAACCAATTTTCCCTTGCCTCAAATCTGTTCTTCTTCTGTGATGAGATTCTTCAGTAGTCACTTTCATAGGGAAGTTCCGATATAACGTAAGGGTTCTCTATTCTTTTCTTTGTTTCAAACGAAACTTTCCTGTTCCTTAATACTTTGCAAAGCGTTTGGAAGGCAACTTTTACTATTCCAGTTCGACTTCAGATTTCGATGTCGTATTTTCCCTCCTTAATTTCATCACTTCCTGGATATTGAAATATCCGTAATTACCTGATTTTGGGATCTCCAATTTCGAATTCCAATGAGTGGCAGTTTCTTTTCCTGAAATCTTTCCTTTTTGTTTTCTTTTTTTCTGAATTCTTTCTTGCAACAAAATCTTTTTATTCACAATTTAAACTTATTAAGCATTTACATTTTAAGTTTGGTCTTTTACTGAAGGAAAGCCGATAAACATCTACATTTATATTTTTGGAGCCCCTTGTTTCTTATAGATTAATCTTATATTATATTCTTATAGTTTTAAACGGTAATACATTTAAGTACTTTTAACTGTATTCTCACAAAATTACTATGACATTATTGATAAATAAATGTATAAAATTAATTTAATTTTAAAAATTTAAATTTAAAGGAAAATAATTTTTATCGAATTTGTAATGTTCTTATCTAGAATACTAACTTTTTAAATCTAATATGACTTCATTGCAAAATATATAAATGAAAAATTAATTATGTGTATGATATTTTCGTTAAAAATTTACATTTTAATTTTACGTGTTATGTTTACAGTTAAGTTGTAAAACAAACCCTCTCGCATTTTTACTCGATCATTTTGAAGGTAAGCTTTTTCTATACTTATGAATAAATAACCATAAATACATACATTGTAATGTTTCTCTTTCATTGAAGATAACTTAATATCAAAGTAGGTTAATTTTATATCCGGTGCAATCCTTTTCAATCAGTCCAGATTAAACTTATATCAGACAATGCTTGATTTCAAAAAGGTCTCTTTTGCAAAGTAAGCGGCAAGTAATGTTTATTTGGTTCTGTCGATGGAACTGAAGATTATATGTTCAGATATGGCACCAATATTTGGGACAGATTCTGAAAATATTTCTGTAGATGTTTCTCCTCGATATGGACGACCAGCATCTGTCCATATTGAGTTTCTGTAAATACTAGACGGTGAAAATCCTAAACAAAGAGTACGAGAACTGACCTAGTACTTCAAGGCTTTGATCATAAAAAAAAACTATTCATTAACACGGAAATTTTCTCAGTGGGTTACTCATAATGTCACTTCTTTGAAACTTATAGAGCTGCATTTTGCTCGCCTTTCCTGATTAGAACAATCATCAGTAATGAAAGATATGTTCTTTATAATAATATACAAGTAAAATAAGAATGCTCAGTAACAAGAGTAAAAGAACAATTTATCCCCAAACTGTACACCCAAAACTCTCTGCTCTGTGTATATGAAAGATGTAGTCTATAATGATGGGCTAAACCAAAATGAAACGGTTAATATATATCGGTATTGTTGTCCATTGGATAAATTGCACAAAACATTGTATAAATAGCGAACATCACTGGATAATCGTAAAGGTGTGTTGCTCTTACACAATAATGCAAGCAGACATATTGCTCAAGACACGTAGGTAATGTTTACGGCAATAAATATTGGAGTTTTTCTTCAGCCTCCTTAAGCTCCTGACATAACTCTATATGATTATCATCTTCTCATTTTAGAGTGTAAATGGTTTATTAATTGCAAAGCTATTAACAATTTATTTTTCATTTTTTCCTGGCATCTAAGCTTTAAGAAATTAGATCAAGAGAAATTTTACCAAATAAATAAACTTATGTTATTGATCATAAGAGGGGATATTATCTTGAATAATTATATCAATTAAGATCAAAGAAATATTTGTTTCGTTCCGATATTCAAATGTGATAGTAAATTCATTCTAACCAAACATTCACATCATTAAATTATTTAATATCAGTTAATTGGTATCTACAACTTACATAAAAGCACCATATTGCTAAAGATTGTTTTCACTGTGGTGAAGCCGTAAGTTGCCGCACTAGCTGACATTAACTATTGTGAGATAACTGACACCAGAAATATGTTATGTATGTTGCCGAATAACCCCTTTTGAAGGAGGCATAGTTTTTACTCAAGTCATTGTTCAGTGCGTTATATGAAATAAAGGCGCAGCGCATTCTATGAATTCCTTGACATGTATACACTGATGCGATTCTGTCATCTTTTTCATTCTGGCTATGACGATAAACTACATCCGCGTCCAGGGTAAAACGATAAGCTACGTCCAACAGCAAAGCCTCTGATCAGGAGGTTTTGAGGAGCGTGGAACCTCCTCTTAATTGCTAGTGTTCGCATGTCAACTCTGACCCGGGCTGGTAGCACCTTTTAGGGTCCCAGCTATGGGGAAATAATTAACCCCGAAACTGGTGTAAAAAAGCCTTATAAAAGTGTAAAAATTGGTTTTAATACCAGAAATATTTTGTAAAAACTTATTACCAGAAATAAATGTTTGAAGAACAAAAATACCAGCAATACGTTTTTAAAAAGAAAAATATTACCAGCAATATGTTTTTAAAAAGAAAAATATTACCAGCAATATGTTTTTAAAAAGAAAAATATTACCAGCAATATGTTTTTAAAAAGAAAAATATTACCAGCAATATGTTTTTAAAAAGAAAAATATTACCAGCAATATGTTTTTAAAAAGAAAAATATTACCAGCAATATGTTTTTAAAAAGAAAAATATTACCAGCAATATGTTATTAAAAAGAAAAATATTACCAGCAATATGTTTTTAAAAAGAAAATTATTACCAGCAATATGTTTTTAAAAAGAAAAATATTACCAGCAATATGTTTTTAAAAAGAAAAATATTACCAGCAATATGTTTTTAAAAAGAAAAATATTACCAGCAATATGTTTTTAAAAAGAAAAATATTACCAGCAATATGTTTTTAAAAAGAAAAATATTACCAGCAATCCGATTTAAAAAATAATATTACTAGCTATACATTTTTGAGGAAAAATATATTGCCAGGAATAGATTTTTGACAAAACAAAATATTACCAGGGAAAAAAAGTTGTCGGCATTAAATAACCCATTGAGGTTGATATGCCGTAAAACAAAACAAACCAAATCAATTTGTCGTCTGTCACAGACGTGGGGTTTGAGCTCCCACTTCATATCCTAAATAATTTACTTTCAATGATAGAACTTATATAGTGATGCTGTTTGGCTATATGTGTTTCAGAAGCAATATCTTTCTTTCAAAATAGCCCAGGAGGGAATGGGCGATAGAATTCCAAATCATAAAGTATAGCATACTGGGCCATCTGATATGACCACCAGGGCAACAATTTGTCTTTCATCAAAAGGGAAACACCAACTCGGATTCGCTGAAGATCGAAATTATGGATGTTATAGCCACTATGAAATCGGAGATAAAAGAGGAAGTAAATCAGTTCTGAGGTGTCAGCGAGATGGCATTTAGTGTATTCTTGAGATTAATTTTACTTTTATGTGCTTCCCATTTTTTCGAGTTGAAAATATTTACAAATTATTATTTGAAATAATTCTAAATGCACTGATATATACAATATACTGAAAATACTTACTATATAAAGTATGTTTGTATGTTCCAGAGGTAACTGGAAAATACAAATATTTTTGAGGGATTAATACAGCTTCTCAGTTGAAATGTCAACCCATTTTTTAAAATGGTATTTTAAAAGATTTTGATCGATTAATTCTTTTCTATGGTTCATCAACAATTTTCTTTTAAGCGTATCACCCCAAGCAAGGCTGGAGGCCACTATCACGCAAGGGGTTAAAGAAGGGTTGGAGGAAGAGCAGATAGGAGTGGTAAAGGAGAGGATGTGGAGAAAGAGAAAGACAGTAGGTCGATCAAGGTAAGGGGGTTACAGAAGATTTGGAGCGAGAGCAGATAGGAATGAAAGATGAAAGGATGTGAAGAAGGGAAGTGGATAGATCAAGGCAACTGGAGATGTCGATTGACGCTACACTTAAAACGTTGGAGATTGTATTTGTCGGGGAAACAGTAATAGGGAAGGGAGTTCCATAGGCGAAATGTGCGAGACATGAAGCTATTGGAGTAGAAGAAACGTTTACATCTAACAGTTTCCACGGTGTAGGGTTGGGAGCGGGATGCCAGCCTCGTAGGACGTTTAAATTCACGAGGCCTAGGGACAAGCGAAAGCAGCTCCTCGGAGCAATTACCGTGAAAGTAATTGTAAAAAAGGCAGAGCGAGGCAACATCGCGTCTGTGAGAGAGCGACTGCAGAGGAGATGACAGATTAGGGCCAATCACATTGCATATCCGTCTCTGGATCTTATCAAGAACCCTGAGGCAAACAGCAGGGGCCCCAGGCAATACTCCATGCAAGGACGAATGGTCGATTTATAGACTTGGAGGATCGATTCCGGGGAGAAAAATTTTCTGGCTCGGCACAGGGAACCAACTTTCCTTGCGGTGGATGATGCAATTGACTCGATGTATTTGTTCCATCTCAGATCAGCGGACATCGTGAGACCGAGCAGCCGCAGAGAGGAGCTCTCGAGAAGTTGGTCTTCAGACATTCTAATGGGATGCAGGGATGGATCCTTGTGGTGGTTAATAGAGAGCAGTTTTGTTTTAGAGGCGTTAAAGTTAACCATCCATTTCTCGCCCCAGTTCACAACCGATTCGAGGTCCTTTTCAATTTGAGCTGCCATGTTAACTTTGTCAGCATCACTAGATTTGCGTTTGAGGCAGGAGTAAATTGTGGTGTCGTCAGCGTAGATGCCGACTTGGGAGTCTATGGCGTCAGGAAGGTCGTTTATAAATATGAGGAACAGAGTAGGGCCTAGGATGGAGCCTTGAGCAATACCTGCGTTAGTGTGATATGAGCTGGAGATGAATCCACTGAGAACGACCTTCAATTCCCGGTTTGACAGGAATGATTGTATCACATCAAACAATGGACCTGTAATACCATAACCCTGGAGCTTGCGAAGAAGGCCGGCATGACAAACTCTATCAAATGCTTTGGAAATATCAAGGGCCACGGCACGAGCTTCACCGTTATTATAGATAGCTTGGTAGACAAATTCAGTGATAGCCGTAAGCACATCGGCAGTAGATCGGGCAAAGCGGAAACCATACTGCTTGTCTGAGAGCAGATCATGGGATATCAGAGGATTAATCACTTCGGTGTTGATAATGGCCTCGAAGACTTTGCCGAAGAGGGGTAGGAGACTGATAGGACGGTAATTGGAAGGGTCGGAGGAGTCTCCAGAGTTCTTAAAGACAGGAACAATGGTTGAGGACTTCCAGCAGTCAGGAAAACAGGACTCCTTGAGGCAGCGGTTGTATAATTTAGAGATGGCAGGCGCCAGTTCAGGTGCGCATTTCTTCAGGACAATGGCTGGTATCCCGTCACCACCAGTAGCCTTGTGGTGATCTAAGTTAGAAATAATGCCCAATACCGACGCCGGGGTTATGTGGAATCCGTCGAAGAGGGCCTCAGTTCTGGGAGGGAAATCGGGCAAGCTAAATTAAAGTCAGAAAATATATTTAGATAGTAAAAGTAAATTGTGATAATAATGTTTAAGCGATACAGGTTTTATCAATTAAGTCAAAACTGGAGGCAAACAGATGGATTCATACCTTTTCTTAATGGTATTTTCGAGTAAGTGAATGGAAAAGACCGAACCGTAATTAGATCTTGGATCAGGGATTAACAATTCCGAAACATTGTCCATTACACAACCCGCACAACCTAGCTTAAAACACTTGGTATTCCTAAGCGGTCACCCATTTAGATACTAACCGAGCTCAACGTTGCATAACTTCGGTTATTGTACCGGGACCGGTTTTTCAACCTGATATGGTTGTGTCGCTCCTCCTCGATTCTTTAATGCTTCAAAAGGGGTCTCTCTCCCCTGGCTATAAATACTGTCTGACACTTCTCTCTCTCCCTCTCTCTTTTTCGACTTAGGCCTCGGGCCGCTACCTCGCGCGGAGAGGAGGTAAAATATTTCTTTTTCCACTTACACCAATATATGACCTCTCACAGATACAGCGTTTCCCAAATTCTGGGAACGCGCTAAGAACAATACACTTACGTACGAACACTTACAACAAACACAGATAATTTCTCCATACAAACTCTATGTAACAGTCCATGTCTTTGTTTAACTTGTTTTGTTATTAATATATATTTGTTTACTCATATATATCGGTCTTGTTTGTTTTTCTTTATCTTCTTTGGACTTAATTAGAGTCCGACATTCTCATGTAGCTGGACCGACCAGCAGGAAATTTTAACCTTCTGATATCTCTTCACATCTTCACCCCGCACGGTCTGCTACAGTTGCAAGCCTATTTTAAAGAAGAATGATCTAGATGCATCTTTGATGGGCGTTTTAAAATAGGTATATAATACACATCACATCATATCATTATCTCAAATCGTAAGGTTCAATAGCGTGGATATGTCTGAGATTAACCAAAAGACAACAAAAAACCGAAAGTAACCATGTCTAGCATTATGTCTAGTCAAACTGCATTTGAAAAAGCTACGAGTTAAGAAACATTATTTTGAAGAAATAACATCTAATGTTGCCCGGTACTCGTTCATTATGTTAACATGACTATAGCAAAGCATAAAAATGATTTGTTTTCTCTCAAAAACAACACGGACTTGTTGATATTTTCGATGTCAGACAAAACTAGAGTAGGAACATCTACTAACAATGTGAGTTAATTGATGTGTAAAGGTTGAGATAAGGAAAAGTTTGTTTACTTGACAATGATTTTTGATAGATAGCAGGGGAATGGAAGAAAAGATGCCAGGGGAAATAAAAACTGACATTTAAGCAACTTATCGCGTGACAATATTGTGGGTGTATCGATTATATTTTCTGAAATTTTCTCTTATTTGGAACTGTTACTTTTAAATCATTTGTTAACTTATAATATTTGCATGACCATTTTCGTTGATGGTACAGTTTTAATTATTCTAGACATTACAATTTGTTTAAATTCTTCGAGTTGTGTACTTAAGTGATTTCTACTTTGGAATCTTGATAAAAATCATGTTTATAAATTTAATGTCATATACAAATTTGTTTCTAATTATGCAGAAGACATGCTTTCATCTAGTTATATTTAAAGAATAAGTATTTTCATGAAAATAGGATAAAGATTCTTTGTTTATCCATGTACTGAAAAATATCGTTATATTGTGTATACTGTATGGAGAAAACACTATACACTGATCTGAAATTTAAAGAAGAATACAAATATTGAAAAAAAAAGAATTGAAAGCATTTTCTCTTCAAAACGTCTTTGTGACATAATAGATTAACCGAATATTAATTTTAGATAAGTTGTATCTCTGCTCGGGCTTCTTGAGGTTAACCTTAGTGATCAGATATAAGACAAGACAAGAAAAGAGCTGTGGAATGATAGAGATATAGAAAGGGAATTTCTTTTTAAAGGTCAAGCAATGTAGACGTGTTGACTTACGCGTCTGGTAACTGCTCCCCAGCGGAGGGAGAGAGCGACCCCGCTCGCTAATGAGAAAATGTATACATCGGCGTTAATAAACTAGATAAGTTAAAATTATCCTTTTTGATGTCTTTTATCTCTGGACCCCAAAAAATTTGACCACGATGCCGTGTGGAAACGAGAGAAGAGAGAGAAGATACAACATATGAGAGAATCAACATCGTCACACAAAACTTCCCCAAAACGAGGGGGCTATACACCATTTTATTAATTTGGCTCAGTAACCCACAGCATGAGGGAGACTATGCAAAATATAAATATTTGCCACCGTTGACCAGGAACTCCCAGGATGTGGGGACGCAAAATAGGGGTTACACCACAACGTGGTAATGACCGAAGAAAATTTTCAGAGAAGGATTCAACAGGGGAATATGAAAAAAAGTAAATTAATCTAGACATAAGGAAATAAAAAGGGAACTGTAAGTACGATGATATTACTAAGTTTTGACGCTCAAACACACACACACACTCATCTAAGCAACAAACTAAAATACGAAGTAATGATAAAACAAATGAGAAAAAGTAAAAAGAAAATAAACGAACAGGGTTTGATGGACAGTCAATGAAAAAAGGACGAGTAGGTAAAAGTAAAAAAGAAATGACACAGTGAGCACCCACATACACGCATACACACTGGTGTGACGATGTCAATTTTGATTAAACATTTTAGCGAGAAACGGATTTTTGTTGTTTGGTTTTTCTTTTTTTTTACACAAGTTTAGAACCATATGCGAAAATTATTGTTGCTTTTGATTAGCAGGATTTAATCTTGTTTGTCTGGCAGTCTGGTTTTTTTTTTTTCGTGGATAAATCTGACCGCAAAAGTTTCGCTTTTAAAAGAAAATTTTCTATAGAAGGAAATTTAACCAGTAAATACATTTTTCTGATGTTGACCTTTGAGGAAGTTCGATAATGTGCTACGCAAATAAACGTAGAAATTGTTTTGAAAAAGAAAGACTAGTGACATTTTGTGATGGGGCTTTCGCACTGTGATTTCTGGGTATTGTTAATGAGTTGAACATTTTGGGACTATTATTTTGCGTGCATTCAAATGATTTAAGTTTAGAATTATTTTGTTAATCGTAATTAATTTACAAATGATGGTTTTCTTCAATTTTCTAACTGAGAGTAGAATTATTTCTTTTTATTTAAAGCCGTATATATATCATTTTGCCTTCATTGTTGAAGAATAAAGTTGTTAACTGGTGAATTTGGGGAGTTATTTTTTGTGGAAAAATTATCTAATTATTTGTGGGAATAAGTAGATTCGCCCTATAGAGATTCGCGTTGTCACGCCTCGCTATTTAGATAGAAACCAAACAATTTTGTGTAGAGTGGGAGCTGTACGCTTTGAACTGTTCAGTAACGAATGAATATATCGTTAAGATACCACCTGGATCAAGAAAGGGCCTTGACGACAAAAAGGATGTGCTCATGTGGCATGTAGGTTGCACGTCACGGTAGACGACTAAGAGAAGGAAACTCTTGTAACCACGGTATCGCTAGTAATGGATTACTTAGGAGGTGCGGATCGAGTGTCGTTTTTCTCTCATGGGGGGCAGACGAGGCAGAAGGAATATGAGATTATGCGTGCTGAAAATCTCCACACAGTGGCAGATCGTTAATAATAGTGATTATAGAAAATTAATGGTGATAAATTTGTGAAGATTAGTTCAAGGAAATCTGGTAATACGCAAATAAATAATTAATTGGCTGTAGTTGCATAAATAGGCTGATAATGGACCATGTTTGCTGTGTCAATGTGAATAGGAAATAAATATGGACAATGATATATATTTAAAGTGCAAGATTTAGGTGGCATTGACGTAGCTCAGTTATGGAACTGGTTGACGTTATGGCGTGGAGATTTTAGCATGTATTTTGTGATCTTTGGACAGTTTTTTTTACTGTGAATTGCATGGACATTTCGTATAGTCTCAAGTGAAGAGGCAAGGAATTTTGTTCTCCTCAGGAATATTGGATGGCAGACTTGGTACCTGCTGACCTCAGTGGAGGGGACAATGGAGACATCAAAATTCACAGTTGGGGGATTTGTATACAGACTGGCGTCTGAGTTGTTGACATTGGGTCACGGAAGCTAGTGACCAAGAATGGACAAACGATTTTCCGGTATTATTTTTAAAAAAAAGAAAAAAAAGAAAAACGATTGTGAAGCGTAAAAAACTGGTCAGAGTTTTGTTGTTTATGTTCATTCTTTTCCAGACATGGTATAAGTGCATGCCAGCGGGTTCATGTGACCGAGATCCAATTATGAAAAAAATGTAGGGATCACGCCATGCAGACATGAACGTGTAGGGCGTTTTAAGAATAATATATTTGAAGTAAAATTCATAATTATTTTTAAGATAAGGTAAAGAATGTAAATTAATAGTTTAGCGAACTATTATTTTTTTTAGAGGAATGTGTACTTCTGCTCACACTCCCATGGGTTGACCTTAAAGATCAGATAGACGATAAAAAAAGAAAGTCGATTTTGATTGGCTGAACTAGCGTCGTAATTATAGAGATATAGAAAGCTTTTTCAGGGAGTTGGTTTTTACACGTCAAACAATGTAGACGTGTTGATTTTTCGTGTCTGAAAACTGCTCTCCAGTGGAGGGAGAGAGCTACCCCACAGGCTAGTTAGAAAATGTATACGTCGATGTTAATAAACTAGCAACGTTATAATTCCCTGTGTTGAAGTTATTTCCATCTGGAATCAAGATCACCGGCCGCGAGAGATACAGCAAGAGTGAATCGACGCCGTCGTCTCAAAGCCACCCCTAATGCGCTATACAACAGTCTTTATATGTTTGAGTATCTTTCTAATAAATCATTAACACGATTATAGATAAGAGTGCCGAGTCTGATTAAGTAGAGTTTTAAGATGTAACTAGAACATTTACTCCTTAAAACATACCTCTGCGTGTACGCTATGCCTGATCTCGATTTGGACACACACATAGTATACCCCAGCAGGAGAAATACCTGTTCTTTAATAATCGTCGTCTGCAATTCTTGCTCGAAAAAAAGATAACGACTACATTTCCCATTCTACTTGTTGAGTCTTGACTCATTGTTGAATCTCGACTAATGCATGGAATAATAATGCAACACAAAATGTACTTATAGAATGTATTATAACAAGAAAATGTACACAATATTTACATATAGTATTTCTGTATATTTCTGGGAAGACGTTCCTGGAGAATGTGTTGACTAAGTCGCAGTCGGGCAGAGTCTCTAGCTGGATCTCTGTATTCGCTCCCCTCGTCTTCCGGTACCAACCATTATTTATATAGTTGGTAGTCACCTATGCAGATTAGTTGGATCCTACCACAACACTACTTTTTATGGAAGACCCAACAGGTCCAAGAATCATGACGTTACACATTGGCCTTCTAAAATTTGCCATGAAAATATGAAGAGACATTAAAAATTCTTCTTACCTACAAAACTACTATCGTAAAATCTACCATAAGCCAAAAATAGGTTAAAATGGTAGTGATTTTATTAACAAATATTAGATTAGGATAGATTATGTGAAATACAAATGATTATAATTTAGATATCTAATTAAAAAAAAATCCTTTCCTAGAGCGCTTCCATATAAATGTTTTAGTAAATTACATTTTGGTTGCTTAGAAAAATAGCCTTCTTAGTAAATTATATATATATATATATATATATATATATATATATATATATATATATATATATATATATATATATATATATGTATGTATTTATGTATGTGTATGTGCATGTGTTAATTTTGAAGGTAGAGCATAAGGATTTCCTTCTCAAACAATTAGACCTGATGTTACTTTCATGACAGCGTACTTGAAATATGAAACTCAAATTCCTCGGATCTCGGATTTCGCTTGGAGTTACTTTCGTCAACCTGTCAGTTATTGGGATGTTTACCTTTCAAGATTTAACTTAATATGAGGACATGATAACCGGTACATCACATCCCAGATATTTGAGAGCACGTAATTATCAATGCCCAGGCAATTTATCGTCCCCGTTTCCATACGATAATGTAAGTGACAAAGTGACAAAACTCCGTTGACAGTTCTTCCCCTGATACAGGGCAAGAAATTGTTTTTACCTTTGCCAGTTGGACTTGGATATGTGAAGTCGCCTCTCGGGTATACTTCCGCAAGGAGAATTTAAATTTCCTTCTTTCTTTAATAATGATGATGAAAAAGCATTTAATTTACACAATATATATTTTGTGTTAAGAATTTAATGTAATACATTTCACTCAACGTATCTTCAAAAACAACACTAAAAAAACTTGTTGTTACATGATATGCATTAAATATTAACTTTACACATTTTTTTTTAAGACTTGTCGCGGGCAAGAACATGGCCGCTTCTAAACATTCACAGGAAATGAAATGACATGCAATAATAGTTTGTGCATATATGAATAATAAAAACAAAGAAGCAATATCCAACTTTTAACAAGAGAAAATTAGTAGAAATTAATATTAACATAAATTAGAGTAATCACTTCAAAGAAAGAAAAAAGTACTCTTAGTACATATATAAAAGAAATAAAACTTATTAAATAAAAGATCATATTTTAAAGCGTGTAGAAATATATGCGAAGTACAGTGACTTGATAAACGTAAGTTCTGTGCTAATAGTTACTTCTCTCGCAATCCTCACTTGTGGAATTCTCTTCTTGGTTCTTGCTTTGAAGTCAACTTTGTTCTACAAAACTTTACATGCAATATTGATCGTTATCTGCTATATTTTAATTCTTGTTCTTTTATTATTTTCTTTACAAGGAGATATTCTGATTCTGGAAAACGATCAGGTGTACAAGAGGAGTGATAAGTACTTATGCTCGGACACTTCCCCACGGAGATGCATACCGAGTTCACTTCATCTCTTATGCTTGTTCATTTCCCACGCAATGGTTACTTGCTGCTATACTTCTTCCTGCGGTGTCTCGCCGTTAATTCATCGCCTTTATAAAACATCTGGAAATAGTTTTCGCCCTGGCTCTACAAGTACTAAAAGAACGTATCTACCACCCACATGGCCCATGTTAACTAGGTGAACCTGGCTCTCCAAGAATTTCAAAAATCATGTCATCATAACTGAGAAGGTATGTTTGTAATAGGAACCAAAGTGCGAACTGCGAATACCGATGTCTCGTTTAAGGTGACCATTGTTTCAGCCATGCGGTTATTTCACAGTATAAATGGTAAGATGTAACCGTAAGTTCTATAATAATAGTTGCTTCTATCGCAATTCCCGCTTGCGGAACTCTCTCCCGGGTTTCGCAATCAACATTCATCTTCCAAAATTTTAAATGCCTAGTCAATCGTTACCTGCTACCTTCTTAATTCCCGATTTTTTTTATTGTTTTCGTTCCTTAAAAAAAGGGTTGTTCTCATATTCTTTAACACTCGGTAATCAGCTGCGTCTTAGTGTCTTTATTGTCTTCCTTGGGGTGAAATGATTTTTAAAAATGACGAGGACTTATTCAGAACGGTATCGACACGAATGTGATTTTACGGATAAAAATATACCACACACACACACACACACACACACACACACACACACACACACACACATATATATATATATATATATATATATTGAGAGAGAGAGAGATTTTTTTCAAATATCTTATTGATTAGTACGACTTGGATACCGTTTGCCAGGCACAAAACAACCTCACAGTAGGAAGCTTACCTATTACTTCGAATAGGACCTCACCTAATAATTTGTCCATAAAGGATCTGAGGATAGCTAATCAAAAATCAATAATTGACTTGATCAATGTTGTTAGGGATATTTGTGTGAAAATTATAGAATTGTTTCCGGTAAAGAAAAAAATAAGTTGCTAACCCGGTACAAGTCATTTAAGCCATTTTTGCTGTTGAATATATCTTCCTTAATAGGACAATTTCCGCTGAATTACATGATTGCTTTATATATATATATATATATACACGTTATAATCTTATAAATATAAGAACTTATACTCGTCCGGAAAAACATACCGTGTCTTGATATGCAAATAAACAAACCAATACCAAATGGGACAAAAAGGTACAAAAAAAGAGAAAGAACAAAGAACATATACGTCAGCCGAAAATAATCGTCTAGCATCCAAGTCCAGAGTCCAAAGAAAAAAAACCGATACGAGTAAGTACAATAACTAAATAAAGTGATTAATACACTAAGTAGAGCAAACCTAATATATATATATATATATATATATATATATATATATATATATATATATATATATATATATATATATATATATATATAAATGTGTGTGTCCGTGTTTGTGTGTGTGTGTCCGCGTTTGTGTGTGCGTGTTTTTCTTTTATTTTTATGTTTATAATAATAATTTTCTTATATGTATATTATATAATTTTACTGTTATCATTATTATTATGATGTTTATGATTATATGTTGATGATGCTGTTTAAACATCTCTGAATTTTATTTGACTCTGTAGTGTCGCATTGTTTTACATTTAATTTTCGTATCTCCTCACCTTCCCTTACTCTTTATATTAAATCTTGTTTTTATGTTCTCTCACTTCTCCCCGCTCTCTTCCTCCTTCCCTCTCTCTCTCCATATATATATATATATATATATATATATATATATATATATATATATATATATATATATATATATATATATATATATATAAACACTCTTTTCTAGATCGATTTATTTTTCTATTCTTTTATCTATATCTTTTATTCCATCATTTTTTTTAGATTTTATGTAATTGTCTGGGATAACTCGATGAAAGTGCTTATATTCATCGAAATAATATATTTATCTGTGTGCGTGTATAATTGATCGCTGAAACACGTTTATATATATATATATATATATATATGTGTGTGTGTGCGTGTGTGTATGTGTGTGTGTGTATGTGTGTGTGTGTATTCACTAAATGGGGTCATGAATAAAAAATTTCCGTAATTCGTTAACATAGTTAATAGTATCCAAATCAAACAACATATATCTATTATCAAAATAAAATTATCACTAGGTAAGAAGAAAATCCTGTTGAATCTTTTAATTTGCAAAAAAGAGACGAACACGTATTAAGTAAAATAATTTCACTACAATCATTATTTTAAACTATGCCGTAAATTTTTTATATTCTTGTAAAAAAGATGAATGCATATAAAATAATTTGATCATCGTATTCCGATTCAGTCAAGCTCTGTGATACCGTTCCACACATAATCTCAATTATAGGATGCACATACATGAGATTTCGAAATGCAGTATTCCCTACAGTCTGATTGTCTATTTTATCAATTATATTCTATTCTTGAATATGACGAGACGGTCAAAAGCACTCGCACCAAACATATTCGAAACATGAATAGACATATATTTATCGATCATTTTTGTTTGTAAACTATATATATGTATGTGTATTTGTGCATATATATATAAATATAAATATACGTACATATATATATATATATATATATATATATATATATATATATATATGTGTGTGTGTGTGTGTGTGTGTGTGTGTGATTACGATAAATCTTTATTCATTTAGCAAGAAATGTATTATGAAAAAAATTACGACAGAGTGTAAACAGTTTTCTTATGGTACGTCTCTTCATTTTACGCCCTCATAGCACTAAATTTTCTATGTTTGTGCGCACTAAAGAGGAATGCTGGGAATGCTTAATTTTTAATCTAGTGATGTAAAGAAAAAGATAAAGAATGCTACCGAAAATCGTCTAGATTAAGAAAGATAAAAATCTGAAATACGCAGCATCTATCCTTCGTGCGCATGTGCAATCTTACCAACGCAACACATTTAGACCGATGAAGTCTTAAATGACTAAACGAGTCACAAGAAATCTTCTTATACATTGTCATCATTTTTTTCACACACACGCACATAGACACAGGTATACACACACACACACACACACACACACACATATATATATATATATATATATATATATATATATATACACAGAATTTTCAGTCATTGGAAAATATTGGTAACAGATCATTGGTGACAGATCATGTTGTCGTAAAAAACGTGATCATGTTGTCTTAAAAACGTGATATGTCTATGAAAAAAATCAAGTTAAACATAATTTTTCAGTCCGCATCAAATCACACTAATCAATTTCTCTACACTGTGGTAGAGATCAATGACTTATACACTGTAGGTTTCGATTAGATGTGTGCTGGCCGACGCATTAGTGAAAGTGACATTCCTGGCTTTGTTTTTTTTTAAATATATGCATCGATGAAGACACACAAGAAAATGTTAACAATCTATGCTGCTGGATCTGTTAAATGCGATAATGCTATCAACTTCTTTTGCCAAATATACTGAAAGGCGAGATCAAATTTGGTCAAAGCGTTTCCGCCCAAATCATTTCTACCGTTTTTATAACAGATTTATCTTGTCCATAAAACTGAAGTAGTACATATTTTGAGAAGTAGAATACGTTTTTCGTTTAAGTTTTCTATATATTTAAAACGATGTATATATATTTATGTGCGTGCTCATGCTTGTATGTGCGTGCTCATGCTTGTATGTGCGTGAGAACGTCATAAAGAGAGAGACGGAAATAATTTGAATCATGCTTCAAAGAAAGATTAAATATATAGAAAAAAAATTAGTATGTGCGTCATCAGACAAAAATATTTCACGAGAACAAAATCTAGATTAACTAGACAAAACTAAATGAACGTTAAGCAGCTGAAGTCTTGGTTTTTGAAAATTATATTTCGACTAATTTCAACTCCGCGTTTTATTTTGATTTTTTTTTTTTTTACTGATTTGCGTTGCAGACATTATTTGTACGAACAGGATATAAACTAAAATGTAAAATTTACATGCAACCGTATTATCTCGCTTTATCGCCTACTCTTATTAAATAAGAATTGAAACAAATCTGTAAATGTAAAACTTCTAACTAAATACATGGATATAACAAAATCGTTTGAAATGTGACAAACTTTCGTTTCGGTCATGACAGAGTGAAAGTAAAAATCAGGCCTACAATAACGTTTTCTCACTAGAAGATAGATATGATTTTTGTGAAATAAAGTTAATTTTCATGGCGTGTCTTTATCGACGTCAGAGCTATAAAAACAGAATATGGATACTGATATATTTTCTCATCGTTGTTATATTGATATGGCCAACCTATATGTAACTTTCAGTATGTAATTATATTAACTTGATTATATTTTAATCATTTCACCTCAAACATGGCAATAAAGTTTCTAATATGCAAAGGGTTACTGAGTGTTAGAAAATATGAGAAAAATACTACTAAGGTAAGAGAATATCAAAAGTAAAGGAATTAAGAAAACTGATGATAACGATTGACATTCCATTAATATTTTTGAAGAGTAACTTGATTGCGAAGCCGTAAGCATTTCAAGCTAGAAGTATGACAGTGTTAGCGTAGAACTTACGGTTATTTGTAGCCATTTTTTTACTGAGAAAATTATGAGTCCTTACTGCCAATCTAGTACTATGTTTAAATTCATAACAATCTAGGTGCTATAGAGGAAAGTTCATCAGAATAATTACCTTGAAAGTATTTATGGAAGACGCACAAGAAAGCTACGATATCGCGGTGAGAAAGTGATTGAAGCCGAGATGCTAGCTCAGGACTAACAGAATTTGAACATTCTTAGTTCTATTTTATCAAGAATCTCTAAAGATCTGGCAAAATCATCAGACCACATATGGCAGCAAAATTCACATCATGGACGAAGGATAGACATATAAATATGTAATTGTTGTGGTAGGATCCACCTAATTTGCATAGTGGAGTACAGACGATATAAATATGGTTGGTACCGGGAAGACAGGGAGGCGAATCAAGAGATTCAATAGAGACTCTGCCCGACTGCGACATAGTCAACACATTCTCCAGGAACGGTCTTCCCAGGAATATACAAAAGACTATATGTAAATATTGTGTACACTTTCTTGTTTCAATACATTTTGTTCTAAGTACATTTTGTGTTGCATTATTATTCCATGCATTAGTCAAGTTTCAACAGTAATATAGATATAAAAATTGTCTGACACGAAACTGTGAACAAATGTTCTTATTTATTCATATCCACTCACGTGTATATATATATATATATATATATATATATATATATATATATATATATATATATATATATATATATATATATACACCGCTGCGCAAAAGCAAGTGAACCCCTAGGAAAATAATGTTTAAAAAAAGTATTTTTCTAGATAATAGTCATATTAATTACGCTATGTATTCACAATATAAAAAACAATTATCAAGCGAAAACAAAAATACAGAGTGTAAAAGTAAGGGTTCAATTAATTTTGCACATCTTAATTTTTATTTAATATTTTTATTCCAGTTTGATTAAAAACTTGGAAATGCAATTTATTTAATGATGATTTCTCTTAATGAATATAATGTTAAATTAAGATTTGTTGTTTATCGGTAAAAAAGACAATATTAATAATATTTTCAGTGACTCAGATACTTATGCGCAACACTATATATATATATATATATATATATATATATATATATATATATATATATATATATATATATATATATATATTCGATGTATGAGGGTCAAGCAGCTCAGTTTCTAGGAACCGATAGCCAGACATCAGCACAAGTGATCTGATTATATTGGTGAATGTTTGTGCAGAAGCAACCACACATTTTGAAGCGCTGAATACGGAAAAGACAACTCTGAATTCAAAACCTGCGGTGGGTCGTTTGGGGACCTTTTGGCACTACACAGGTTTTGAATTCAGATTTGTCCTCCTAGAACAGTTACTATAGAATCCAGTCTGTCGTCCCATAGCTGTAGGGAGAAGAAAAAGATCAATACCTTTCCCAATGCTATTAACACGTAAGTGAATGTAATGGATACGTATAGAATTCGAACTCGGTTCTCCGATTCGATATATATATATATATATATATATATATATATATATATATATATATATATATATATATATATATATATATATATATATTGTTCGGGCTAAACCTTACAGATTTTTAATTTTTTATATTATCAAATAGGTTTCGAATTCATGTAATCTATGAGCGTCACTGAAAAGCTTAATCATTTCAGTTTTAGAGGTGTCAAAGGTAACTGACATGGTCAAGTGAAAGCCACGTAAATATTAATACGATACGAGTATCAAACTTCCGCAATCATGACAGGTGCTCAATGCTCTTTGAACACCGGGAAAGCAACAATACTTGCAAGTGTGAGCTGCAACGAATACTACTTGTCTCTGGCTTGTAGGAAATTACACAGATGTTCTAATTGCCTCTGTACACCAGAATTCATCGGCTGACTGCAGAAAAAAACTTGACAGAAGATCTAGTCAAGGAAATTCGTGCTTTGGTGCTGGAAATGGATGTTGCAATTTCCACCAGGAATTTTACCTTGAATGAGGATCACCGCATTCCTGTCATACAATAGATGTCAAAGTCAACTTCTTGCTGAAAAGGCTCAAGAAATCCATCTGTCACTGGCATATGTGACAGCAAGATTTAATTCCCTGTCAGTGTCAGAAATGGTTGTCAGATAATCATTACGACTTCACCAGCCACATCTTCAGGTTCCCTAACTCATATGATTGTAAACTCAAGGATTATTATAGACCCAGCTGTTCGACTGGATTAAAGAGACGTTTGAGGCTCTAATTAGGGATGCCATGAAGGCCGTATTTAACAAATAAAGGAGTCGGATCGAGGTCGTGCTAGATACTAAGGGTGGCTTGTTTGAGTGAATTGTCTTTAGATTATTATACCTGAATACTACTTTTTTATTTTCCAATAAATTGGTTTTGCTCTTAGATATTGACTTTGTTTTCCTTGAAAAAAAAAGCTCTCAACATTAGAATGAACATTCTGTAACAGAAACTAGTCCAAATCGTGTAACAGCATACATATCCATTGAACAAAATGTTTAATATCTAAAAGAAATTAAAATAAATTAAAAAAAAAACACTAAACTAATTCCGTTTCTTTTTCTAGCTTTTCAGATAAGGCATTTAACTATCTTGACACCACTTATTGTAAGAATTACTGAAAATTCTTTAGGCTATTTAGCTAAAAAGAGTCAAGTTTAAAATTTTGTGCCAGACACACTTTCTTCCGAAAATGAGCAATGGTCAGAGGAAAATATCGTGCAGGCCTTCAGTAATGGTACCAATATTCATACTCTGGCTTCTATCTTCAAAGGCCACTCAAAACAAACCATCATGAGAATGGTGAATTATTCTTTTAATAAAAGGGTAGAGAGGAAACTGGATCAAGAGGTCGCAACAGGTAGAGGATCATCATTTCAACTTCGAGTTAAAGATATCAATTATTGGAGATCCATCTCAATTCATAAAGTATTTGGCACGTGAGAATGGAGTTTCACCTATGGCAGTCTAAACAGTTGTGAAAAAAACTTGAAAAGGAGATCGTACGTGAAACCTATGAGGCATCATGTTACTCCAGGACAGAATGTTAGTAAGTTAGAATGGGCGAAGCTCATTTTGAATGAATTGGAAAATGATCGAGGAACATATATATATATATATATATATATATATATATATATATATATATATATATATATATATATATATATATATATATATTGAATTTTATTTCGATCTTTCATGTGCTTCTAATCCTTAGTTATGATTAATTATTGACGAACATGTCATTTTCATTTATGATCGATTTCATTTATGATCGATTTCATTTATAATCGATTTCATTTATGATCGATTTCATTACGAGTCTTCTGTTAAGCCTGGAGAGAAATTATGCATTCTTACTGATGAAAGTGGAGTCCAGTAGTGTTATAGAAACTTCGAAGAAAACCAGTAAAATAACTTTAAACATTTCTAAGTTTCAGAGCTTTTTCTAACGGTTCAGTTCTTAATCTAACAAATGGGCGATTTACACTATTAGGACATTTTTGCTGTTACATCCAGTATATTTTTTTCATTTATAATAGAATCTTATTTCTTATTGTTTTAGTGGATACTCATATTTGAGTAGATATCCCTGTTTTTAATTACAATGTTTATATTCGGATTATTATCCTTAACTTTGTTGTCGTTATAACAACGTTTCTGTGGTTATTCTGAGCTGAACTCTTTTTTAATCTACGAGGATACATTTTTCTTTTTTCACTGCTCATTTCGAAAGTTATCTTCTAATTCTTATTTATATTTAGTATTGTTCAGTTATTGCTGGCCCGTTTCCGCTGAGTACAAGTACACCTTTCCTGGGTGGGGCATAGTTATGGTATAAACAGATCATTAACGTTAATTGTTTCTGAAGCTTTTACGTGAGCTGAAAATGCTGTCTAAATTTTTTGAATGATTACAATTTTTCAAAGTTAAAAATGGTTTGTATTTTTACGTGTGAAACAATTTAAATATCTGGGAATTGTTTTAACAGGACGGAAAATACGACACTGAAATCCGAAGCCTCATTGAAATAGCGAAAGATGACTTCCAAATGCTAAGCAAAGTATAATGAGACAGAAAAATCTAGATGGAATTAAAGGAAAACGTACTGGACTTTACGTCATAAAAATATATTCCTATATGGCAGTGAATGCAGGACAATCTCCTTGCACATGAAAAAGAGACAGACATGTGGTTCAACATTGTATTCTCAGAACGGCTGAAGATATCATGGGCCGAACATGGAAACAAAGACGAAGTTTTAACGAAAATTAAACAAAGATCATTTATACTTAATATCGGAAAAAGACAGTTGAAACTTCTAGGAAATAATTAAGAAAAGTGATTAAAATATGTCATACTCACAGGACACGTGGAGCAATGTTTCAGAGAGATAGCGAAAGGACAAAATTATTAAGACCTAAGAAGGACAGGAAATTGTGGAGAGCCATCATTGAAACCACCTGAAGATACACGGCACATCGAAGATGTATGGGTGGATGTATCTGACAATATTTCACTTTCTCAGAGCGAACTAAATTATCGTAAATGTAAACATTGAATGCGCTTCGAAAGTTTTCTGAAGAGAATCTTTAAAAAATAAAATATCCAATAAAAATGATTTCATTTTCTTATATTTTTACTTCTTGACTGGTTCGATAAGAAGGTCTTAACACCTCATGTAATATTTAATTTAATGTTATCTAGATTTAACTTTGTTGGAAAATGGTGTTATTAAATAGCAATGCAAAATCCTGTAAGAAAAAATAGCCATTTTCTTAGTGCCAGAGAAATATCAATAAAATGATGTTACTCCATTATGCTTTAATTGAATTAGGATTCGTGGTCTGGCGTGCTGAATAACAGCTCGGAGCGAGACACCTTGGAGCTGAGTTCGAATTCCAGTCGGGTTCTTTATACGCACTCACACAGAAAAACACTTGAAAAAGGTGCGAATTCATCTCATTCTACTGGACTATGGGTCGAATAGAGAGATTTGGTTCTATAGCCTTGGTTGTCAACCAGTCTAACGCAGAAAGGAACGGCAGCCTACCGCGGAAAATCTGCCTAGTGAATTATGAATCGAAACAGACATGATCACCTAACCGTGTATCCTGTATGGCGTTTCGCCGGCTGATTTAGTGTAATTATACCTGAATCATACGTGTTTATCTTTCAAAATCAATTGTACGTGTTAACATTATATCTACAGTAATTTAAATCATTAAATTCTACATATATATCAATGGAAATGGTTTTATAATTTCGAATACATTCAACCTGAAATTTGAATATAAATTACAAGTATGGCAATATATGGATGGATATTATGTTGGTGATAATAATCCATCCTCGTAAATGTATTAAATAAATATACTTTTGTTCAATGACAAATTCGCGAGATAGTATGCATGTCGTAGTTTTCGTATCCAAAAGAACGTTCACAGTTGACTAACTCTATTCAGCACGACTGTTTATAAGGGTAGCGCATGCGCACATGCACACACATTCGTACACACAAACGCTGGATGTTCTTAAATTCTTCAGCGCTAAGGGGAATTAAACTCAATCCAGACCCCAAGCAGAATATTTCAAGCAGAACTCGTAATAGAGTTGCTTGAAAATGATCAGTTACCTGTAGCACTCCATTAAGTACTTGACACATCCTACTTTTTTTATACATTTACATGAACCAGACAGAATAAAAATTGAGCATTGCTGCCATATATGGTGCCCTATAATCACTTTTCAGCCTCGATATAGTCTAAAAGCGGCTACTTGAATTACCTCCTTGACGAAATAATTTTTCACCCTTCAACTCTTTTTCCATAGACGAAACGTTGCAAGCCTGTCGCTGCTCTCTCGCTATATCAATGGAAAATGTTCAGACGAACTACATTCCTTAGTTCCCCCAGTTCTAACCTTGACGGTTAAAACCGTCATGCTGCGCACATTGTTACGTGTCACTTGCATTTCCTTTGTATTTCATTGGTTTGATGTAAGTTGCATTCGAGTTGCAGCTTCTCATGAACTGCTGCTTTGTAGAGGCGACTCCCAATACGATGCTTACCAGATTTCTAGAATCTTGCCCTCTTCCATTCTGGGATAAACGGCTATCTTTTCCACATAACCAAATAATCACTGCTTTTATTCTGTAATCCTCTACCTTGGATGTCTCTTGATCCTTGTACAGGGTGAACATCATTGGAAAAATAATTCAATCTTTCTGGCTTCAATTTAAAGCAATTTTGATTGTTTTTCAGTAAATTTTAATTGTACAGTTAATATTTACATAGAATGTGTATATTTTTCTTACATGGATAAACCATACTCATATATAGACTCTAATTAGACGGGTCCCTTCAGGACGTTGCAACTCATGGCTATCCATAACTTCCTGTCTTTTGTAGCTCTTAATAAATTTTGCCTTTTTGCTATCTCTCTTAAAATTTGTTCCGCGATGCATTTATTCCATCGCGCATGATAGCTTATTTCTGATTTCAATTTTAACTGTCACTTCTTGATGTTAAGTTTTCGTGTTTTTTTTTCATTTATGCTAGAACTTCGCCGTTTCTCATATGATCGCCTCGTGTTATGTTCCGAATCCCTCTGTAGAACCAAATTTCTGTCGCTTCAAATTTTCTTCTTCAGCCGTGAGGAGATTGTCTATCATTTCCTGCCATATAGGAGAACTAGTATTACATAAAACGTAAGTACTATTTTTTGTTTGTTTCAATGAAATTTAGTGTTTAGTAATCACCACCATATAAAAAGGTGACAGTGAAATTAAATGAATTGAGAAATCTAAAATCAAATTCGGATATTTTAAATCTATAATTAATTACAATATTTTATTTTAATTTATATAATTAATACTGAATATTACGATGGAAATTAAGGCGTTAATTGAATGAATTTATGTAGTGGTCATTTATTAACATTTCCAATAAACGTATCATCAGAGCGATTATTTATTTATTTATTTTTTATAAAAAAATAATAAAAAATGGACACTAGTTAGATGATTCCAGAGATTTTGCTTGAAGTTACTTCTAACAGCTACTGCAAAATTAAATTCATTTTTGGGGATCAGTATGGAACTTTGCTATTTGCAATGACGCAAAAATAATTGGTCACATTTGAGATGCAAGAAAAAAAAATCTCATTTTTCGTTGCTAATAAACCTAATGAGTGCCAGATGAATAAACTCTAATAACATGTGACATGCCTTAATCCAATGATCGATTCATTTTCGCTCATCGATCACGCTTGTCTTTTTAGTTATTTCCTTCGAAGAAGTTTTCCAAAAGGCCATCAAAAATAAAATAAAATATAAAATTCTGGCCGACCTAACTTTTTGGTATTACGAATTCATTAAAAATGTTTTAAATAAAAAAAATAGCAGTTTGATTAAATTAACGTCATCCCAGCTTGATGGAGGGACACCGATCTGAAAAAGTAAAAGGCAGATGACACATCCTATGAAATTTGATAAATTACTCAATGTTGAATGTGTTGAAGACAGATATCTGAAAGCTGATTACAAAAGCTTCTGACCGCTACAAATAAGAGATATCCCTTTAGAAACGACAACAAAACAGAAGAGTGCAAATATTTTACACATTTTCTTAATCAAATCATATATAGTGATTTTCCAAGCGTAGCTTCGATGTGGCACAAGGCCAAAAGGAGGGGGGAACCCAGTGAGGATCAAACTTTCTACTCAGTCGTAATTGTTCTAGCGAGACAAGCTTGCTATCCATTACACCGTTTCGAGGTGGCCCTGATCGAATTATATATTATATATGTTTTATAATAAACAGTATTAAATAACATTTAACGGCCTGAATGTCCGAGAAATTTTCATAAAATTTCTCGGACATTCAGACCGGTAAATGTTATTTAATATTGTTTATTAAAAAAACAGAGCATTTACTTAAATACTTCTATGTATAAAAAAAAATTTAAACATAAAAATGTCTTTAAATAATTGTTGGACTTTGTCCATTTCATAATATATATATATATATATATATATATATATATATATATATATATATATATATATATATATATATATATATATATATATAGTGGATTTGTCTTAAACACTATGAATGACATGCGAAGTCAACGATTCTGAGCCAATTACTTTTTCATTCAAACACTCGTAGCAGATAAATTATTTGTCAAAACAAGAGATATATTTTCACATTATTTTTAAAATAGTAGAGACGGGTAAATTATATGAGCACGTATATAACTATATATCTATCTTATTTCTTTGACGGTATTTATTTATCGGATGAACACATAAATAGCGTAAGTTAACAATTCATCTCAATTTTACAAGATCACCAGACAATGGATTCCCTATTTTCAGATAATATTTTAAATTCTTTAGAAACTTAAATAGAATTAGGGCTAAAAATAAGGGAGGAAATATGTTAATACTTTTGTTATTTTGCTTTTTATTCACACTTTTATTTTAAATTATTTTCACAGAACGTGTGATATTCTTTCGTTTTTTTTATTATACTGGCGTTTTATTTTTTGCCGGTTGTTGTATGTAGCCATGTTTATTGTCATCTATTCATTCTAATCTATGACTTTTTCATCTTCCCCTTTTTTTTTATTTTGTAATCATTTAAAAACAAGTTATTTTCCTTATTCAAACATTTTCGCATTCACATTCGTCTATTGAAATCTTGCCTTTTAAAATTTTACGAAATTATATCTGTTTTTATTTCACTTCCTTCTATCACTTTTTATATGCATCAATAACGATTTCGATTTCTGCTTACTTTCAAGTTCGCTTCCGCCAAATTCTGTTGATCGCTTTCTCTTCCCCTATTCGTTCCGTTTCTCGTTCTTGTTGTCGTTCTGCCATTACTTTTTATTAATGTTCTAATAATTTATTATTTACTTGTTTCTCGTTTCCTTCTTTTACAATGTTTTGACGTCATCACACTGCATTCACTTTTTGAAATGGTTGCTGCTTATATAAGATATTTTGAATTTTCTTTTCATGTGATTATATTTTATCAGTTTGTTAAACGACTCTTTCTCATAGATTCTTTTTTATTTAATACTGTCAAATTCTAGTTCACTTTTGTTCACACAGTCCTCCTCTTCCTCTTGCTTCATCGATTTCATAAAAATCCTTCCTCTGTGATGAGTTTTTTTTATTTTCAGTTTCTCTATTCTATCCACACCATTTTCTTATGGTTTCAGTCTTTTTCTCTCTTCGAAATTCTTTAATCTGTTTTCTTTCTTTTTCAAGAAAAGAAAAAAAAAAGACAAGGAAAAGGACATAGTTTGGTGGACGGCAGGTGTATTTCTTTGCTTCCTCTTGGAGAAATATTTAAAGAATAATAGCAGTGGTTCATTTCATCGTTTTCCATGATACACTGCTTTTTTCGGCGCTCCCTTTTCGTCACGTGATGCAGAAATGGCAACAAATTACTTGCAGCTGCAACACAAATGTGTCTCCATGAGTCAACGGCTGCAAAATTAAAAAAAAAACAAGAAAAAAACAAGCGAGTTCTCTTTTTAGTAAGGCATTTTGAGTGCAGTAATATTTCAGATATAATTTTCTTTCTACTCAGAAACATGGGTAAATGTCTGGAAAATTATCTTGTAAAAGTAAAGAGCGAAATAACCGTATATATGAATCCATCATAAAATTCGGCCATACATTTATAATTAAACAAACATACACAGATACATGCATACATACATACGATTGTTATCATGCCGTTGTTGAGTATGACAAACATTAGATATCATTGTAAAACAAAATACTGCATTAAAAATAACTGGCATTTTATACAGAACAAATGTTTAAACACCATCGCAAAAAGCTGGCAGATAAGAGACACATGAATTTTGTGAATTTTATGTGTATTTTTAGTTACGGTTTACAGGTCTTACTAGCGCATCAGCTAAGTTGCATACTTTTCTGAAAAACTGATATTAATTCCCAGTGCGTAATACCATTTTGTGATTAGTCGATTACTTCGCGTATGGCACAGTTTTCATGCTTTTTGTCCTACGACAAACATCACAATGATAAGTAAGACATTTATTTTTAGCTCTTCTTTTGCACTCCAAAATGTCTCAAAATTAAGATTTCCATCATGAACCTCTTTCCACCAGGTGCTACGACCATTTTCATGAAAGCAGTATACACCCTGATGTTTCTAACATTCAGTGACTCTTTAAAACCTCCCTTATAGCCCTTCTTTGGCATATAAGCTGGTCCCTTTCAGCATTGAAAAAGTGTGTGGTAATCCCGTTGCCCATCATACGAGCCATATGATCACTCCAAGGTAACCTATATTTCAGAATTGTTGCTTCAACGCTTTCACTCTGAATTCGCCCAAGGACTTCTACATTGATAACATGCTTTCTACAGTTGATGAAAAATACATACATATATAAAGACAAACAGATCGAGCGACAGAAGAGGTTATGGGTAATTGCTGTAAATTTTTGACCAAAGCTACTTCTTAAATAAAAACAAAGTTTTTGGAGGGAATTCGTATATATATATATATTCGTATATATATATATATATATATATATATATATATATATATATATATATATATATATATATATATATATATATATATATATATATATATGTGTGTGTGTGTGTGTGTGTGTGTGTGTGTATATATATGTCGAATTCACGGATCAATTACTTAGTGTGGTTATTAAACTGATTAGGAAAGACACCGTAGCTTCGATCATCGCTATTATTTTCCAAAGTATTTTCGATTTCATTCAAAAGCATCTTCTGGGGGTGAATTTTAAAGACAAAAACTTCATGTAATTGTTAGTTGTGATTTTTTTGTAAATGCGCATGAAACACGCGAATTTATACGGCGTGGATCTTAATCAGCTTAATAACAACACTAAGAAGTTCATCCTCGAATTTGAGGATTAATATAAAATAAACGGACAAAATATTATTGATCTAGATTATTCAACCAACCATGCTTGAGTGAAAATATGCTCTTTCTCTCTCTCTCTCCTCTTTCTCTCTCTCTCTCTCTCTCTCTCTCTCTCTCTCTATATATATATATATATATATATATATATATATATATATATATATATATATATATATATATATATATATATATTCAGTCGAATTCCTTACATTCACTTACGTGCTAAAAGTGGGGAAGGTATTATTCCTCTTCTTCCCCCTCCAGCTACGTATAATTAGCAAGCCAGACTGGGTTCTATAGCCTTGCATGCCAGCTGGTCTATAGGAAAACTCTGACTTCATCTTTCTGCGGACCTTGTTGGACATATATGGTGTGCATCTTATGAGGACGTATAGGACAGATATCGATTAATCCTGGACTTAAAGGCATCGTGATTTCAGGAGTTTGTACTGCAAAATGAAACTTCTTGAGAAAGTAGCTATCTGAATGAAATTTACTCTTAATCAAAGGAACACTGAAAGACAATGGGTATGATTGGCGGGTCTTAGCTGTGAATGTCTGCGCTAGCGAATCCATACAAGTGATCTGAAAATATGATATACTGATGAGATGCATTGGAAAAGTATGAAATCCACCTCCTACTGTAAGACTTTAATTACTAAACCATTATTACCTTCGAACAAATTACTTTAACAAAATATTAACATATTTTACTCATACTGACACTTTCGTTGTTTGTGATGTGGTTTATCTACATGCACAAATTGCATTAAGTTCCAATAAATGATAAGATAACTAAGCTATGCGTGTGTGTGGTGCTGGAATGTGACAAATGAAATAATTTAATCCTGTTTTTGTTTATTTTTTTATTTTTAATATTGAGGATGCATTCTCCCTAAGGATACGAAATTTCTTAAATAACGTTTTTCGTTTCTATTCATATAATTATCGATATGTGCACGATTGCACTGTTTCGATAAATAACTAGTTAATATTTAACAGCTCTCGCCACGAGGCCGAGTTTACCGTGGGTTCTCCGAGCCTGCAGGATCTGCCAAAAATATTCCCTTAGTGCCCGCATAAACGGGTTCAGGGCCTGTCTACCACCCCGGACGAAACTCTGCCCTTCGGTAAAGCCTCCTCCGGGTTCCTCTCTGCTTAAGGCAGAGAGTTATACAGTTGAACAGGCTATGGCACTGTCCCCTAATTAACTATAAATAACTAATTAACCTATAAGAGAGTGTGGTACCGAATGTCATCAATAAAAAATTTAATTTTTTTTTTTTATTATTAATCCCACAAAGACATGAGCCGTCATAAATTACATATCTTTTATACCGGGGAAATTTATGGGTCCATAATTATTGATATAAATTGGGTTCAAATTTTTAAACTTCTTTATAACAGAAGGTTAATTATTTATTAAATATATTTGCTAAGATGTTCAGATGGATTATATACTTAATTTCTTTTGAATTTACTCTATAGCAGAGGAATAATATTATCCTAAGAATAATTGCTAGCAATATACTATAAATAGATTCTGTGATTCCTTCCCTGCATGTTTAATTCAATCCTTGTTTCACTTTTAACGTACTTTTTAGGCATAAGGCCGCAAATTATTGCTGTTAGAAATAACGTTTTTCATCGGTCGACTTCAGTCGCAAGTCCAACGTTTATTTCTCTCCCTTCAGAATATTTGATTAGAGAGTGAGTTCCTCTGGCGCAATCGATCTGAAACGTTTCCTGAATTGTCTCAGTATCTAACAGGTCGTTTCTTTGCATTAATTTGTTTTCTTTCTTTCTACTTACTCTTGTTTTCCTCAATTGTTCCTTGGGAAATATCCTGACTGGTTTTGTTGCTTCTTTCAGCGTTGCTCAAGCTCTTATATTGCATAACGCTTAAAACTCTTTCGTTTCTCCTATTTATAACGGAGACATTTATGACGGGCGTAGAGTTTGTTCACCTGCTAAGCTCATATCCAATTTATGACAAGCATTTCCTTTTTAAATCTAAAATAAATGTCTCTGATCATTTGACAGTGATACGTCTCTTAACAATGTGATATCGTCTCCTTGTGTATGGTTGAACAAAATCTTGGCCAATATTAAATAGTTGTTGTCATAGTATCCTTGAAGTGTACATGAGTTTAGCATACCTACTATTTGCGCGGGAGGTTGGACTAGCGTGTCGAGTTCTAATTCCAGTCCAGGACACCGTGTTCTCTTTCATAAAAACCCTTGGACAGGTATGCCTTCATATTTTGTCTCTCTATCTATCCATATAAGGCAAGGTTCTCTAACACTTTTGGCAACCTGTCTAGGCGAAAGAAACCACAACACCTAATTTAGGAATTCTGTATTCCAAAATCGAATCTGCAGATTACTGACCTTAGGTCTCTGGTTGGCACCTGGAAGGAAATGACTATAGATTAGAAATAAAAAATCAAAATAAATAAATAAATAAATAAATAAATAATAATAATAAGAAGAATAATAGCAGATATAGTCATAATATATAAAGAAATATGATGAAAATAATATTTTTTATTGACATGGCAGTCCCTGCAAATTAAAATGTATCTTTGAAGATCTTGAAAGGAAACATCAAAATACAAGTATATTGAAGTGGAAATCTCAAAAACTGTGGCACATCAATAATTCCAGTTGTAGCTGCACATATATTCCGAAAAACGTACTCCATCTAAACGAAACGTCCTAAATATGTATAAATAACTCTCCTACACTGGCCTTTCTACTCATAGATGCCTGAGTGGATTTGGTAAACAGGCAGTTAATATTAATCTCTGTCAAGATGATAGCAACCACGCATAATATTAATAATGATGATGATAATAATATTCTTAAATTCAATCTATGAGATTTTAGTCCTTATGAATACGTCCATATCTAAAGTGGATTTGGCTGCGAGGTCTGCTTTATTGTTACCTTCTTCTCCGATGTGGCTAGGAATCCAACACACTTTGATATATTTCTCTTTGCAGGTCGTGCCCGTTTAGTATAATAGTTTGATAATGAGTGGTTTGTTAGATTTCTTCATTCAAAGACATTAAGATGTATAGTTAGTCCGAGAAAATAAAGAACTTTTTGGTTTGCTCTATGTGATAATATTGACAGCTAGCTCTATTGCGTAAAGCCTCCGCAGTGAAAATAAAGCTCTCTTTGGGAGATGCTTTTTGTAATAATTTGCCCCACTGCTGCACATCCTGTCTTGTCCCCACGCTTTGACATATTTGTATAGATGGGTGTGTGGTTAGGATAGTTTTCCAATATGCCCTGAAACTTCTCCTGGAATGTTAGTGTGTGTGTATATTTGACTTGAGAGTTTATTCAATTCTAGAAAGAATAATAATAATAATAATAATAATAATAATAATAATAATAATAATAATAATAATAATAATAAGTACAGCACGGTCAACCGGTTGAAGCTGCAAAATACTTAAAAAAGAAAGCAAAGACAGAGGCAACCGACCAGATACAGAAACAATGGCATGATAAACTGCTTCATGGCCAATACTCTGCCCGTACCAAACAAGCCGACTTAGACAAAAACCGTACCCATCTGCGGCTACGTACTGCAGTGTTGAAAGCTGAAACTGAAGGGTTTTATCCTTGCTCCACAGGACCAATGCTTGTTAACTAGGAATTATCAAGCACATATACTAAAATACTGTGTTAGCCCAAAATGCAGATTCTGTGATAAATATCCAGAAACCATTGATCATCTTGTATCAGGCTTCACGATATTGGCACCCACTGAATATAAAACGGGCAAGACAGAGTGGGCCAATATCTGCACCGGAACATTTGAAACATCTACGGGAAGGAAACTGAAAGAAACTGGTACGAACACCACCCAGACCCGGTTACGGAAATAGGACTTGTTACAATTCTATGGGACTACACAATACACACTGACAGAACAATCAAAGCCAACCGCCCAGACATTGTTATTAAAGACTACAAACAAAAAACGTGGCTCCTTATTGATATGGCAGTCCCTGCAGACTGCAATGTATTTTTGAGGATATTCGAAAAGCTGTCAAAATACAAGGATCTTGAAATAGAAATCTAAAAAATGTGGCACACAGGAACATCAACAATCCCTGTTGTAGTTGGAGCCTTAGAATTTGTTGGAAAAGGTTCCAGTAGACTGATTGAAGGGGTCCCTGGAAGTCCATGCCTCAAAGAGATACAAAAAATTATTCTGATAAGTACAGCCCACACTTTATGAAGGGTTTTATCTATGTAATTATTTTGTTTGCAGTGGAAAGTGTTATGACACCATTTCTAACCTTAGGTCCCTCGGCGGGACCCGGAAAGAAATGTGTAAACGCCAGATATCAAAGGAAATAAAAAATAATAATAATAACAAAAAAATTAATAATTATCTTGATGAGGATAAGAATAATAACATTTTTCCAAAATTAATATAACATAAATTTTATAGGCAGTTAACAAACATAACCTACTGACTGCTGCTACACACCCAACTAGAATTTTGAGACTCAGATATAATTCCCATTTTTTATCGCTGCCATCTTCATAAATTAGATATTAACTGAGGGGCAGCTGGAGATATACACCAAAAGCTAGGATTCCGACATACACACAAATAGAATAGGGCCACAAATTATGAACATGTGATATTTACGTAACTAATAAAAACTACCAGCATAGAATTCAAAATACAGACACACAGTTGGCGTGGTGTAGCTACAATAAAAAGAATGAAATATATCAAATTCATGGAGATTTCCTATTTTTATTTATTTGATCTTACTTACTTAAAATATAAATTTATTCATTTTATATTAATTCTTTAATATGTCAATAACTCCAGTAGATTGATATGACTCTAAACAAAAAACAAGCAGCCAACATGGTAGAATTCTTTCAAGATGTTAAGCCATATAATATCCTATAATTTATTAATAAATAAAACCGTATTCTAAAATATACCTTTAGAAAATACAACATAAAACACATATATCCCCACATATAATAATTATGTCCACGCAAACAATTATATGCACAAAAGCTGAGTATCATCTACCATGTATTCAAATACGAAAGCAGAATAACATATATTTTTTATTGCTTCAACACTTAAATTTCGCCATTAAATGACTCATCTGGATTTGAAATACCGTTAAACAAATGAAATCAAAAACTATCAGATTGATGTTAAATTGTCTAGTCTTAATATTAAGACAGACGCAATGCGAATAATTATTTTTTAGAATTATATTCAGTATATATTTATCACGGAGATATTTCTGTCTATAAGATTCAATGTATTAGAATAACCGATTTTATTAGTTGAGACGTTATTATAATCTCAAGTCGTCTCTTGACTGTGATACCTTTTATAGTGTTCAGCAATTTAATATTACACGGGGTAGGTTTTTATTGCTTTCAATTAATGTCTATTTGACTATTGTTTTTGCATTCTTATCGCAGTTTACGTTTGAACATAATTTTCTGTTGGAGTGATATTGAAAGATCTACTCCATTTATGTAATGCCTTAGAAAACTATTATAAGGTAGACGGTATTCAGCTTTGATAAAACGATGCCACATTTTCTTAAAGGAATATTCTACGTTATAGCCACATGCTAGTAATCCGAATTATTTAAAAAGTTTTTTTCTCCAAGAATTAAAAAATAATTCTCTATCTATTGAGGGATTAATAATATTTTAGGGTCATTTCATTTTCCTCCCTACAATGAGTAAGTGCAAATACCTTTGGGAAATGTATGAATTTCATCTACTCATCTATGGGTTAAATAGTAAGATTTGCATTTGATAAATCATTGTTATTCTAAAACTGATGTTAATCCAATATTCACTCGACAAAATGAATTATAGTTACAATCCAAAGCATGTATCCGCTTTAAATAAGACAAAAGGGTTGATAAACCGTAGAAAACAATATAATGAATCAAAGGAAACCGTAGAATATTAGAGTTATCCACATTCCACCCCAACAGTAATATCCTGTGAAGTATTCCTTGCATTTTTCAATGACTGTCGTAATCTTTTTTTTATTTACAGCCGTCAAGTCTGTCCAATATATTTGAAACAACATAACTAAATGTTGTTGTTAAAACTTTGGAATTCATGTACTTCTTTAGCGATCTTAAGGACAGACGGAAGTAAGGGAAAGAAGAATAAAATTAGAGAAACACGGCAGGTATATATATATATATATATATATATATATATATATATATATATATATATATATATATATATATATATATATATATATATATATGATGAAAATGTGGAAAAGACAAAGCAAAATCCGAATATGTGAGTTTACAGTTTTTATTTTGTTTTTGTTTCTTGTTTTTTTCTATCAACGTCAGACGTTTCGGTCTAATAGACCATCTTCAGGACATGGTTAATTGAGACATATTTATATTAAATTTAAGTTAAATGAAGAGACGATATATACAGGAATGGTCAGAAACAGAAAAACAGAAATTCTAAAGTCAGAGTATTCTCTCTTGGATTCGGTTACGCTAGCGACGCGTGGGCGGCTCTGCGAAAACCTGCTCCCAGGAAAGAGATTTTATCTTAAGTGGAAAGGGGCCGATCCCATTTAACAGACAGAAGTTGACAGAAAAAAACAAAAAACAAAATAAAAAACAGTAAACTCACATATTCGGATTTTGCTTTGTATTTTCCACATTTTCATCATACCGTCGTATCTACATCCACATATTTGCTTATATATATATATATATATATATATATATATATATATATATATATATATATATATATATATATATATATATACATACATACACACACACATACACACACACACACACACACACATATATATATATATATATATATATATATATATAATTTCAATATTTGGGAATTGGATTAAAATAATGTTAGCAAAGAAGTTGAATTCATATGAACAAGATGAAAGAAATGGTATAAAATCAACAAAGACTCTTCCAACATAGAATGAATGACATGAAAAAAATTTAGGCAGAAATATCATTATACCTACCTTTGTTTTGCCAAGAGATATATGAAATTTTCTTGAATTCCTTTGATAATAGGATAATATCAAATCATTTATATTTTTTTCATCTTAATGTGTTGGGTTTTTTTCTGAGGTTTTCTTGTCAGTTTTAATATACTTTCTTAAAGACAGATCTTTCTTTGATCATGTTGATCATTTTTGCATATACTGATATTGAACCGTTTCAAGTATGCTTTTAACAAAGTTACAGTAAATTCCACACAACACAATCTGGTCACTAAACTATCTTCCTGATCTTGCTGTGATATTTCGCGACCTTTTGAGGTAATTTTATATTCCCTCAGAAAATATTTTTTTCTGATTTTCATGTGATAATTCTTTGGTGAATATTTTGAAATCATGACACAGCAGACATTGAAATCATGACACAGAGGACATCGCTAAAATGTTTGCATGTCAAGAAACACGCTATAAACCGTACTTTAGTGAATAAAAACATATTTCTGGACACATGCTTGCCCTTTTGAATCATTATCATATTTTCCCTGGTCCCTTGAATCCACAGTCATTTCAATAGGATAAGCAGAAAACGTTTTCATATTAAAACAAGTCTTTCATTGAAATTAAATAACATTTCTTCTTTGAACGAAAACTAAGAAATATAGATTAAGAAAATTTCATATGCATCCGCTATTTATTTAAATGTCATTTCTTTTCGGGAAAATAGCTGATACTTTCTCTCCTCACACCCTTTTTCCTTTTTATCTGAGAACTGTCATGAACTCAAGAGACAGTTTACAACCGCGTTTTCAGTTGGATTTGTCCAGAGTTTTGAATTCAGAAATGTTCTTCTCCTAGAATAGCTATTGCCATGTCGTGAGATTCCTGTACATCATTTTTATTTAACACATTACTCAGGAATTAGACCAAAGACACATTCGAATATCAATGTCATATGTTGAATAATCTATGCTAAAATTTGATTAGGCATGGCGAATCCAAAATGTGCCACCCGCAGTACACATCTACAATCTCTCTTAATAGTACAACTGGAGTGATTTGCAACACACGCAAATATATACATATATATATATATATATATATATATATATATATATATATATATATATATATATATATATATATATATATATATATATGTATGTATGTATATATATGTATGTATGTATGTATATATATATATATATATATATATATATATATATATATATATATATATATATATATAAATTCTATATTTATTTCATTGGAAGCGCTCAATATCAGGGATAGAGCTAACCTATTTAGTTGAATTGATATGCGTTTGTGATCCTAGGTTGCACGTGAAACCCAGGATCACAAACTCATATCCATTCCCCCATATATATATATATATATATATATATATATATATATATATATATATATATATATATATATATATATATATATATTTATATATATATATAAAACAATATATATAAATATTCAACTAAATATATATAATATATTTACATACATCCATATACATACATATGTATATACATACATACATATATATATATGTATGTATATACATATGTATACATATAAACATATATATGCATATATGTATATATATGCATATATATATATGCATATATATATATATATATATATATATATATATATATATATATATATATATATATATATATATATATATATACACATCGTGCAAGAGAACAAACATTCTGTTCCTAGAAATTGAACATTAGTTTGCGTTGATGTATTGTGAAGAACCATCCAGAAATGTAGGAAAAACTGATGCATATAATGTTCTTCGAGATACCCAAACCTCATGTCCGAATTATGAGTTGTGCTTCTCGAACAGAAGTTGCCAAGGAGGACTAAAGGTTCATGTCACTTGCTCATATTTAACTCATAGCGAGAGAGAACAGATGGTTTCGTATATTTGCGACAGGTGTTCGTGTGTGTGTGTATGTGCGTTAGCTAGCTCCCCTGTGTACGTGTCTATTTGAGGATTTGATTTGTAAATACTTTTGTTTAGGAATGGATTAAATCCGACTTATTTTTTAATTTATTTGTTCAAACGTTATTTTTATTTTTTTTTTTAAATATATATTTTTTTAATTTTTGATCAGGAGGTGCTACGTGACAGAGAAGTCATGGCATATCAGATCTAATGTCAGGGAACGCAGGTTCGAATCCTATGGGTGTTGGGGGTGCATTTTTTTCTAATCGTATTCTCGAATATTTAGGCCGGTAGAGGGAAATAAATAAATATACTATTTAATCAATAAAAACATAACATCTACTTAAATATGAGCGTCCATTAAAAATAACGTTTAAACAAATAAATAATATTACAAAGAACGTAAACACAGGTAAAATATACGAAAAAATAACTGTAGACAAAAATATGTCAATTAACTATGAAAAATAACTTTATAAACATAACATCTTCAAATGATAGTTGCGAGTGGTTTTCTTTAGTTTATGTAATAATTAATAAGACCAATCCAATCAAAACTATTTCAAACAAAGCATCAAATTTAACATGTTTTGGAATCAATAAATTGATTCCGATAGTTATGACATTAAAGCACTTTATTTCCTGAGAAGAAATTATTACTTGCAGTGTCTAATTAAAAACTATTATCAATACACGTCCACTTGCTCCTAGGCAGATGACATGATTTTCCTTTTAACTTTATTAATGTATTTATGAGCCGAATCCTGAGATACAATCACATCTACCTACCTAGAGCGAATATGTTAATTTATTTCAAAACGTATTTATCTAGTGAAATGTTCCGTGACTACATTTGTAGCGATCTGGCAATATAGGCAGTTTTACTTTTTTGTATTTCCTTGATGAATATTAAGATTATTTATATTCGGGCTACATCCTCATCTTTGAAGTTATTATTACATCATTTGATCTGTTATGGGATATGCCCTTTCTTTTCAGTTCACATTGAACCTGGTACATTTCATGGAATTTCTGACTGAACCCTTTATATAATATGTCTATATTTCTGAGATGATGTATCATGTACACTATTTACATTATTCGGACTATTGTCTTCATCTTTGTCGTCATATTTATTACAACGTTTCGGCCATTGTACAGACCGGCTTTCTTCAAGTGGTTTTACATAATGTTAGACTTGGTAGATTATTCTTGCTTTGCTCTTTATATCTAGGGATATCTCATGTTGTTCATATTTAGTACTGCTTGGTTATTACAGCGCCTGTGTTCACCCATGCAATAGCCTACTGGAAATCACGAGATGGTGTAATGTTTAGCCATCTTGTCATGATGGATCAATTACGACTGAGTAGTGAGTTTGCTCCCCACTGGGTTCCCGTATATTTGGCGTTGCGCTACAGCTAAGCTACTTTAGAAATCCACAATTCAATAGACTATTGGATTAAAGCGTTGATTCCTGAAGCTTGTGATCCATTAATTGTGAGATCAATCCTTGGGTAGGATAGTACAGGATAAGACCCACGGGAGAATGGACGAGCAATAGTCCTAATTATTAAGAAGAAAACGATATATCCCTAGCCACGAGCAGTGGAACAATTACGGTTTTCCCATGTAGATTAAACAATGGTTTCAGTTTGAAATTTCTTTAAGGTTACAAAGATGAACATACTACTGACGAAGACCGGAAGGTACAACTGCCGAAACATTGTGATATTTATTTACCCGCTGACCCACGCAGCAAGATGTGGCACACGGTCGAATTTTAAAATAGGGGTATTCGATCCCGTAGGCTCGGGCAAAAATTCCCTATTGATCACGTAAAAACGGAGTCAGTTTCCCGAGACGAGACTATGCCCTTCAGCAGAACCTCGTCTGGAGGATACCCTCTGACATGTGTCAGGTATGTAATTGTGATAATGACAACGAAGTTGATGATTTTAGACCGAGTGAATACAATGTAATTAAAGTAAGATGTCTTCCTTTTACATTGACAAGGACTAGAAAAATCCTTCTTCAATATTTGCAGGTATTTCATTACTTATTTATAAGGTTAATGGTAAAATGATCTCTTTCCATACAGGAAAAATAAGAATATATTTATCAAAAGCTTAGTGTTACTGTCGGTTGATATTTATAAACTCTTGTTACTAAATAAATTGTTACGAAATTAGACTTTTCTCATCCAATATGTGTTACAGCTCTTTTCGATATTGATGCGAGATTTCTTCTAGACATTTTGTTTGTGGCAGTGTGGAAATTATATGCATAATTATATCATTAATTTTCCCTGCTGTCCATTTTTGTTGTTGTTGCATATTTAAGTTTTCAATCCTACTGGTAAAGATCTTCGTTTGAGATTTTATAACATTATTCTACAGTGTCTGATCAAGTATGCTTTCGTTAACTGTCTATAGGATTACATATGTATATCATATATACATTTTATATTGCTTGTAATACTTTTAAGTGATGTTACTCCAAACTGAAAAGAGCACATTACAACTAAATGTCTATCTTTAAAAAAATAAAGAAAAATCAATAAAAATATTTCATGTTTCTAAGGGAAATTACCAAATATTTGACAGTTATTTCGTACTAAAGAAAATAATCCTCGAATACCACGGCACCACCCTGTCCATTTCGTCGTGACGATAATAGGTCGAAGGATTTTCTTTAATTATTGCGTCCAATGTAATTCATGTACGACATTTCACACATGGCTATTTGTCACATGGCAGGATTTTTGACATCCCCTTTATGCGATCTCCAGCCATTGCAAATAATGAAAGCATCAGTGTGTTCGGTTAGAGACGCACAATCGCTCGCTTTCTTTAACTGTTTCCACTTTTGTCTGATAAATTGAATGAAACTCATTGAAAAAAAAAAAAAACAGGCCAGGTTATTTGAATCTAGGCTGTTAATGGGAAAGGTTGGTGCGAGATAGAGACGTGATTAATAAATGTCAGTTCAATAAAAAACAACTAATCAATAAAAGAAAAAAAAAGAAAAAATTATGCTTTAGCAGCTAAGCTGATTTGTTTGTGTTTTTTTTTTAAGTTTTTGTCTCATTATTTGTAGGGAATTTTCCTAATATGTATCAGTTTTCACATAAATTATGAGAAAAATAAAGGAAGAGAAAAGTAATTAATATTAAAGGAAAATCTGAAAACGATTACAAATATTCTCCAAAATTGAAGTTACTGTGATTTCTGTCAGTGTAACACTTGCTGTAATGTGATAATTAATATAAATTAACATGGACTTTTCAAGAGAGTTCGCTCCCAGCGTTTGTTTTATAAATCAAATCTTCGAGAGAAAAGATTTATCAGCAAATATGTATAATTAGATGCTTATTTTGGATACTTTTAATTACTAACATCTGTCTATATTTCTGAGATGATTTAACTACTTACCCTGGTCGGACTGTTGTCCTCGGCTTTTCTTTCATAATCACAACGTTCCAGCAGTTGTACCCTTCGGCCACCTTGAGATATTTGTTGGAATTTCGAATTGAACCTTTTATTGTTGTCCCCAAGAACACATCGCCCAATGGATAAAAGCGTTGGTTAAGTTATCCTAAAAGTAACTTAACGCGAATATTAACCCTTAGCCTCATTTAAGAGAACAAAAACTCGGACGTATAGGTAATAAAGCCTTGTCAAGGTGAATTGTATAAAACTGAGATATCCAAAGACATGGTACTTGGAATTAGAACCATGTACCCCCGTGGACTAAAAATGGGTTTCACTTCGAAATTCCCAGAAATATGCCCTGATGTAGGTCGAGGCGTTCAACGGCGGAAACGTCGTGAATGTGACAGTAAAGTTGAATAATATAAATAGTAACAATTAACAAGTCGACTTTTATGAAAATGCATCAGCAGTATTTGACATGAAAGAAAAAAAAAAACACCAATTAGCTTTTTCCATGCCCGACTTTTGTATTTCTTCTGATTTTTTTATAATTGTTATTTATAATTTCAAATGATATATTAAAATATAATTATTTATCGACAAAATTAATAGAAACGTCTAACATAGTTATTTAATGTAAAAGATTAAAAGCAAAGTCCTATCTTGATTATTTTAGAGCAAGAAAATATTCGATTTTAATGATAATCAAAACGTTAGGTTGATTAGAGAGAAACTTGAAATTTTTAATAAAATTCCACGAGGGTCATTCAATAAATATGGTGAATTTTTCTAATACAGATAGAAGCTTAATTTTTTTTATCAACGTAGTCGCCCAGCACTGTCACACACATTTCCCATCTGTGCACAAGCTTCCGTATTCTCTCAGCGTAAAAATCTTTGGACTGATGTCTCAGCCAGTCGTTCACAACACTTTTGACTTCATCGTCACTTTTAAACTTCGTGCCTCTCGTGAACGCTTTCAAGGGACCAAACAGGTGAAAGTCTGAAGGGGCAAAACATGGGCTGTAAGGGGGATGATGGAGCGGTTCCCAGCCCAGCTCGTTGATGGTCTGCACCGTTTGGGCTGCTGTGCTGTTTGTGCTCTGCAGTAAGCATATTTGGCCCCTAACGGCAGCTGACCTTGTGTGCTGTCCCAACAGATAAGCTCAAAGTCCTTGTAATATCATCCACTGTCATCCTTCTGTTAGACTGAATGAGGTCATTGACTGATTCGATCACCTCAGGAGACCTCACTTCTATAGGCCTGCCAGGCCTGTCTCCATCTTCAACACGGCTCCGTCCTTCCTTAAACAATTTAGCCCACTTGTAGACATTTTGGGGCTGAAACATGTGGTATCATACACAGGTGACATTCTCCTATGAATTTCAGATGGTTTTCACCCTTCAGCAACGAAAAACTTGATAACTGACCGCTGTTCAATCCTGGAGCATGCTTCTTGGTCGGCCATTTTTGTTAATCCCCAAAATTCTGAAAGCTTTTTTTCATCTGCAAAAGAAATTAAATCCATGTGAAAAAGAAGTAAAACAAAAAAAATAAAAAAGTAAGCTTCTATCTGTATTAGAAGTCCTTATACCGAAAAATTCACCTTATTTATTGAATGACCCTTGTACTAAAACATTTATCGATATGTTATAAGTTATTCAGCTAAAAAGAGAACGGGTTAAAATTGTTTTGTGTCAGACCCACTTTCTTCTAAATTGAACAATAGTACGAAGAAATAGATCATTCAGGCATTCACTAATGGTATCAATATTAATACTCTGGCTTATATCTTCAAAGTCCATTCAAGAAGCATCAAGACAACTGTGAATACGTATAAAAGAGAAAGAACAGTAGAAGAAAACTGGATCAGTAGGTACAACAGCATAGGGATCATTATTTCAACTTAGAGCCACAAAGATCAATTAGTTAAGATTAAACTCAATCCATAGGACGTTTGGAACGAATGAGAGGAGTTAAATAGTCCAAACTTTAGTGAAAAAAAAACTTGAAAATGACTTGATATAAATAGATTCAAGAAAGCATAAAATGAACGAGATTCAAGGAAACAGAAGATAACGATTGACATTGCATTTAAATTTTTAAAGATTATAGTTATCAGGGAAGCAAGTAATTAGAATTCAGTCCAATTGACAATGAGTGTGAGCAAAAAATAATATTAAGTGAAAAGGCGCGGTTGAATTTAGCTATTCCAGCAGTAAAAAGGTGGAACCTAAATGCCAATCTAGTACAACGCTTAAATTCATGTAATCGCGGCAGCAGAGAAAAAAGCTCGTCAGAGCACTTGCCATGAAAAGACAAAGGGAAGCCACATTAGGTCTGTGAGAAAGTGACTAAAGTCAGTGCCGATTACATTGCAGATACTTCTTTGCATTTTGTCAAAAACCTCGAGTTGAAGAGCGTGGTTTACAGACCAGCTATGGCAACATTATTCAATGCACGGACGAATGATAGAGTTGTAAATGTACAAGATGGATTCTGATGATAAAAAAACATTTTGGCACAACACAAAGACCCAACTTTCCTTGCAGATGACGCAGGTGTTGATTCAATGTAGTTGTTCAACTTCAAGTCAGTCGAAAACTTGTGGCCAAGAATGTGTTGTGAGACCGATACATTCCTACATCATGGAGTCTCCCAGTACTATATTATTATGTGAATGGTAGTATCATGGGAGTAGCACCAGTAATGCGCAGCCGCGTACGATACCAATATCGGACACCACTGGATAGTAAGCTCTGCTTACTCTTACACTATTCTTTGTAACTTTTCTGTTTAATATATCTTTCTTACCTCTAACCCGTGTTCCGTGTTTTCCTTCCGTGGCCCTACTTTGGGTCCACATCAGAATGTACAGTGAGTCGTTCTCCTGGAGTCGAGTATCACCCATTCTGATGGGGAGCAGGTAGGAAGCTCTATGCTGGTTAAATTAGTTTATGAAATAAAATATATATTAGGAAAGGATACCGATAAATACGATAATCTTTAAAAAAAATGACAAATTTGAAATGCTACTACGGCCTTCTGCTTTGTTGTGTAAAATATGAAATAATAAATGTATAAATTATATACGCGAATCACTTGTGTACCATGTACTATAAAATAATCACATGTCATTCACAATTCTTGCGTAAAATGAAGGTAACATTAAACAAAAAATCTAAAAGAGTACATTGCTACAAGGTAGCCTACAAAATATTGATGAATAGTAATATATTTTTGTTATAATTTGTAAATAATTTAATATATATGTTAATATTTTACTTAATTACCGTTTCGCGATTTGTTGCGGAATATTGATAAATTGGCTCTTATTTATGAGGTGATATTTAGCACGGCTATATATATATATATATATATATATATATATATATATATATATATATATATATATATATATATATATGTATATTTGGCGCCATAACAATTTTTATAATTTAAAAAAAAATCTATCTATCTATCTATGTATGTATCTATCTATCTGCATTTGTTTCGAAACTGGACTCTTATAAATTGGTGTTGCATGTTGTCACTTGCTTTCTGTGTCTTTTCTAATCAAACTATTCTCGAATATATATATATGTATGTATGTATGTGTGTGTGTGTGTGTGTGTGTGTGTGTGTGTGTTATGACAAAAATGTAGATTTAAGTTATATTAATATATGTCTATGTTTCTGAGATGGCGGTATTATGTACACTATTTAAATTATCCGGAATATAGTCCTCATCTTTGTCGCCATATTTATTACAACGTTTCGGCCATTGTACGCCCCGGCCTTCCTCAGGTGGTTGGAATGTCGAACTAAACCCTTTATTTCACTCACTGAGATAGAATGTTCCAGTTCCACGTGCCATGTCTAATGGATGTCAGTTATCAGTTATCTCCTCTGTAAATTCCCCTCTCCAAGTTTCTCCATTGCCTCCACCGGGTATTGAACTCACACTCTTTGGGTCCTGTCACTGGATCTAACCAACGTCTTTATAAATATCAACGATACATCGTGTGTAGAAAGCTGTTCTACGCATGAGCGCAATCATTAGACCTGAATATTATATTATATCAAGCATAAAACAGACTGTCACTAGTCGGTCTTGGTTTCAGTTTACACGGAAACACAAGCGCGCGTGCGAGCGTGTGTGTGTGTGTGTGTGTGTGTGCGTACGGGTGTGTGTGTGTGTGTGTGTGTGTGTGTGTGAATTTTGATAAAATACATATATAAAGAATGGATAAGAATCCGATAGAATGACAGGATAACTATTATGATAGGATGAATGTATAATAAAACGAAATTTATTAGATTTATAAACGTTTCCTTTATTTCTATATACTTTCAGAGACATATATACCCACACACACACACACACACACATACACACACATATATAGATACACACAAATATATGTGTGTGTGTGTGTGTGTGTGTGTGTGTGTGTGTGTGTGTGTGTGTGTGTGTGTGTAAACAGATATTGATGTAAATAATTGAATTTGTGTAAGGAGCTCTGTGGCCGGTTGGTAAAGGTTCGACTGATTATAAAATACTCCGGAGAGTATGTTATCGTAGGTTCGTTTTTCAAATAACCTTTTCGTTCGTAAACTATCGTTTCGATAATATAACGAGGGATATCCAATGAATCGCACATACCAAACTAAAAAAAAATGTTCCTATAATCGTTCTGCTCACTCGGCAGTCGGTTTCACCAACCGACTGCCGAGTTTCTCATTTACGTAAATAATATCAAATTAAATAATCCAATGTTTTCAATGATTTCGCTGTAGAAATAGAATTTTTTTTCATTTACCCACAAATTACACACTTCTCCAACTCCTTTAAATTATGATACCTGTCACCGCTGAAGTATTTATGTCGGATTGTAGGTATTATTTCGCTATTTCATCCGTCCGTTGTTTGTGCTACAACATGAACCTCGGATTTTGATATCTCTGTGTTGATGTAGGGATACATTTAAGCGATCCCGAATTTGCCATCGATCTCTCATTCTGTTTTATATTTTAAGCTTTCGTTCATATTTTACCATTTGTTGTTTACAATTTACTATTTCATATATACGTGAAAACTTGCATGTACATTTATTTATATTTTTTTATTTGATGATATATATATATATATATATATATATATATATATATATATATATATATATATAAAGACATTTATATAATATGTTTAACGTTCCTTTTATAGATACAAGTATTTAAGCAAATGCTCTGTTTTATAATAAACAGTATTAAATAATATTTACCGGGTTGAATGCCCAAGAAATACTTATTTAATACTGTTTATTATAAAACAGAGCATTTGCTTAAATACTTGTATCTATAAAAAGTACGTTAAACATATTATATAAATGTCTTTAAATAAATTGTCGGACTATGTCCAATTCAAAAATATATATATATATATATATATATATATATATATATATATATATATATATATATATATATATATATTTATATATATATATATATATATATATATATATATATATATATATATATATATATATATATATATATATTTTTGAATTGGACATAGTCCGACAATTTATTTAAAGACATTTATATAATATGTTTAACGTACTTTTTATAGATACAAGTATTTAAGCAAATGCTCTGTTTTATAATAAACAGTATTAAATAAGTATTTCTTGGGCATTCAACCCGGTAAATATTAGACAAAGCAAAATCCGAATATGTGAGTTTACTGTTTTTATTTTGTTTTTGTTTTAGTGAACAAAATAAAAACAGTAAACTCACATATTCGGATTTTGCTTTGTCTTTTCCACATTTTTCATCATACCGTCGGATCTATATATATATATATATATATATATATATATATATATATATATATATATATATATATATATATATATATATATATATATATAGATAGATAGGTATATATATATATATACATATATATATATATATACATATATATATATATATATATAGATAGATAGATTTGAGTATCACTCTCTGTTATTAAATGGTAAAATCACCCAGTATGTCGTCATTAAAATGTAAAAATATAGAGCTTCTTTTCCTTCATCTTTTTTTTCCTTTGCTTCCTTCTTCCTCTTCTCATTTTTTTTCTCACGTTCAACTTCAGGATATGGACAATCACGTCTCTCCACAATTTCCTGCCCTTTGTAGCGTTAAGTAAGTTTTGTCATTTATGGTCACTTCTAATCTCTTTTCTACCATTTACATGTGGTCGTTTACTCGCTGCGTTCTCACTTGACTCCAGTACATACTGAATGTTTCAAATTTTATGATACTTCTTACCTCACAATGTGTCCAAGAAATTTCAACAGCCTCTTTCTGATTCAAAATAAGTGTCCTTTTTGTTTTCATATTCAATAAAAACCCATCCTTGCTCCCATATTCTAGATTTATTGTTTTCTATCTACTCGTGTTTGGAGGATTTGTTGTGGTGTAAATAAAAAGCGAAGTCATCCAGTATCTGTTCATTAAAACTTCAAAAAATAAGTAAAATTATTTGGTTTTATTGAGAGTTTAAGTATAATTTGTCGAAAGGAATATACTATTTGTATGATGTTCGACTCTTATAGTCTTTGTGTTCTTATTTTGACAGCCGTGCCAGTCGATCGGCAAAGAGGCCTGAAATGATTATTCTTATCAGTCAGCGGCGCAACCCGCACACATGTGAACTGCACCAGGCGTCAATAATATCGCAAGAAAGTGACGCCGTGAAATTGGATTTGTGTTGCATGTCAACACCTATTATTTCCGCCTTTTTTTATCCAACCCATTCTCAATTACTAAACCTTCCTTTCCATGCCACGTTTCTATTCCTGAATCTACCACCTTCCCCCTCTTTCTCTCTTGCTGAATACAAGGAAATGTTTTTGTTTGCGTCGTTTCGCGGTTATTTTTTTTTCTCGTTTTCCAAATTCTCTCTCATTCTCAATTTCTCTTTTAATTTTATAATGAAAATCGCGTATGGCGATATAAATCTCCGTCTAACATTTTTTTATTTATTTTGTCTCTTTCTTTTTGTATCTATTTACATTTTTTATATTGTTTTTTTTTCTCTCTACGCAGTTGTTTTCCGTATTATCACTTTCTATCTCTCCCACTCTCTTATATTTCACTTACTTTTCCTTTCTCGCTATTTCTGTCATTCTTTCTTTTTTTCTTTCTTTCGTTCATTTGTTCTATCTTTCTTTCTTCTTTTTATTTATTTCATACTTTCATACTTTCTCTTTATTCTCATCTATTTACTATTTCTTTTTAAATTTACATAAGTCTACTCACAAGCTTTAGTTTCGTATCACGTCTTCCTCTCATACTCTATTTCACTATTTTCCATTTTCAGCCATTTTTTTAATCCTTTCTGTATTTCTTTCTTTTTATTTCTGTTTATTCATATCTGTTTACTATTTCCTATTTATAATTGCAGATCTCTATACTCAGAAGCATTTTCTTATCATCTCTCTTTCAATCTCTCTCTCTCTCTCTCTTCAGTTTATACAGTTTTGTTTTTTTCCTTTTTTATTTCTTTCTGTCTTTCTTTTTGTTCTTTACCATACCAAATTACTATTTCTTTTTTTCTACTGACAGGCTTTATCTTCTTATAATCTTCCCCTCTCAATTTCTCTCTTGCTCTCTCTATTTCATTACACTTACTTTTTCTACCTCACTATTTTAGTAGCTTTTTTCTAGATTCAGTTATCACCATTTTCATTTTCTTTCCTTTAATGGGTTCTTCCTTTACTTTATCTATTCATCTCTCTTTTTCTCATCCTAACTATTTTAGACAGCATTCAACTCTCGATCTATGCTCCTTTTTTATTTTGTAACCACGTTATCGTTTTGATTCGAAAAGAATCAATAATTCAGTTATTCTGTTTCGTACTCATTCACATTATTGCCGCCTTACTTCAGAATTTCATTTCGCAAAAGTAGCCGTGATTTATACATAAAACTCATAATAAATCGTGGTATGCACAAAAGCGACAGAATTCTCCATTAAATGAAAATAAAAAAAAGGATCGACTCCATTCAAATATGACCAACAAGCCTGTTAGAAGAGCCATCCTTGACACATTTATATTTTTTATTGTATCGTGATTATTTTTTATTTGATAAAAAATAGCGTATGAAATATGAAAACAAAACAAAACAGTGTCTTACTATCAACTATAACACAAATGGACAAATAAAAACTGAACCCAATTTTTTAGGAGAATTTTTCTGAGAAATGTTAAGGCAGCTTTTTCGAGAAATAAAAAAAATATGATATTGTCGATGGAGAAAGCAAGCAGCTTTGATGTACATCGGAATTAGCATACAATCAGAATAACAAATGGATAATTCCTGTTTTCTGTTCACTTTCAAAGAAGGGTTCGCCATGAGATAAACGAATCGCTTTGCTTATAGATTACAATGAATATTTTTTATCATAAAAGAAAAACGGAGAAATAATAAATAAATAAATTAATTAACCCACAGATAACGCGAAGTAAACACGATTTATATTGATTAAACAGAACTATTTAATTTTGGCCAATTTAAATTAGTTATTTTAATAACTTTGAAAAAGAAATTAGATAGAATGAACACAAGAAACAGAATAAACCAACCAGCTAGCTAGATAGTTATATATATATGAGAAAACTGGGATATGTATGTATATAACTATATATCTATATATCTATCTATCTATCTATCTATCTATCTATCTATCTATCTATCTATCTCTCTCTCTCTCTACACACACACACACACACACACATATATATATATAGATAGATAGATAGTTACAGCGAGCGTTCGTATACAAATACATATATACACTCACATATATATGTTTTTAAGACATTTTTTATGTTTATACGTTCTTTTTATAGATACAAATATTTAAGTAAATGCTCTGTTTATAATTGTTGTGTAGGATCCACCTAATCTGCGTAGGTGACTACCAACTATATAAATAATGGTTGGTACCGGAAGACGAGGAGGAGGAATCACGAGATCCAACTAGAGACTCTGATCGACTGCGACTAGTCAACACATTCTCCAGGAACGTCTTCCCAGAAATATACAGAAATACTAGATGTACTTATTGTGTACACTTTCTTGTTATAATACATTCTTGTTCTAAGTACATTTTGTGTTGCATTATTATTCCATGCAATAGGCGAGATTCAACAATGAGTCAAGACTCAACAATAATAAACAGTACTAACGATATTTACCGGCCTGAATGTCCCAGAAACTTTCATAGAAAATATTCGTACTACGACAGGAATCGTACATATATCCTATACACGCTTTTTTCCCGATTGAGCCACAGAGGAGTGTTTCGGCTAGCTAGGTCGATTTTACTGTTTTTAAACTACAATTCTCCATGAAATTCTCTCGTACATTCATTTCTGCTCGATGCGCATCCAAATGTCGGACTTTGTCCATTTCATAATATATATATATATATATATATATATATATATATATATATATATATATATTGTGTAAGAAAAACAGTGATCAATGTTAAATAATAGAACTATTTAATATATTAAAAGTATACATAATGGGCTTACATTGACTGCACAATTCTGAGTTTCGCGTTGGCATGAAACTCATTGTAAGGAAGAACGTACGAAGAATTAGCAGGACGTCCCTCAACCATCATCACTGACGAGACGATTCCTCAAGATCGAGAGTAGGTAATTTCAAACCGGCGAATTATCATCTCTGCAGATGAGCCATAGTTCTTCCTCTTGAATCATCTTCCATAAAACTGTGAGTTAGATGCCAAGAGAGCTTGCCGCATATCACAAGCGCAAACGTGATGTATTCTTACAACGTTTATTTGGCCGCTACAACAAAGAAGGCAAATATTTTTTAGCAGAAATTCACAAAAGATGGAAGGTGGGATTTCTAACTATGAACCAGAATCCAATGGACAATGTATGGATAGAAACATCCGAGCTCGTCAGCGATGAATTTATTCAAGACTCAATCTTCACCGGGAAAGGTAACGCTTACCCTTTTTTATTATTCAAAACAGCCTACACTGGAACACGCCTGAGAAAGATCAACAGAGCAAGATGCAGTGATTTACTGAGCAACAATCTGTATCCAGCAATTTAAAACCGACTTGTCGAAGCAAATGTTGTTGTTGCATAACCCACATACGGCTGGTCAGACAGTTGAAATCATTAACCAATTTTGATTTTGACGTGATGGGAAATCCCTGCTTGCAGGCCAGATCTTGTGCCTTCCGACTATAATCTCTTTGGACCGCTCTCAAAGATGCGCTATGTGGTCGTCGATTTCATACGGATAAAGAAGCGCAGGAAGTGGTGCATTAAGGATTGAGCGACAAACCGAAAACCTTAGAATAAATGCGAAACCTTGTGGGGCCCTGGATCAAGTGCATCAAGAAAGAAGGGGACTATATAGAAAAATGAGGTATTTATTTAACACCTGCTTTTGTATGAATAAATAATAAAAAAAGATTTCTGATAATTTATTACTTTCCATCGTAATATATATGTATGTAAGTATGTATTTATATATATATATATATATATAGATAGATAGATAGATAGATATAGAGAAAGAGAGAGAGCGAGAAATATATATATATATATATATATATATATATATATATATATATATATATATATATATATATATATATATATATATATATATATCATGAAATGGACAAAGTCCGAGAATTATTTTAAGTCATTTTTATGTTTAATATTCTTTTTGTAGATACAAATATTTAAGTGAATGCTCTGTTTATAATAAACAGTATTAAACAACATTTACCGGCCTGAACGAATATTTTCTATGAAAATTTCTCGGACATTCCGGACGGTAAATGTTTTTTTAATACTGTTTATTATAAACAGAGCATTTACTTAAATATTTGTATCTATAAAAAGAATGTTAAACATAAAAATGACTTAAAATAATTCTCGGACTTTGTCCATTTCATCATATATATATTTGTATCTATAAAAAGAATGTTAAACATAAAAATGTGTTAATATATATATATATATATATGCAATCAAAAAAGGAAAAAATAGATGACGAGTTTCGTCGTCTGAGGGACTTGGGAGCATCGGTTACTGTAGCAACTTTATCTCGTAAAAATTAATCTTACTTGCTATGGAAACTACAGTGTTGAAAGGTGTAGCGTTGTACTCCTCAGTGGATTCCACGGGACATGCGTGAGTTAGTCTCCATGTGAACTCGAACTTTACTCACATTTCAGGTTCTCTTCCACGGTAAGCTCTTGCACCAAAATTATAATTGGTAATTTTATAAAGTATTCATAAAATTAATAATTACATAGACTTCACTATTGAATAAAAAAGTAATTTATATAATTAGATTTCAGTATGTAAGTGTATAAACTTTGTATGTATATTATACCGCTAACAATAACACATTTCTAAAAACAACATATTTCGGATCATATCTAATCTTTCGTTTACCAATAATTACCTGGATGTAAAAATCAAATCTATTTCCATACCTGATGATGTCTGTATGAACAGACGAAAGTACTTGTATAATGATACCTTATGCAACTGGAATTTATTAAACACAAGGATTATAACATTCATCTACAGGTTCGTGGATTAATGGATCTTAATAAATTTCTTTGAGAAGATGTATTCTCGATATTTATATCATTAACTTCACTATCTGCTTTTTGTATGAATGATTCATGTAATATATATATATATATATATATATATATATATATATATATATATATATATATATATATATATATATGCAATATTTTATATATATAATTTATATATTATATGTGTGGTACTTATCGGAAAGAGCTCATTATCAGTGATAGAGCTAACATATTTAGTTGGATTAATGTGAGTTTGTGACCCTGGGTTTCACGCTATTTGCGATTGTCAGTCTATCTGACGAACGCAAATAGCATGGAATACAGGTTCACAAACTCACATCAATCCAACTATATATATATATATATATATATATATATATATATATATATATATATATATATATTTATATATAGTTGGACTGATATGAATATATATATATATATACATATATATATATATTTATATATATATATATATGTATGTATATATATATTATGTGTGTGTCTGTGTGTCTGCGTATATATATATATATATATATATCGTCGTTAGTCTGACCATCGCAAATAGCGTGAAACCCAAGGTCACAAACTCGCATCAATGCAACTATAAATAAAAGGAAATATATATATACATATATATATATAATATATATATATATATATATATATATATATATATATATATATATTAGTAGTAGTAGTAGTAGTAGTAGTAGTAGTAGTAGTAGAAGTCTTATAAGTATAAGACACTACACTCGATCGGGAAAACTTCGGTGTCAAGATTTGCAATTAATCCAACCAATACCAAACGGAAATCACGGAAATAAAAACAGAAAGAACCAAGAACATATAAGTTAGCCGAAAATAATCGTCCAGCATACAAGTCCAAGCCCCCACCCCAGAAAAATCGATACGAGTATGCAAAAAAAATAAATAAAGTGCTCAACACATTGAGTAGAGCAGACCTAGTTAGACCCAGACAGCCAGTGAAACCTACCACGGTTTCACCTAAACGGATAGTCAGGGAAGGCCGGCATTGTCTGACGATCCGTTTTGGCGAAACCGTGGTAGGTTTGTCTGGCTCTCTAGGTCTAACTATAGTGAAATGAATAGAAAAAGTAAACTCATTCATATAATCACGAAGGGACAGTTGGAATTTCTAGGCTACATAAGGAGGAAAGAGGGCTTGGAAAATGTGATACTCACAGGACAGATTGAAAACAAGAGGGAAAGAGGAAAACACAGCAGTATTTTGTGGGCTTAAATAAATTGGTGGTTTAACTGGGTTTAGAAAAAATCAAAAGCTAAAATATATTATGAGATACAAAGGAGAGGAGAGCCAAGATCGCCTACGTCCTGAGGGGACACGGTACATAGAATAATAATAATAATAATAATATTAATAATAATAATAATAATAATAATAATAATAATAAGAAGAAGAAGAAGAAGAAGAAGAAGAAGAAGAAGATGATGATGAAGATTCGTCCTCATTAATAGTCACACATCACATGGAACCGTTAATGAAAAGCATATTTTTTGCTACTTCAGTTTTCAGTTGTCTAAAGTGTATATATATATATATATATATATATATATATATATATATATATATATATATATATATATATATATATATATATATATATATATATATATATTGCAAGATTTTTATCCATTGCGCTTTAAACTAAATTTATTTTTAGATGCAACTGTTTTCAGATACTGGTCTCATCAAATATTCGAAATATTCCGTAGAATTATTTCAGATTTCTTTATTGTCTCTTAGCTCGCGGAGTTAGAAATATTACAAAGACTTCAAAGACTGAGTGAATTAACTCAATCTAGTATCCAACAACAGATTTCGTGCATAGACAGGTTTCTAACAGTTGATTTTACTCTCTTTAATGCTTATCTCTGTGTCGATTAGAGAGGAAAATTTTATTAGATATTTCCATCATTACATTAACAATGCCTCGACATGAATAATGTGACTTGTCCTCGAATCTTCAAGCAATTTGTCTTCCTATTATATTTAGTTTTATGCGAGTATATAAAAATAGTTGATTGTGTCTGAGTAGGAAATAAGCAGGTGATGTTAGTAATCTAAAACAAATTTAATAATAGTAATGCAAACATGATTCCTTGACGGTCCCCATCATATCATTTACGATACCATATATGGCGATATTAAATACGTCATACTACAAATGACAATAATATAGTCGAATGAAATGTGTTTCCACAGTGTGATACATTGTTGAGCCTTATTTCAGAGTTTGTGGCTTTACTCAAGCATATTCCTTGGCAGTAGAGGCACGGTGGAATAAAGGATAGTGGCTCGGTCTGATGAATCGGAGAGTCAACTTCGAATTCCATTTGAATCCATTATCAAAGAAGAAGAAAATTTTGGCAAGTCATAGATCCAATTCTTCTCCGTACCCCCATCTCTAAGTAAAAAGCAGGCAGACTAGAATCTATAACCGAGTGGCAACTCTGAATTGAAACCTGCATGGAGAGTGTTCGGCTCCGTCAAGCTATTTTGCCCGAGAAACGCTACTTCTACTGTGGCTACAGTACACGTGGTGCCCCTACGACCCTGATGGGGCACGAAATTCGCATGATCGATTCCTTGGTCCTCATGTCAATACAACTCTGTATAATAGCGATTTTATACATTTTCAAACACACACACACACACACACACACACACACACACACACACACACACACACACACACACACACACACATATATATATATATATATATATATATATATACATAATTGTGTATTTGGACAGTAATCTCTCTTTTATAGAAGTTTTATTAAAGGCGACTGACAAGATACTGCGATGAAGCTTTTTGTTTCATTTTTCCCGTATGCCTTTGGTTATTCCTTTACGTATTAGCGACGTTGATTTTATGTTTTTATAGTTAACTGAATTTATGGAAATGTTTTTATGGATGTATCTAGAGTTATACCAATGTTTTCTTTTCCAAACACGGTCAGCTCATTGCGGTCGTGTTCGTCATTGATATTATTCAGTGTTGTCCTTTTCTTTTTATTATTATTGCTTCCAATATTTTTTGTCTTTTTTACACGTGGATGAGGCTAATATCGTTGTATTGTTTTACAAGTATGTTGCGATAGCGTTCGTTATGTCTCCGTGTGTGTTTAAATGACTCCTAAATGAGCTATTATCAGAGAGGTGTAACATGAATCATATTGATAGGCGTGCAGTGGTATGTTCAGTATAGTTATTCATGTGTTTGTTTTGATCAAGAATACAGTGCCTTAAGAGTCATGTGAATCATGAATAATATTGGTTCGCTGTGATTTATATTTTACACGTGTTTTGTTCCATAATATTTTTTTAGGGAATTGTCTTTTTCTCTGCATGCAGTGGAAATGGAAACAAAAAGATCATAGGAATTAGAGATAACCCTCTAAGAGTGATAATAACGAAGGGGCACCACGACGTTGTGAAACGGATAGCAAGTTTGTCTTGCACGAATAATTACGACTGAATAGTGAGTTAGATCCTCACTGGTTGCCCCATACTTTTGCCTTTGTGACATATATAAGCTACGCCTTAGAAATTCACCATACTAAAGAATGGAGTGTTGGAAGATTTAATCCTTCTAGGATATATCAAACGGAAAACTGACATGGGGAGATAGGGAGCAGCTCGCCCGAAGAGCTTATGAGGAGCTTATTATAGACGGCAGAACGGCGAATAGAATACCAAAATTACTCAGTGCTACAAAGAAAAGGAAATTGTGGAGAGCAATGAACAATCAACTTCACGTGAGTGTTCAGGTCACGTGTAGAAGAACAATTCAGATAAGGTATATTCGAAATAATATGTTTCTGTCTGTGTATTTCTTAAAAAAGCGAACTAAAAGAAAAAGTAATATTTTATAAATATATGTGGCAATGAAGAAATATTTTTTACTATGTTTTTTTGCTAAAGGCAAACATTATGTGTAACATGAAAGCGGGGATCCAACGAGTTAATTTAATTCCGTTTATAGCACACATTTTGAGTTAGTTGCACACGTTACCCTAAATATATCTTCTTAAATGACCCTGTGAAAATCGTTTTTCCTGTATGATAGATTATCAAAATTTAAGTTCTGTTACAAATCTTATTGTCTAATATCTCTTTGCTGTCTGTACGAATATTTCATTTGGATTTTAAAAATTACGGATGCAGTAAAAATTGAATCACTTAACGTTTGATTATGTTGTTTTTGTTTAGCGACATATCAACCTCCATAGTTCGTTTAATGTCGAAATCATATTTTTCACGCATTTTTATAGCTTCAATTACAGTTATTTTTCTACATAATTGTATATATTCAGGATAAACTTATGTTTTTTGATATATCATTTTTAGAGAATATGCATTACTGACAATTTGAAAAACTACTGTTGGTAAGTTAAAATAAATATGTATTCCTGGTAAGTTCACTATAAAAATGTATTTTCATATTTTTTTAGACTTATATTGATTTTCGTTTTGCTATAGAAATGCATTGTTGATTTATGTTTGGGGTTCAATATTATGCCTATATGAGGATCTAGGAACAACAGCAGTTAAGAGGTGGTTCCATGCTTCTGAAAACCATCAATCGAACTGATCAGAGGCCTTAATACCGGAAAGGTGGACCTGGGAACAACAGCAGTTAAGACGTGTTTCCGTGCTCCTGAAAACGACCAATCAGCACGATTAAGAAGCCTTAATACCAGAAAGGTGGATCTGGGGAAAACAGCAGTTAAGAAGTGGTTCCAAGCTCCTGAAAACCACCAGTCGACCAGACCAGAGGCCTTAATACTGGAACGACCTGGGAACAACAGCACTTAAGAGGTGGTTTCGTGCTCCTGAAAACCACCAGACGACCCGATCAGAGACCTTAATACCAGAAAGGTGGACCTTGGAACAACAGCAGTTAAGAGGTGGTTTCATGCTCCTGAAGACCACCAATTGACCCGATCAGAGGCCTTAATACCGGAAAGGTGGACCTGAGAAGAACAGCAGTTAAGAAGTGGTTCCATGCTCCTGAAAACCACCAATCGACCGGATCAGAGGACTTAATAACGGAAAGGTGGACTTGGGAACAACAGAAGTAAAAGACGTGGTTTCGTGCACCTGAGAACCACCAATTGACCCGATCAGAGGCCTTAATACCGGAAAGGTGGACCTGAGAAGAACAGCAGTTAAGAAGTGGTTCCATGCTCCTGAAAAGCACCAATCGACCGGATCAGAGACCTTAATACAGGAAAGGTGGACATGGGAACAACAGCAGTTAAGGGATTGTCCCATGCTCCTGAAAACAAGCACTCGACCGGATCAGAGGCCTTTATACCGGAAAAGTGGACCTGAGAACAACAGCAGTTAAAACCTGGTTTCGTGCTCCTGAAAACCGCCAATCGACCCGATCAGAGTCCTTAATACCGGAAAAGTGGACCTGGGAACAACAGCAGTTAAGATGTGGTTTCATGTTTCTCAAAACCTCCAACCTCTGCTGTCGGATATTGTTTATCCTCGTAACCACGATTGATATCTCTGAACGCTCTCATATATTTTGCTTATATATATAATATAATTTTTAAAAACATTTGAAATTTATAGAGAACTGTTTTTAGACGTAGACGTTTAAAATTTAAAATAACTGGCATGACAAGAGCATATCGCTAATTCAAACAGAGAAATGTTTGTGTAAAGGCTTGTGAAAGTGATACAGAAACGTTACTCCTATAAAAATGTTTACTGCAGAACATTCCATGCTAACATGTGGAGATTTGAGTGGAATATGCAGTGCAAATGTGCGCAATAGCTTTAACAATATGATGCGAAATTCAAAGAAGAAATATATGTGTTCTTTAGAAATTCTGAAAGGATATTGAGAACCTGTTGGGAGGAAGTCTGTTAAGTGTAATCTCGACCAGGACAAAGGTGCCGCGCATGAAGCAATTTATGCCCCTTCTAGTTTTTAGTATTCTTAAAACTGAAAAACACCCCGAAATGACATCGCTGACATCTCGCAATGCGGGAGCATATAACTGAAAGTTATTCCGAAAAGCACGTTCAAAAATGTTTTTAGTCATTACACCATCGTCTAACGAAGAGTATAATTTCAAAACATCGTGCAACTATAAATCATGACCAGTTAAAGAAAATTGCGTTTCTAAGGACAATCTGGCGATTAATTTGACGAACCTTTTTTGTATGCCTATATATATATATTGGGATAAACAAAATACGAAAGAAACTTATAAGAAATATATATATATATATATATATATATATATATATATATATATATATATAATTATTTATTTGAATATTACAACATAAATATGTTATAAAATCACGACAAAATATATATATATATATATATATATATATATATATATATATATATATATATATATATATATATATATATATATATATAAGAATTCTTTAATAAGAATCTCAAAAAGTAACACGTACACACAAGTGCATATATATATTTTTGAGATTCTTATTAATGAATTATTATACATATATACATATATATATATATATATATATATGTCTGTGTGTGTGTGTGTAAGTTTATTTCCTATTTTGTTTATGCCAATAGCTTCCCATACTTAATAATTCTCGTTTTCACTTTCGCGTGATCATGTGTTACGTCACGAGCTACAACGCGTTTTTCGCTTCCTTGGCTGATAGATAAAAGTTTGTCGTTACTTTGAGCTTATTTAAACAGCAACGGCGGGCCATTATTGTGGTTTCGTATATATGATGTTATATATATATATATATATATATATATATATATATATATATATATATATATATATATATATATATATATATATATATATATAAAATATAAAAGCCTCAAACACTAATATTCCATGGTTATAATTTATTATATTGAAATCGTAATCACGATCCAATTCATCAGACCTACAAATTCAAAAAGGAAGTTATTCTTTTTGAATCTGTAGGTCTTATGAATTGGATGGTGATTACGATTCCATTGTAATAAATTATAACTATGGAATATTAGTGTTTAAGCCTGCTCTATTATATTCTTACTCTGTCCTGGACTTTGAGTTCAACCTGGATTCTATCGGCTTTGTAATTTATATATATATATATATATATATATATATATATATATATATATATATAGAGAGAGAGAGAGAGAGAGAGAGAGAGAGATAGATTGATAGATAGATAGATATATACACACAGATTTATATATATATATATATGCATACATATATATATGCATACATATATATGTGTGTGTGTGTGTGTGTGTGTGTCTCTCTCTCTCTCTCTCTCTGTGTGCGTGTGTGTGTGTGTGTGTGTGTTGGTTGGAGCGAATGAGAGAGACTCTGAGAAAAATCTATTGTTGTGGAGATGAATACCTCTCCAGAATATGACCACTTCTAAATATCCTATATACTGGCGCCGAGAATCTTCAGCAGAGTTCTAGGCGGAAGCGAGCATTATGTCCTTCGTACAGAATTCAGTAAGACTAAGTCGATTCCAAGCTATATAATATTTCACGATTGTATTATCTTCATTCAATGGAATGAAGACATAATATTAGCGACACGGATTCGAGTTCACACGATTTTTTTCTTCTCTCGTTTGACATAAATAGCAGGCAAAAAATTTACAAATTCAAGGAAAATAATTTTATGGACTTCTTTTATATTCATGGGCGATGCAGATGTCTAACACTTCCAGAGATATATGGCGTGCTGCTATAAGGAAAACAATCTTAGTTAAGGACGACTAGTACGAAAATAATACACAATGAAAGAACTGAAGATAATTATTCAGCAACTATTACAACAAATGTCTTGGCAGCGGATTGAATATTGAGAACAGTTAAAGGCAATCCTAGAAAAGCAAGATATATTCAATGCGTCAATTCCATTTTACCTGGAATCAGTCGTAACTTAATAAGTGAAATGAATTACATCCCAGAAAAAATCGTATTTCAGAAGATACGAGGCCATTATCAGAGAAGAATGTAAAGGATGCTCAGATGAAATAAAGTAAATTTCCTGTTACAAAAATTGTAACCCACTGAAGATGAAACATATCTGAATATCATTTTACCGAATAAACAGTGTCGATATTACAAAACATTTTGATTGAAACGAATTCCCTTGTACGATGATGAAGATTTCGTAATATATGCAGTTAAAGTCAACCTCGAGTGTGAGAAATTTAAACTGGTCGAACTATTACCTGAGAGATTTAAATGTGTAATCTTCGTTAAAGCTCTAACATCAAGTAACGATGCAGAGATAAGCACCTGAATAGTTACAAAACTTGAACATTATTCAAAGTTAACGATGCTGGCGGTTGCGAAAGCGTGCTAAGTATTGTCAATTTAAGGCATAATACTGCGAAAATCGAACAAAATTGCACGTCAGAAGTAAAAGTAATTCATTAAAATTGGGCAGTAGAAAAAGAAAAGAAATCCAAAAGCGAAATTAAATGCCTGGTGTGTAATACTATTAAAGATTTGTCGGTCACGATAGACGAGATGAAATTAATTCCAAAAAACTATGAATGAAACTAGAAATGGATTGAATTAAAATTAAACCTGACAACAATAACACAGTATTTTATATTTGTGAGGGAGTACTTATGTACGCTGAAAAAATAGTAATTCCATTACCACTACAAAATGTATTTTGAAACAATTCCACGCAGGATATCCAGGAATAGTGAGGATGAATTCCTTGATGAGTAGTTACGTTTATTGGCTGAAGTCGAACAAAGATTTTCAAAATATAGTTGGAAAATGTAATGGTTGTAATTGAGCAGCAAAATCACCATCTATAACTTATCAGACATGGCCGAACACTGAAAAATTGTGTGCAAGAATACTTATGGAATTTGCTGGACCCCTATATTGTTTATAATATTTCATTGTAGTCGACAGTTTCACAAAATGTTCTGAATATTAAAGTGTAAAACGAGCTATTACCGCAATAATGACTAAATTCATACGCAAACTTTTTGCAAGATTTGGAGTACCTGACAGTGTGGAATCCGCTAATGGAACACAATTTGCATCTAATGAGTTTTAAATTTTCTACATAAACTACGCGTTTGAAAATCTGATAACACCCACTTACTATTCAGGTCGGATGGTCGAGCTGAGCGGTTTGTTGACACCTTTAAATGTATATTCAGAAAAGCTAATAGATTGGAAGCTGAAGAAAAGACACTACAATAATTTTTGAGCGTATATTTAATGACGTCAAATGCAAACATCACCAAGAAAATGACACTGGCAGAACTCATGTTTGCTCGGAAAATTAGATCCATACTGGAAGAATTACGATCAGGGAATAACAAGAAAATTCGAAAATCACCACATCATTTAAAATATTCTTTAAAAGCTTTAAGGCCGGAAAAAAATTGCCAGGAAGAAAAATATTCGACGCCTTGTTTGTATGATGTACATTTTCGAAGGTAGACGATTTCAACACAGGTCTAGATATGCACAGAATAAGCGACCAATACAATTTCATTCAAGCATGGACATACTTTACATACCTTTGAAGTAAGTTCTTTAAATCTAATATTACAATACATCACTAAAGTAAGCGACTGAATCACTTGAAGATGACCCATGTCGGAAAAAGTATCGATTAAAGAAAGTGAATATCTAAGAAGTGAGGTGTTAGGAAGAAGAACACACCTCTCCATAATATGAGTTGGACACATCCAAGTAGCATATATGATGACGCTGAAAATCGTCAAAAGTGATCTAGTTGGAAGCGGGCCTTATATTCTTACATTTCATGATTGTGTCATCTTCATTCAATAGAATGAAGGAATAACATTTGTATTTTTATTAGCCATCAATCAAGACACAAGAAAATAAATCACATTTGATTAGCTAGGATAAAACCGACATTATATTATCTGGCAATGAGTTTATCCATGTTTTCCCTATTCCTTAACCAAATGTTTACACAGATGTCATATCTTCATTATAGCATGATGTATATAATAGCAGCAAGCATATCATTTTACTCCGCTGTCAAAAAAACACGTAGCACAGTAATACCGAACTCATATCAACGGAACGCTAATTTAGGACCGTTAAAATCTACAAGTATGCTACATATAAATAGATAACTCTTAGATTATAGGTGTTAACACCCTCAAATATCGTTAGCATAAATCACAAATATTTTTAATCAATGGCTGTACAACACTGTTGATGTATTTTTCTCTGCTTGCAAAAAATATATACGTGTAAAGATATAACACCCACTTATAAAGTTAATTATGCTTCTGACCCAGTTTTCAGAAAAAAGGATTAGGCATTAATTTGATTATATACTGGTTTCATGATTGGGAACTTTAACAATGAAAATATAAAATATAATGTCGTGAAGGGTGTTAATTCTATTGGAATTAACTCCTCGCCAGTTAAGGAGGGTCATGTGTAACATGTGTCACCTGTGCGTCATCCAGCGACTGTTAGCAAAACAAAGACGTAAAGGGGGTCAAAACATTGGAATTAATCACATTCCTGCTAAGGGAAAACATGAGTAACAGCTACCACCGAACCGCAATCCAGCGAATGCTCGCTGCAAACAAAAACTAATTGAATCAATATGGCAGTTTAGATAAATAAAAAGCAGAAACTGGATAAGTTATATGTTAATATTTTTTCGCGTATGAGAAATGAGGTGGGCAAATAATGAAGTTTTTGTTTATGATAAAGAACAAGATCGTATGTGTAGGCTGCATGAAAAAGGAAATGTTACTAGGACTGATATTGCCCCAAGGCAGGAAAAAAATTCTGGAAGAATTATTGTCGAAAGGAAACTTTATGAAAAAATTATGGTTGTTAAACTGAAGGGAAACATATTCACTTTTATATGTATCAATAGCACAAATTATAGAAGAAGAAATTGAAACATCTTATTGTATGATACACAATGTCAAGAAACGATAAAAATCGAGATAAATTACAATGGTTATGGGAGACCTGAATACCAAAATAGGCAGCGGAAGAGATGACGATATAGTTGGCAAATTCATTCTAGGAACTCATAATGAACGCTGAGAACAAAAGGGTCCGATGGGTCACGGCGAATGATCATGTAGTAGCCAGCAACCATGACGCTATGGTCAGGAAAAATTTTAGGAGGAGATAGAAAAACTAAATCGACTATAAAACTATTAATAAGAAGTTCTGGAATACAGTTTTACCGTGCAAAACATACACGAGTGCGGACTGCGGGAGCCATTACCTTCCAGTGATGTGTAAACTTTAAAAGTGTAACAACGGAAATTGAAGAGGGCCATGACAGCACTCAAATAGAAATACTACAGACTACTGAACTAACAAGAAAAATATATGGACATTGTTAAAATAAGTTATGATAGACAAAATAAGAATTGATATACGAGGTGAGACATATTAATTGAATCCTTAGTAGCATCATCGAGCGATACCATCCAAAAGAAAACTAAGCATAGAAAGCAAGTAATAGCTGGTAGATTACGTTCTCGGCCTGATGAAAAAGAGACAGAAAATGGCAAAGTGCGTCACAGAATTGCACAAAGAAGTTAGGAACAAATGCAGACGGGCTACAGAGGAATGGACCAACGACAAATATGCAGAACTACAAAAGAATTGGTATCACAGATATAGCATATATGCATAAAGAACACGACAAGTAAGTGGACAGCAACACGCCCATCAACTGGATACATGAAATCCAAGGACGGGACCCTGACCTTAGAGAAATGAAAAATACTTTAGAGACGGAGCGAATCCATCGCCGAACTCCTTATGGCGAAAGAGAACCACTGGCAATAAAGAGAAATATCACAGGACTTGAAATATTAGCATCCGAATTCAAATCAGGACTGGCCAAATTGAACAGAATCAAAGCTAAAGGACATGAAGGAATCCTGTTACGGATGCTGGCAGCTTTAGATGGTTTCGGCACTGACATCATTACATAGATGATAGATGAAATATACAACAGTGATGGCATAACGGAATATCTAAGTAGTTCCATTTTCATAACACTGCCTAAGAGACCAGTTGCAAACGAATGTCATCTCCATCGAAGACAACCAATCTAATGCGCTATATTAGAAAACATATCACCCGAATTTTTATAAATAAAACGCACAGAAGAATTAGTCCTGAAAAAGGATATTAATTAAAGATATTGGAACAAGGAATGGGATAATTCTGATGGGAATGATATCAGAAAGAGCAATACATATGCAAATGGATATATACCTATGTTTTTATAGATTATGATAAAACATTTGATAAATACATTTACATATTTGGGAGGATAAAGAAAATATATGCTAGCAGCAAATCGGCAGCATAAGGAAAGAAAATGAATTCAGGAAATATACAATAATATAAATCCGAGTAAGACAAGGGTGTGTCTTCTCAACGGACTCATTATGCAGTAAGGTGATTCGAAAAGAATTAGATATCCAACCAGCATTCATTATTGACGATCATAACAACTTAAGACGACACACTGTTGATAGCAGACAAAGGAAGGAAACTACAAGGACTTCTACAGCAGATATTGAATAAAAGCGAGAAAAAGAATTCCCAATTATTGCAAGAATGCAGAATGCGTGTTTGCTAACAAAAGGCACAGACGAAAACATAAATTACAAATCAAAAAAGTACAACAATTTAAATATATTTCATGTTTTTCTTAACAAAGTCTGAAAAGAGATGAAGTATAGACTCGAGGCTACAGAGAGGTGGTTCTAGAGAATGATGATGATGATGATGATGATGATGATGATGATGATGATGATGATGATGATGGTGCCATGGACCGAACATGAGAGAAACGGCGACATAGTACAGAAAAGGGACAAAAATAAATTCATACTTATCATCAGAAAGTTGGAATTTCTAGGGTAAATAATGAGAAAAGATGGCTTGAAAAATGTGATGCTAACAGGAGATACTGACGGTGAGAGGCACTAAGAAAATCAGCGCAAAACAAAAACTATCGAGCGAGTGGATATCAGAACAAGTTTTAGGAGAGGTACCAAACAGAGCTACAAAAGACAGGAAATTGTGGAGAACCATGGTCACCAGCGACATGAAGGGACACAGCGCATAGAAGTAAAATAAGGAGCTTGATTTTTTTTTTCACTCTAAAAGCACTTTTTTTAAAAATAAAAAATCAATTTGATTGATTTTTCCGGCTTATCAGTGTTGGTGGGTTATTTGAATTCAGAAAATATTTTAAATAGTAAGAATTATTTGAATATAATAATTATTTTCTAATATAAATCTTGTAAATTGACTCATAGCTAGGAGGAGAACAAGTGCATTCATACTTTTTCCAAGAGTATTTGTGCGTAAGTGAAGATAGCGAACACGAATGGAAATGGAACTCGGCTCTCCGATGCCCATTTCAAAGCTGTTATCCATAACACCACACTTAAATCAAATCTCACATCACATGTTTCTCCCCAAGCAGTCAACCATCTGGGTACTAACCAGTCTCGACGTGGCTTAACTTCGGTGATACTACGAGAATGTCGTTTCAACAGGATATGGCGGTATGCATATTGGTTACGCAGACAAATTTTGTAACTATATACGATGACTAGCATCATGTCCGGCGTTGCCCGTGCTTGATACAAAAATCGTACGACTCATGCAGCAATCGCTATCACTTGACTTAAAATATTTTTGCCCTTCCTTGCCTTTAAAGGAGTACCCTTTGCCGTGCTGATGTTGCTACATGCCTTAATTCTTGCCTATCTCACACTGCGGAATTTTCTAAGCTCTATATCTAAATTTTCAGCAAACATCCAAAACGATAATAAAATAACAGCAACTAAAACCTAAGCAGCTACAGTTTCAACGAGTAAAGTGTCCTTTTCGGATGTAGTTGTCCATTGCTCTCTCAACTTCTTATCATCTGAGTTTTTTTTTTAAAATGTGTTTTTAATATCGCTCCCATTTCTGTTCCATTATACATTTACGCAATCACGTTAGGTACGTTATCCGCTATTTCACTCTATCCTATTTTATTCAGAATATCCTGGGACTGCCAGATTTTCAAAAGCTATATTTGTGCCAGCTAGACACAATTTCGATTAATAAATAATGCGTAACTTTATTTACTTTCCTCAACCTTAAAAATACATATTGGAACTTGCGTTAGATTCAGAATCACTTCATTTAACCATTAATGGTTCCTCGTTTCAAATTGCCTCCATTGATACTTTTTCTAATCCAGTTTCAAGTGGTGACAGCTTCAGAAGATTAAGAATGCAAGCGAAGTTGAAGCTATTACTGAACTGTAAGGCAGCTGCTAAATCGGCGATTATCCAACATCTTAGCTTCTGAAGGCTTTTTATAAAAGAAAATCGACCTTGCCTTGAGTATCTGGCCATCGTCCTTGACGTGAAATACTTTACACCCACAGACCTTCGCACAATACAGTGGCTATCTCATCGCTCTCACCATCGGTTGTGATACGTTAAGACTTTGAAAAAGCAGGCTATTTATTTACGTCCGAAACAGATGCACACATTTGTTGGGTTGTGTTAAAATCAATGCGCGGACATCTGCAAATGTAATAAATGGCAAAGCGAAAATGGCGCACGGGATATTATCATGGCTATTAAATGGACGTCAGCGCCATAGAAAATCGAATATCTTGAAGAATAAGTCAAACATTTTATTCTAAATAGTGAGTCTTTCTGTTGAGTCAAGGATTTTTCAATGTTTTTAGCGAGACTTTTACCAGCCATGTGTGCTTTTATTATTCTTGATTTTAATTTCGTAGTGTGCAAAAATAATCATTAGATAGAAAAGATGTTGAGGTTTCAAACATTATGTGTTTTATCTAGATTGATAAAAACTGGATAGTTTAGACAAAATTAACCATGAACTGCAAAATGATTATAAATGTGTAAGTGTAAACTTTATTGCAGGAAAAGTTGGCGGCTGTATTAAGAAAGATACTTACAATAATGATCCTTTTTTCAATTATATTAGCTTGTGTGTAACCAATTTCAATTTTCAAATAACCTTGTTAATGTCAGTTCATATTTTCGCTGTAAATTTGTCGCCTGATAACATAGAAAGTACGGTTTAGAAACTTGCAGAAGGCGTCTAAGATCTTATGATAAGTTTTATTTTAATTTATCAAGGTGGTCTTTAACAAAGAAAATTTGCAATCGTGTATGAAATAACCCATGGAATTTCTACGTTATTACTGAGAAAATAGATCAATCAAAAGCATACAACTATAATTTATGCTTTATATATTTATGATTTATGTTTTTTGGGGTTCCGCATATTTGATTAATAAAGTCACGGGCACATATATCAGTCATTTATGTGACATGCTTAAGCAATCATGTATCTTTCGATATATGACTGACGAGGCAGATTTCATCAGCAGTAAGTTGTCATTTCTTTTTGCGGTAGACCAGTTGCCCTGCTATTTACCCATAACTGGTGTGGAGAAGAGGACTCATCACTTTCCCAATGGTATTAGCACGCAGGTCAATGTAATGGATTCCAGTGGAATTCGAACACGGCTCTCCGATTCCTCAATCCGAGCCGCTAACGATTACCGTGCCTTCTATATATATATATATATATATATATATATATATATATATATATATATATATATATATATATATATATATATATATATATATATATATATATATATATATATATATATATATATATTTATTTATTTCTTCGAATATTTATTCGAAAATTATAACATAAATATGTTATAAAATCACTACAAAAATAGCCATTTTGTTTCAACACTTCTGGTGTCTTATCAAGTGATAATGTTTCACGTGATAAGACACCATAAGTGTTGAAACAACATGCCTATTTTTGTAGTGATTTTATAACATATTTTTTTTATAATTTTCGAATAAATAATTATATTTGATCTAAACTGTATTGAGCACTCTTTTAAGAATTATACATATATATATATATATATATATATATATATATATATATATATATATATATATACACACACACCAAGTCTCGTCACTCCTACCTCTCTTCGAAACTGTGACAAGACTCTCTGACCACCGTGTAAGTATGGACACACACACACACACGTGTGTATGTGTATGTGTATGTGTGTCTGGGTCTGTGTGGAAAGAAACAGGTTTTTTAGGCCCAAGAACCACTCAAGTTAAAAAGTTATTGATTGTTGTTTTTGCGTGTATGAAGAAGAGGTAAGAAGTGTAGTTTAAGCGGATTTGTACTGACTGTGGAAGAATCTTTTCGCGAGTCTGTTCCCCGGAGCTTTGTTTATTCTAAACCAATACTGAAAGTCTCAATACGAAAGTAACTGTAAAGAGTACATACTTATACAGTAAAAAGATCCTTGCAGTATAATTAAATTAAGATTGTAATAAATTTACTGTTTTTTTGAATAAATTAATTGTATTACGAAAAATGAATGAAGATTTGAAAATGATAGAAATATCGAAAATTAGGTTTGGTTTGGTTTGGTTTGGTTTGGTTTGGTTTGGTTTGGTTTGGTTTGGTTTGGTTTGGTTTGTTTTCATGCCGACAACTTATTATTTTTTTCCTGGTAATATTTTTGTTTTGTCAAAAATCTATCTCTGTTAATATTTCTTTCCTCAAAAATGTATAGCTGGTAATATTATTTTTTTCAAAGACATATAGCTGGTAATATTAGTTTTTCAAAAACGTATAGCTGGTAATATTTTTTTCAAAAACGTATAGCTGGTAATATCATTTTTCAAAAACGTATAGCTAATAATATTATTTTTTCAAAAACGTATAGCCGGAAAAACTATTCTTTCAAAAACGTATACTTGGTAATATTATTTTTTTAAAAAACCTACAGCTGGTAACATTATTTTTTCAAAAACGTATTATCAGACGTCTTGCTTTTGGACGTAGGTTATCGTCTTACCCAGGATGCGTATGTAGTTTATCGTCATACACAGGACGAGATCTGAGTTTGGGGGTTAACTATTTGCCCATAGATGGAACCCTAACAGGTGCTACCACCCCGTGTCGGGGTGGACCTGGGAACGCCAGCAAACCGCACTCCTGAACACCTCCTAATCGGGGGCCTTGCTGTTGGACGTAGTTTATCGTCTTACCCAGGACGTAGATGCAGTTTATCGTCATAACCAGAACGATTAAAAATTGGGAGATAGTATATATTAACATATACGTACGTATATCAATAGTGTAGATACTTTTTGAGATATTTTGAAAATTACTGCCGAAAAAGAAAAAATAGAAATTTTAAATCCTCATAAGAAGCCAGCCTTACGATCAATCCTCATCAAAGTGGATTCCTGATAAATTTAAAATAATTATTACTATGATTGATTTTAGAAAGTTATTTTCATTTTATTGTTTAATGTTTGCATACAGACAACAAAGAATTCGTACGCTACAAACCCTATGCTGAAGACATTTCGAAAAACTTATGAACTAAGATTCATGGTAGAAGCTGTCAGTTTGAAAAACTGAAAGGGCTTCCTTACGAAGTATATTTTGTGCCTGGGCATCAAATTGCTATGTTATATCTAATATACTGCATGGCATTGAATTGTGGGTAATTATTCCAAGGATCGGGAAGCGAATTAACAAAAACGATGTAGGATTCTAGTGAGAGATGTAAAAAATAAAGGTGACAGGAAATAAGTAATTCTTAACGAAAACAGGATGTACAACAAAAAACGAAATGATATTTACCAGAATAAAGATAAACCTGTAATTTCTGAGATGCTTAATAAGAAGCCAGGGAGTAAGATGTTTAACTTGCTTGAATGAATGGATAGGAAGTGAATGAGAGAGTCAGAGATAGCACATGGTCAACGTTAAGTAAGGCAATAAAATACAGGTTGTTGAGGGGAGCGGACTTCCGGAAAAGAAAAGGCGGATAAAGATGTGATGAATTATACGCTGCATTTAGTGTTTAGTAACAATCCAGGAAGCGTCGACATCGCGATAAAAATTGATAAGTATAATCATTTTTTTTCTTACTACCTTGGAAAGGAGGTTACAGTGAAGGGTGTTACATGCTTGATAGAGAGAGATTTTTCTTGGTGGGTATCAGGCACAGTGGAGCATTACCTGCGTTGCTATTTCTTTTCTTTTTTTCATTGGACCAGCCACTTTATCTCACTGTTTCTCTGACCATCTTTCACTACTTCTCTCATTCTTTTCAGAAATCTGTGATTTTCTATGATTACAGATTTCCTCTGAATGGCTTCACACTGATGGGCACAAGGATACACCCCCCCATATATATATATATATATATATATATATATATATATATATATATCGAGAGAGAGAGAGAGAAAGAGAGAGATAAATAGAGAGAGATAATAACAGTGACAAAGAGGGCAGTTCACCAAAAAAGAAAGAAACAATCGACCAGGGTATTTCGTGAAGCTAATATTTGTATGCCAAGCAATCTTTAGAATTTTACTGCATGAAATAAAACAACAACAACAAAAACAATAATAATAATAATAATAATAATAATAATAATAATAATAATAATAATAATAATAATAATAATAATTTGTTCGTACCAAACAAGCTGATGTTGACAAACGCCGTACCCATCAGTAGTTACGTAGTACAGGGTTAAAAGATGAAACCGAATGTTTTATCCTTGCTGCACAGGACCAATTCATGTTAATTTTTAATTCCCAATACTATAGTGAAAAAAATATTTCTGGTAAGAATTTTTTTATCAAAAATCTGTTGCTGGTAATACCTTTTTTCTCCAAAAACTATTGCTGGTTATTTTTTTTTTCTCAAAAATGTATAGCTGGTAATGTCTTTTTCCAAAAACGTATAGCTGGTAATAGTTTTTTTTTCTCAAAAATGTATAGCTGGTAATGTTTTTTTTCAAAAACGGATAGCTGGTAATAGTTTTTTTTTCTCAAAAATGTATAGCTGGTAATGTCTTTTTCCAAAAACGTATAGCTGGTAATAGTTTTTTTTTCTCAAAAATGTATAGCTGGTAATGTTTTTTTTCAAAAACGGATAGCTGGTAATAGTTTTTTTTTCTCAAAAATGTATAGCTGGTAATGTCTTTTTCCAAAAACGTATAGCTGGTAATAGTTGTTTTCTCAAAAATGTATAGCTGTTAATGTTTTTTTTCAAAAACGGATAGCTGGTAATAGTTTTTTTTTCTCAAAAATGTATAGCTGGTAATGTTTTTTTTTCCAAAAACGTATAGCTGGTAATAGTTTTTTTTTCTCAAAAATGTATAGCTGGTAATGTCTTTTTCCAAAAACGGATAGCTGTTAATAGTTTTTTTTTTCTCAAAAATGTATAGCTGGTAATGTTTTTTTTCAAAAACGGATAGCTGGTAATAGTTTTTTTTTCTCAAAAATGTATAGCTGGTAATGTCTTTTTCCAAAAACGTATAGCTGGTAATAGTTTTTTTTTCTCAAAAATGTATAGCTGGTAATGTTTTTTTTTCAAAAACGGATAGCTGGTAATAGTTTTTTTTTCTCAAAAATGTATAGCTGGTAATGTTTTTTTTCAAAAACGGATAGCTGGTAATAGTTTTTTTTTCTCAAAAATGTATAGCTGGTAATGTTTTTTTTCCAAAAACGTATTCTTCAATAATGTATTGCTGGAAATTTTTTTTCCAAAGTATTTCTGCTATTAAGACGTATTTTTACACTTTCATAGTGTTTTCACCCCAGTTTCGGGGTTAACTATTTGCTCATAGCTAGGACCCTAACAGGTGCTACCAACCCGGATCAACGCGGACCTGGGAACACCAGCAATTAAGAGGTAGTTCAACGCTCTTCAAAACCTCTTGATCAGATTGATCAGAAGCCTTGCTGTCGGGCGTAGTTTATCGTTTTACCCAGGATGCGATGTGTTTTATTGTCATACAGAGGACGCAGATGTAGTTTATCGACATCAAAAAGTCAAACAACAAACAAAAAGTGTCAACTTGGAAGTCAAAACCTATACGACAAATAACAGAAATCTGATATGAGATATCGATAATAGATACGATCACAAGAAACCCAAATGTCTCAACACGCAAATACAGGAAGATCAAGCGGTGATATGAGATCAAATTACTAAATGAAATTCCAGCAATCAAGGAAATGCTAAAACAGAGAATGCAGTTAAAGGCACATATTACGATACGATACAGAAGGCGTTGTAGGTTCTATCATCAAAATAAAATATTCCAAACGGACATCAATAAATTTTATATATATATTATATAACCCAAATATAGAATAAACCCTCCGATTAGAAGAAAGAATGATGGATAAATCTGTATAAGAATGGGAAAATATGACCACGTATAATATTAGGCAAGCTCTAACGAAATCCCCAAAATGGAAATTACTAAATATCTAGCGCTATCATTTGTAATCAATCTATAAAACGTTTTGCACAAACTCTTTCAATGCGTATAACTAATCTCAATGAAATCCCGGAATAGATCACTGATGGTATTATATATCTCATGCTAAAAACGAGTGGAACAGATGATCCGAAAAATTATAGGCCAATAACATGTCTCTAGATCACGGAAAAATTAATGAACTCTGTCCTGACGAACCACACTTACTCTCTTTTGGAAGCAAAATACATTCTTCCCCTGGAACAGAAGATGTGCCGGAGAGGTTCATATGATTGTAAAGATCAACTACTGATAAACAAAATGATCTTGAATAATTACAGGAGACGATGTAGAAATCTGAGCGCGGCGTGGATTGATTATTGTAAAGCCTTTGATAGTGTGCCATAATCTTGGATCCTTATGTCTTTGGAAATGTACAAAGTATTCCCTGTGGTAGGAGATTTCCTTAAGCACAGCATGGGAACGTGGAACACCACACTATACCTATATCACACCAGAAGCATTGCCATCTCCAACCGTCTCAATATCCGACGTGGACTCTTTCAAGACTGTTTTGTTTGTCCGTAATCCCCCTTACACATGAATTAAGCAACAGTAGCTATGGTTACAAACTAAACAAGAAATTATTCAATCACCTACTCTGCATAAGGTTCAGATGATTGCAAAGATCAACTATTGATAAACAAAGTGTCCCTGAAACATGCAGGAAAAGAGGTAGAAAACTCAGCAGAGGATGGATAGATTATCCTAAATATTTGATAGTTCATCACACTCTTGGATACTTAAGTCCTTGGAACTGTAAAGTCCCCTTTGTGACAGTAAATTTCCTTAAACGCAGTATGGCGATTTGGAGAACCACCTTATACCTAAATCCCACATAAACACTACTACATCTGACTGTTTGAATATCCGACGAGAAATATTTCAAGGAGAACCCAAGTCACCTGTTTTGTTTCTCCTTAATCCACCTTAAGCATGAAATAAAAATAATAATCAAAACTAAACTAGAATGTATTAGATCACTTACTCTACATGGGCCATATCAGGTGACAATGAGTTGCAGGGTCTCCTCAATATTGTAAAATATTTCAGTGACAGAATATGTATGGATTTCGGATTAGATAAATGTGCAAAAGCGGCATTTAAAATAGGGAGAATTACCGAAACATGCTCAATAAATCTAGACTTTGTCACAAATGTTAGGCAACAGGAACAAGTAGAAGCCTATAGATATCTAGGAATTAGTGAAGGAAATGGAATTCAGTATACCTTAATAAAATGGAATGTAAGAAAGGAAGGCTACTGACGAATGCATCTGGTACTGAATACCGAGTTGAATGCAAAAAAAAAAACAGAATATCAGCCATAAGCCATTTAACCGTCACTGTGGTGAAAAAGAGATTTAAAATCCTTAACTGAACTATAGTTGACATTAAGCAAAAACGAGAAAGCAAATCACTTTCCACTGTATGCATCATCCATAGGCCATGTTGATCGTTAGTATATGCTAATATCCGAAGGAGGTAGAGGATTATTTCAACTAGAACTGTCTAACAAAGGCACAACAATTTACCTTCAAAGATACATGGAAACTACAGAAGACTGGATGATGATCTGTGTCAAAGAAAATTAAAGAAGTAAGAAACCTTATTCTGTAATAAAGGAAGTCAACAAGTTTAAAATGGAGTTTCAAGTGGGTGAGGAAATGCATGTAAAATATAATACACCGAATGCCGCTGCAAAATACTTAATAAAATGAAGTAACGGCAAATGCAATCGACCAGATACAGAAGCGATGGCAAGATAAACTGCTTCACGGTCAATATTCTGCACGTACCAAACAAACTGATATAGATAAACCCGTTATACATCAGTGACTACGTAGTGCAGGGTTAGAAGCTGAAACAGAATGTTTTATTCTTGCTGCACAGGACCAATGCTTTCTAATTAGAAATTACCAAGCACATATTCTGAAAATCAATGTTAGCCCAAAATGCAGATTCTGATATAAATATCCAGAAACAATTGAACATCCTGGATCATGTTGCGGAGTATTGGCACCCACTGAATATAAAACTCGACAAGAAAGTGTGGACCAATATCTGCATTTCAAAATATGCAAGTTATACGGGAAACGGACTGCAAGAAATTGGTACGAACACCACCCAGACCCAGGTATTGAAATAGGACCTGGGACTTTGCAATACACACAGACATACTAATCAAAGCTAATCGCACAGACGTCGTCATTAAAAAAACAATGGTAAAAATGTGGCTTCTTATTGACATGGAAGTCTCTGCGGGCTGTAATGTATCTTTGAAGATCATCAAAAGACTATGAAAATACAAGGACCCTGAAATCGAAACCGAACAAATGTAGCACATGACCTAATCAACTACTCCACTTCTTGATGGAGCCCTCGGATTAATTGGAAAATTTTCCGAAGACTACTTGTAGGGATCCCTGGTATCCCATGCCTTCAAGAACTACAAAATAATTTTCTCACATTTACAGCTCACACCTAACGAAGGGTTTTATTTATTTAAAAGATGGGTGAGCACTGGAAAATATCATGATGCCATTTCTGAGCTTAGGTCTCAGTTTCGCGACACGGAAAAAAATGAGTATGCACAAGAAATCAAAGGAAATAATAATAATAATAATAATAATAATAATAATAATAATAATAATAATAACCTACTCTACATAGATGATCTCAAACTCTTTGCCAAAGACGACAATGAGTTCAAGGGTCTCCTCAATATTTTAAAATACTTCAGTGACAACAGAGGTATGGACTTCGGATTAGATAAATGTACAAAGATAACATTCAAGAATGGTGAAATTACAGAAACACCCTTAATAGATTTATATTTTGTAACACAGATTAGGGAACTGGAGCATGATGAAGCTTATAAGTACCTTGGAATCAGCGAAAGAGATGGCATACAACACACCCAAACGAAGGATAAGTTCAGAAAGGAGTACTACAGGCGTGTACGTCTGGTACTAAATACCGAGATAAACTAAAAAAAAAGAATATCTGCCATAAACACCTTGGCTGTCCCTGTGGTGCAATACATCTTTAATGTCCTTAAGAGGACCATAACTGAAATTAAGCGAATGGACGCCAAAACGAGAAAACTTCTCACCTGCTACCGCATGCATCATCGAAAAGCTAATGTTGATCGTCTGTATATGCCCAGATCCGAAGGAGGCAGAGGATTAGTTCAACTAGAACTGTCCTACAAAACTACAACAATTGGCTTTCAAAGATACTTATAAACTACAGAAGACTGGATGATGGTATGTGTCAAGGAACATGAAAGTAGTAAGGGTCTTTTCTCCGTAATAAAGGAAGCAGAAATACAAGTAAAGCACAGTACACCGACTGAAGCTGCAAAATAATTGAAAAAGAAAGCAAAGACAAATAAACCCACCAGATACAGAAAAAATGGCAAGATAAACCGCTTCATGACCAATACTCTGTCCGTAACAAACAAGTTGACGTAGACAAACATTTAAGTAGTGCAGGGTTGAAAGATGAAACTGAAGGTTTTATCCGTGCTGCACAGGACCAATGCTTGTTAACTAGGAATTATCAAGCACATATACTAAAATATTGTGTTAGGCCAAAATGCAGATCCAGAAACGATTGATCATCTAGTATCAGATTGCCCGATATTGGCACCCACTGAATATAAAACCCGGCATGACAGGCATGACAATATCTGCACTGGAAAATTTTCAACTTCTACGGGAAGGAAACTGAAAGAAACTGGTATGAACACCACCCAGACCCAGTTATCCAGTTACGGAGATAGGACCTGTTACATTTCTATGGAACTACACAATACACACTGACAGGACAATCAAAGCCAACCGTCCA
>OZ038481.1:105649593-105654593 GCA_964036315.1 Acanthosepion esculentum
ACTTGCAATCTCCAGTTCGATCTTGATCATTGCAACCAATTCAATGTGTAGAACTATATTGTGAAGTTTTAAGCAGGAAAATGTAATGCGTTTTTCTAGCTGAAACGTCTCTGTTCCAGAATTAATTCCTCTGCAACAATTGGTCTAAATTCAACTTAAGTATCAAACAGTTGTGACTTTAAAATGATCGACTTGAATCACTTGGCAGTAATTATCAAGTGAGAATATTTCCATGAGTAATGCGAGTTTATTGATGATTCGAATCTTATGTTCGAGACGAAAGTTATACGTCAGTGATAATAGAGATTGTGGATTTTTACAGCTGATTCTTACTTTGGAAAAAAAACGAAATAAGAGAAGTTCTATCTGATCAGGATTTAAGCACTTCCCTCCGGCAACTAATTTCCAGACTTAGCTGATTTCTGTCAACGTCAAGAATCAGGATGCGATTTCTGACAGTTTCTAATATCAAGATCTAGCTTAAACAATTTCTGAACACTTCATCTTAGGAATTTATTTCCAACCTGCGCGAATCTTTCCTTGACACTTCATAGCAAATAACCGAAACCTGCGCAAAACTAACAATGTTCACGTCAATCCATGAAGATAGTCATATTTCCATCGTCAAGAAATTCAGTTTTAATTCCTCACATATTCCCAAATGGTTATTATTTACTGGATTATCCTGCGGATAAAAAAAAACATATCACAAGAAAAGGGTTAGTCATTTCTCTTATTAGCTCATTGAAAACACATATTTGCAGAAATCCAGTTGTTCCTGGATTTCAATCGAAAAATATTTCTTATAGGTATACTTTCTGTTCGCAATTATAACCATTTTGCTAAGTAGTTAACATGTTTAGTCCAAACAACACCTGCGTCATTTTCAGCATATTTCGTGATCGCCTACTTTTGATAACGTAATTCTATGCCCATTGTTCTTTCTGTAACATTATTCTGTACATTACTGAGTATTCACCTGTCTCTAAAATCGAGAATTTCATAATAATTCTACAATCACTTATTCTTCTACAAAAACATTGAAGCGGGTTACTTCCTGTTACGGTAGCTTTTGTAACGCGTTCGGCTGCTGTGTAAGTTAACCTTTTTCAGAGTTCTTTGTATTAGCATCATCGAAACATTCCCATCAAATTACTTTTTGCATTCATTAACAAAACATTCGAATGATTTTATCCTGTCTTCAAAAAATATTCCTGTTAACATGAATAGAACTTGGAGTGGTCAACTCTGGCTGAACTGGTTGATTCTTCAGATTCCGATATTCCCACTTTTTCGTGATTTTACATAATTTTGATAACAATGATTTTTTGCACATTCTGCTTTGTATCTACCCGTGTGTGGGTGCGTGTTTTTAAGGGTATACCTGTGTATTGCAGGCTATCGCCCCATCAATCTCAAGAAACCGCATGGCTTTTAACAATCAATTTATCAAATTTATTAACAGCGACGAAGGATTGCAAATTGGGAAGATCCATCATTGCCCACTTCCTGAATAGACACGACGAGAAGAAGAAGCAGAAGAAGAAGAAGAAGAAGAAGAAGAAGAAGAAGCTACTTCTTGTAGGAGTTTTTCGGCTCTTCTTTTCATAGATATGCTTCTTTCTTTCTTTTTTAAACATTTCACCCAATGCAAGGCATTAAAACTGCTAAGATAGAAGGGGTTCCTGTATGCGAAATAATAAGAAAAAAGAGAAAGATATTAAAGAGGGAGAGCAATAGAAGAGTAATCAAGAAGACGGCAGATAACGGTTGATATTGTTATTAGATTTTTGAAGATCAAATTTGGCTGGAATGGTTGGAGTCCGAATTGAGTTTCATAAGCTGTAAGTGTGAGACAAGAAATAGTTATCATAGAACTAACGGTGACATGTAGCCAATTCAACTGTGATTTGATGAGACCTTGCAGCCATTTTAGTATTGTCCTTGTCAAGGTATCATGACGAAGAGCACAGCCAAACAATTACAATCAAATTATTTAGGAAAATGACAAATGCTACATTGTGTCGGCGGGAAAGCGTCTGAAGCCGAGACGCCAGGATTAGTAATATTGTTGATTATACTTTAACAGGAATCTCTGTGAACTAAATTTGTTAGCGGTAGACATAACATTGGATTCAATATAATGATTGCAGTTCATGGCAGACGAAAATGTTAACTCGAGAAGGCGCAACGTGTCACTTTCATGGACGTTAATATCTGAGATTTTGATGAGAGGCAAGAAGGTGTTTTTCATTTGATTGATAAAGAAATGTTTCGTTTGGAGGCGTTAATATTAAAAATCCATTCTTTGTGTCATTTACCAACAGACTGTAAATCCTTTTTGGGATCAGCTACCAATTCGATCTTATCAAACTATTCAGATTTACTGCTGGGACAGAAGCAAATGGTGATGTCATCAGAATAAATACGAATTTGGGAAGTGATGTCATCATGAATGTCATGATGGAAAATTGTCATGAGGAAAATTAAGAGAAAATGTAGGTCCAAGAATAGAACGCTGGTGGACCCCTTATTAGTGGAATAAGATCTAGAAGAGTGGCTATTCATGATAACTTTCATTCCTCGATTTGAAAAGAATGAAGGGATCAGTTCAAAAAGTTGTCCGATAATATCGTAAACTTTCAACTTATGAATAAAACCTATATGCCAAACCCTGTCACACTCTTTCGATAGGTCCAAAGCAACATCACTTGCTTCATCTAGATCTTGATGAACTTTTTCATCGGTAATCTTTAGAACATAAGTAGTTGTCTAGAGAAGCAAAAACCATATTTCTTGTTTGAAAAAGGGTCTTATGATGTGAGATGCTTAACCAATTCAGTGTTGATTATGGTCTCCAGTAGTTTGCCTGAATAGCGTTGGGAGGCGAACAGACCGATAGTTTTAAGGGTCAGACGGTTCAACTAAAAACGGGAAAAATAGAGTCAAAAAAAGAGCAGGATCCCCAATAAGGAGGGAAGCATGAAGACGCACAGGATTTATTATACATAGAGAGAACGGGAGCCAATTCGGAAGCACATATTTAAGGAATATTACAAGGATACGATTAGGTCCACAGGATTTGTTGGGATCCAGATTAGAAATTATACCAGGCGGAATGGGTTATATGCATAACACCCAACAGAGACATACATCTGACTGGAAATCACGAAAGGATACTCAGAGATGACAAAAGTAAAAGTTGAGGAAAATTTAGGGGGTAAACCAATCTGCTTTATCATTAGATATTAACACCTTACATTGTGTGAAGAGAGGAGGACTAGGAATCTTTCTCTTGTTTAATACACTATTATTGAGCCTCTCATAGTCACGAGACATAAAGTTGATAGAGGCTATACCGTGCCTCAATCAAATTTATCTTCGTCGAGATATCCGTACAGTTGTATTCAGAATGTTCATTCCAGTAAGTACCTGCGACCTCCTGCTATGCTCTTACTTAACAAGAAGCACCTCATACAAAAACTCGTGTGCAGATTCTATATATGGTTTGGAGGTGCCCAGTTCTAACTTTCTAATTGTAATAGCGTAATTGTAATATACATTTTTTCAGTTTTACCTGTTCTAAGATTATCTGGCCACACCTCTCAAAATCTGACGAATCATCTCCCTTTCAAATTCTGTTTTTAAAAAGGAATTCTATGCGAAGAGATTCTTCTCTAGAACGGGTATTTTGTGAAACAAACACCGGGAAGGATGATTTCATAATCATTATAATCATTACCTTTTTGTGTCATAGGGTAAGCGTTATCGTCCCTACATACCCTCATAAGTTCCATTTCTTACCAACAACTACAAGCAGTATCCCATTATTTTAAGTGTCCATTGGGGCCTTTATTGGGAAAACAATTAGTAATCTATCTATCGATCGATCTATCTATCTATCTATCTATCTATATATATATATATATATATATATATATATATATATATATATATATATATATATGTATGTATGTATATGTGTGTGTGAGTGTGAGTGTGAGTGTGTAAACCCAGTATTCAAAAATTGATGAATAATGATTTTAGAATATATATATTATATGTGTGTGTTTGTGTAAACGCAGTATTGGAAATGAGGTACAATGATGTTTAGACACACACATACACCCCCCCACGGAGCCCCCCCCCCCCGCGTAGACACACACACACACACACACACACATATATATATATATATATATATATATATATATATATATATATATGCATACATATATATATATATATATATATATATATATATATATATATATATATATATATATATATATATATATATATATATATATATATATACGTATGTATGTATTCACACGATGTAAAAACACAGAGTATACGCAAATTTGTTTTTTTTTCTTTTTTTTACACAAAAGCAAGGGTTGAACAAATAAGTCAATTTTCTACAAAGTCTCCTTACTTTTCGGTGAATTTGGTCCAGCGGTCCACAATCTTGTGTATTTCCTCCAAGAAGAAGATTTAATGTTGGTCGCACATCCATTTATGTATCTGTTCCTGCATTTCTTTATCGGTAGATATCGATGACATCGTAAAGCATCTTTGAGCGATGCTAACTGATGATAGTCGGAAGGCTTGAGATCTCGGGTATTGGTAGGGTGTTCCAGCCCCTCAAAATCCATTTTGTTAATGGTTTCAACGGCCTGACCGGCCATATATAGATATGCATTATCATGCAACAAAAAAACCTTTGAAGGCTTCAGCGTTTAGTGCGAATTGTGGCTTCAGATCGTTGGCCAGCAAAGTACTTTTTTTTCTTATTTCGGGACACCATCAACTAAATCAACTAAACTGTTTTCCCCCCAAATCCTTTCTGTTGTGGAATGTGTCATGATACCCACATGGATTAGAAAAAAAGAAATATATCAAGAGCCGGAAAAAAAAATTCTGCTCTTAATTGATTTGATTTTAACGAATTATCAAACCTTTGTTGGCTATAAAATAATTAAACATATTTTGAATTG
>OZ038481.1:105659593-105687093 GCA_964036315.1 Acanthosepion esculentum
GTTAAATATTGTTGCTTAACAATATATTCTAATAACAATCATCATTATGAATGTTGGTCGTCATTTTAAGAAGTGGTTACACATTAAAATATTTGAAATTGACCCTTTTTCTATTTAACGGAAACAGCCGTGAAACACTACCATATTCTCTTCTTTCTTCATTCCATACATTTTCTAACTGAATCCAAGTAGCGTATGTCTTTTTTTTCTACTCAATCAAAACGGAATAATCCATTATTTTTGACGTGTTGACATGAGAAGATAAACACTTTTATCTCCCATTCTTTCTTTTTACTTTCTAGCCAAATCGCCATCTTGCGAAAATTTCGCTTAATAATAATTTAAAAAAATAATTCACCAGACGATGTTATTTTATTTATGGTACCTGGCTTTTTACCCTACTTGGTTTCCATCGTTTGATACGAAGCATCTGAGAATGATGCTTTTATCGTGGCCGCCATAGATTTTCGGGCTGTCGGCTGTGGTATCTTTTTTATCAACTTAATATGATTCTCTCTCCAATTCCTTCTTTCTTTCTTTCTTTCTTTCTTTCTTTCTTTCTTTCTTTCTTTCTTTCACCCACTGAATATAAAACCCGGCATGACAGAGTAGGCCAATATCTGCACTGGAAAATTTGAAAATTCTACGGGAAGGAAACTGAAAGAAACTGGTATCAACAGCACCCAGACCCGGTTAGGGAGATACGACCTGTTACAATTCTATCAGACTACACAATACACACTGACAGGACAATCAAAGCCAACAGCCCAGACATTGTTATTAAAGACCACCAAAATAAAGTGTCTCCTTATTGATATGGCAGTCCCTGTAGGCTGCAATGTATCTTTGAAGATATTCAAAAAGCTGTCAAAATACAAGGACCTTGAAATACAAATCTAAAAAATGTGGTACATGGGAACATCAACAGTCCCTGTTGTAGTTGGATCCCTAGGATTGGTTGGAAAAGTTTCCAGTAGACTAATTGAAGGGATTCCTGGAAGTCAATGCCTCAAAGCGATACAAAAAAAATGGGCTCTAACTACAAACTTACGAAGGGCTTTATCTATATATATTTTATTGTCAGTGGAAAGTGTCATGAAGCCATTTCTAACCTTAAGTCCCATGGTGGGACCCGGAAAGAAATGTGAAAACGCCAGAAATCAAAGGAAATAATAATAATAATAATAATAATAATAATATTAATAATAATAATTATAATAATAATAATGATATAAACAAAGACGACAGACATCATTACTGTTCAGAAACAAATAAACAGAATTACATTATCAATATAATAGGACTAGGGGTGATGAGAGTATTTTAAAAATAGAAGAGAAGTGTTATCAGTATTTGAAACAGGAAGGAAAGAAGTTGTGTCTAATCTATTGCGTAGCAAGAGAACTCCAAATATGTCCGCTTTAAATTGAGACTTTGATTCGAATTAAGATGATTCAGAAAACATCACGGCTTGGAACTAAAAGAATCCTGGAAAAATATTTAGACGCAAGTAGTGGTAGAAGTGATAATACCCAATTATTTTAGTAATTGAAATACAATATTTGTTTCGAGATAATATCTGTTATCTCATGCTTAGGAGAAATTAAAATATTGATTCCAGACTTCTAAGAGGGGTTTCCATATTAGCAACCAAATACATCTCAAACAATGCATTAATATAATGTTTTTCCATAACGAGAAATAAATTTTATCTTTGCGCAGATTCTTTTTCTATATGCCCTGTCCATTCAGAACTTTGCCAATCATGGCTCTCCATATTTCTCAGGACTTTGTTGTCAAATAAATTTTGTCATTTATCCTATTCCCTGTTCCGTCATCCATTTACAAAAACTTGTTAGGTTGTACCATTTTTTTATTTTAAGCATTTCAGTTTAATCAAGGGAATAAAGCCACTAAAATGCACGTGGAGGTTACAGAGTTTAAGAAAACATGAAAAAATATACAAATAAGGAGAGTAGACAGTAGAATAACAAGAATTAATATATCTAATTTTGTATTAAAATTTTTAAATACCATAGTTGACAGGGAAGAAAAATGTCGCAAGAGATTTCCATAAGGGAGAGGTGCGATAGAAGAAAATATTAACATAGAAGTTACGGTTGAATATAACCATTTAAACTGTAACATTATGAGACCTTGCCGCCAATCTAGTACTGCGCTTATATTCATAAAGTCTAGGTACCGTAAAAGAACGTTCATCAGAATAATTGCCTGAAATTATTTATTGAATGTGTATATGGAAGCTACATTATAGTGTGGGAATTCGAGATGCCAGGGCAGGACGAATGATATTGCAGATTCTTCTTTGGAGTTTATCAAGAATCTCTAAATGCATAGCGTAATCACGAGACTATTGCCATCAACATGAACTGTATGTGTCAAATTTTCCAAGCACTATTTCCTCGATAGGTGCTCTAGAAATTTCAAACTGTCTCTTTCTAGTGTTAAGTATGTGTCCGCTTTTATTCCAGTTACTCTCAGCGATTAACACTGCTGATATATCCAACCCATGGAATTCTCAGCACCCTTCTGTTGAACAACAATTCTCTCGCCTGAAGTTAATTTTTCATTTGTGCGGAAATTCTCCAGTAATCATTGCCATATAGATGGACTGATATTATATAACAGTTCAGTACTCTTTGCTTCTTTGCCAATAAGTTCTTACTGTTGCTTAAATCTTTGCTTATCTTTGTAAAATCATCTTTCTCTATGCCAGTGTGACTTCGGATTTGAGTAGAACTTTCCGTTCTGTTGAAATATTAGTTAGTTATTTAAATCGATGTACTGGCTTATCTTTGCTATTATATAATTTTAAAATTTCATGTTGAGCAGTTTCTTTTGATGACAGACAATGAATGGATTCTGTTCATATTTATTGTGTATAAGATACAGCAATTGTGGCAAAAGTCCAAAAGTCAACATGGATTGAAGCTGGTCGACATTAATTATCTTATACCTAGCTAATCAGATTCACGACCCATTCATTCATTACGATTTTCACATTCACCACAAAATCTCGCCCGTCCTCATTCAATCCTATATATACCACAGTAACGCGTACCCAGGGAACCTACAAAACACCCCATGATATAAACATTTCTTATAAAATTATATATAAAAAAAATTATTGATGGTAAGAAATGATGGGGGAGGGAATGAACCCGAAAACAAACAAAAATATAACAAAACATATAAAGTAAAGATAACTGATTTTAGTAGGACCCATTCGACCCTAAAAAATAATATAACCATGACCATCTCTATTTCCTTCTCTACCTCCTGTAGGTGTTCTTGTAGTTTACTTTAATGTGTCTTCGATTAATTTAGTCATTTGCATATCTGATGCTGAGATTTCGGCCATAATTAATTCACTCTGATAGGAATTCTATATTAGCATGTAGATATACAGTCTTCTGCTTTTGTATTGCTCGTTTTTATATAATTCTGGGCATAAATATATCGTCACTTGTTCCAGTGTCTTTAACTAAGCTGTATTGCTATTGTCCTATTTCCGCTTTGATTCTGTTGCGCACTGTATTCAACAGAATTCGGATGTTACATTGCAAAGTTTCTTATTATTATTTGGAATCAGTTTTGTTACTTTTTAATATACATTTACCACAAAATCATACTGAACTTTATAGCAGGAAATGAGATGAATTTAATATTATATTCTTTCTCATTCGCAAAAAGATTGCTTAGTTCATACCTATATTGATCAGTTTTATATATATCATCTATATTCATCGGTAGCAGCATAAGTAGTAGTAGTAGTAGTAGTAGTATTAGTAGTAGTAGTAGTAGTAGTAGTAGTAGTAGTAGCAGAAGTAGTAGTTAATAGACATCATTAAACTTAGGGATTGTGACGCATGTTCCATTAACAGCAGAAGTTACATATAAAGTTGAATATAAATGAAATTTTTTTTACCTTTATGCTTATTTGTATTATTTACATTATTCGGACTATTATCCTTATCTTCATTGCCATATTCACAACGTTTCGGCCGTTGTACGATCCGGCCTTCTTCAGGTGATTGGAATTTCGAACTGAACACTTTATTTCGTCTACTGAGATAGATTGTTCTCGATCCACGTACAATTCCAATCATAATGTAAATAATAAAAGTAATCATAATACCTCATCTCAGAGATATAGACAGACCTTCTTGCTTCTTTACATAATGACTTGTATTTGTATTAATGATTGTCATAATAATATTTTAATTAAGTTAGTAAAGTTCAAATATTTAATCATGCAATAGGGTAAATTACATGGGCAATTTATAGCCTGTCAACTCAGGAGGAGCTTATTAAATTATTCATATCAGAATTACAATTCAGCTAATTATTCACATAGAAAAACCGCGAAATTGTATCTGGTATTATGGTTTATTTTTATTTCTGGTGTTGGTCGCGTATAACTGAAATCTTGGAAAACAAATATGCGGTTGAATGAGGGCAGATGATTCTAGGAAACTCGGAGATAGTGCCGGCTTCAAAGAGATTGTTAATAAAGACTTCAAGAGTTTAATTATCCTAAAAATCAAAGTACGACGAGGAATGGTAAAGAGACGGTTAGGTATCTTTTAGTGCAATGTTTGCCCTCAAATGGTCGTAATTACGATCAAGTTAGTTCATTTCTAACATCAAAACAATAACACTGAAGGGAAATTTATTAAAAAAAAAAAAACAAAGACAGATATCGGATAAATGCATGCTTTCATTTAGCTGATATTTTCTTTTAATACCGCCAGGATAGTAACTTAATTTGTATTAATTCATGCTTTTAATAGCCAAAACAATTACATTCCTTGCCAGAATCATTTGTTCGCTTATGGCAAAATTAAAAGCATAAACGCTTGAGTTCGCATTTTCAGACCTTTGCATCATTCTCATTTCTCACTCATACATGTCATAAGCATCATCATATCGACTGTAATCTGTGTAGCAATTCTTGATAAAATGTGTAATCTTTTAAAACTGGTGTATCAATTAGCTAATTAGATACAACCTAATAGAAACAGATTCATGATATCAAGGAAAAGTCTACCGGTATAAAACTGTAATTGAATGCAGATTGGTTTCATTCCCAATTCAAGAAATTATTTTTTGAATCGCCGATTCAATTGACAATTATGAAAATAACAGCTCTGTTTGTTATTCTTACTGTACTTTTTAGATTTTTAAATTTCATCAAATACACATATATCCCGAATACATATATATATATATATATATATATATATATATATATATATATATATATATATATGTATGTATAAACACACAAACATATATATATATATATATATATATATATATATATATATATATATATATATATATATATATATATACGCAAAATATAAATTATTAATTCAACTGAAATATGATGCAGCCAGACGCAGGTAAACTGCCGTGAAATCTTCAGTCATGAATGTATTTGGAAAATTTTCTGTAAGATAAAAAAGGAAATATGTTTTGCACTATGCAAAATGTGCAATCTGTAAAATCGGTACAGAAATTATAGTTGGGAGCCATTCATTCAAGACGAAGGCTAGTCTATCCGTAACTTTTTAGGTGTGATATCCCACGTAAATTTCGAAGAAAATGTAGCGTATATCTATCTATCTATCTATCTATCTATCTATCTATCTATCTATCTATATATATATATATATATATATATATATATATATATATATATATATATATATATATGTGTGTGTGTGTGTGTGTGTGTGTGTGTGTGTGTGTGTGTGTGTTTGTGTGTGTATTTGTGTGTATTTGTGTGTGTGAATGTTTGTAAATAATGTGTTTATATATATATATATATATATATATATATATATATATATATATATATATATATATATATATATATATATATATATATATATATATATATTTCTGAGATGATGTATTGTAATTATTTACATTGTTCGGACAGTTGTCCTACGCTTTATTGCCATATTCACGAGGTCTCGGCTGTTGTACAACCCGGCCTTCTTCATGTGATTGGAAATTCAAATTTCTCTTTTCGGAATTTTTATCAGAACTCATATTGCAATTTTGTGTTTGCAATTGTTTTTTTTCCATCACCTCCTATTACAGGGTCACATATTGTATTCATTTCTATGCCTGGCCGAGATTTGTGTAGCCCAGCATATGTGATGATTCCTTAAGTCTTCATAATTTCTAGTGAAGATTTCTGTCTACTATTTCAACCCCATCCCACGGGTGGTGGGGGTGATGTACCTTTTTCCACCATATGTATTAGATATTCCTGATTTTTCTATTTTCCTATGTGTTATGGGTTTACGACGTTCTTGGTGTCTTACCACATCTGCGCGGAATGGTGTACATAGAGAGCGTAGTCAGGTTCTCTTCTCTGGGGTGTGGAGCTTACTCGAGAAAATTTGTCAGCGAAGTATCAAACTACATTTGAAGTTCGTCATGGTATTATATGGACCACAGATCGTTTGCATTTTCTTCAATAATCTCTTAACATAGGTGAGGCAGACCGAAGCTGTTTTCTGAGTCCTCTTATCGTTTTGTACCCTTCTATCCCTGTTTATAGGAGCTGATTCCATGTTCACAGGTTCGTTGTTACATTGTACGGTACTGCTCATACAAAGCATTTTTTTAATTATATATCTCTGGGACGGCACATGCCATTTGCTCGATGTTGTAAGCAGCGGACGTTCACTTTTTTACACTATATGTATACTGGGGGTTGAAGTTGGGGTATTTTGATAGTAAATTATAGATCTAAGATATCTGTTCGCATAGTTACGTGTGATGTACTGGGAAATTATAATTTAATTGTTTTTTCATCCACTTACAGTGCATTGCTATTAAGATAGAATACTTAATGGCGTGTTTATTTTTGTTTATATCAGGGGAATATCGTGTGTTATATTTTGAAAGATTCGTTAATGTTAATTTTATTTTATCATCGACATGGATAGGGAAATTATTCCTGATAAGTGTTTGATCAATGTTGCTTAGTTCGTTATAGTATAATGTGTGCGAAGAAGAGATTCCTGTTTCGCTGGATGATGTTTATTTATGTGCAAGGACATCCCATTTCGTAGTTGAGTAGACATGGGCTTCTGCTAGATTATATAAATATAATATAAATATATAATATATAATATATAAATATATATATAATCTACATATATATATATATATTATATATTATATATTATATATATTAATATTATATATAATAATATATATAATAATATATATTATATATAGTATTAATATATTATATATAATATTAATATATATAATAATAAACATTAATATTATATATAATTATATGTATTAATACATTTTATATATGATATATGTTAAATATATATATATATATATATATATATATATATATATATATATATATATATATATATATATATATAGCGTCCTGTAACAGTCTCTTCCTTATTTGATTTACGTGTCTCCTGTGTGAGAATTTTTGTCCCTGAACTATGTAAACCATCTTGCCAATTCTTTTCTCAATTGTGCCTTGCTCCCAGTAAGATGTGTTATGTTTATAGGCATTAAAAAAATACTTTTTCTCCTTGGAGAAATTTTCTTTCTGGTGTGTAGGACTGTGTTACTTGTTTTGATTTACTTGGTAGCAATTGATCAAAAGCAGATCTGATCTTTCTAGCAAACATCACTTCTGCTGATGATAGTGTTAATGGTCTAGCATTATTTGGCGTTATTCGATTTACCTGAAGAAATTGCTGTAATGCTTTCTCCGTAGGCACATCGTAGGCTTTTCGTAGCGCTCTTTTGAGTGTATCAACGAATCTCTCCGCCAACCCATTTGATCTTGGGTGATACGGCGCGGATTTTATGTTTTACTTGATAAATTTCGCAAACTCTAGGAAATCCGTTGACGTGAATTGCGTTCCGTTATCTGTGACTAGGCAATCCACTACACCAAACCGAAGCGAAGACCTCGTGGAGGCAATTTATGGTCGTTTCTGAAGTAGGATTTTTGCGACGAAACACCTCCGGCCATTTACTATAGCTATCCACTATGATTAAATAGCAGAAGCCGTCAATTGGTCCTGCATAATCTGCGTGTATTCTTGAGCACGGACTATCAGTCTCTGGCCATGGCTGATGTATGTTTGGCGGTGGTTTGGCTGCTAAATTACACCCCTAGCACATTTTCACCATCTGAGTAATATCCAGGTTCATATTCTTCCAATATACATAACTTCGCATTAGCGACTTCATTCTATTTTTACCAGGATGTCCCCTGTGGAAATCCTTTAATATCCGCTTTTGTAATGTTTTGGGAATTACAACCCTTTCATTGTAAAGTAACACATTGTCGCATAGAGAAAAACTGTCCGAAATTTGCTCATTTTCTTCTGCTATTTTTTCTTTTGTTTCATTAATAAATTAGTCCTTTTTGGTTTAATTTTTTATGTCTTGCAATGTGACCGGGAAGTTTCTAACTGTACAACATAGTACTGTCCTGATATCTTCTTCGTTTCTTAAGGCTGCGATTACCGTATCTTCCAATGGCTCTGTCTTTCTTGGTATAAGTCTCGACAGACCATCTGCATGCCCGATCTTTTTCGTTGGTAAATATTCCAATCTGAAATTATAGTTCAGAAGAATTGTTCCCCATCTGAGTAAGCTATTTACAGTGTACACCAGTAGACCTTTTTTCGAATCAAAAATTGTTAGTAACGGTTTGTGATCCGTCTGAAGAGTAAAATATCTACCATAGATGTACCTATTAAACCTCGTGACTGCGAAGATAATTCCTAGAGCTTCTTTCTCTATTTGTGAATAATTTTTCTCCGCTGGTTATAGAGTTCGAGAAGCATGTGCGGTGGGGTTTTTTGTCCCATCTGGCATTTTATGTAATATACAAGCTCCGGCTCCGTTGGCGCTAGCGTCACTTGCTACAATAGTTTTTAGTTTGGGATTGTAGTGTGCCAAAAATAAATCTGAAGTTAATATTTTGATTATTTCGTCAAATGCTTTTTGGCATTGATCTGTCCACTGCCAAACTTTTTCTTTCTTTAGCAGCTCGTTCAGTGGTGCGCGAAGTTTATGCATTTGAGGTATGAATTCCTGAAAGTAACTTACTAATCCTAGAGAACTTTGTAGTTATGTTATGTTTTTAGGAACAGGCATTTTTTTAAATTGCTGTTGACCTTTCAGGGTCTGATCGTCTACCTTCTTGATCTATTATATGGCCAAGGTATTTGATTTCCTTCATGAAAAAACGCAGTTATTTTCTTTTACTTTGAATCCATAGCTCTGTATTCTTTTTAAATATTTCCTGTACATGTTCTCTGTGTGGTTCAACGCTTTCGCTATTAACCAATACGTCATCCAGGTATGCAATTGTGTACTCTAGTCCGGCAAGCATCGTATCCATTGTCTGTTGGAATATAGCCGGCGCGACCTTAATTCCAAAAGGTAATCTTTGTTATCTGTACAGTCCTTTGTGTGTGTTTATGCGTAGTAGTTTGGAACATTCTTCATCGATTGGAATTTGAAGGTATGCCTAACTTAAATCAATTTTTGAAAAATATTTTCCGCCATTTAATTTACTGAATACTTCTGGACAGGGTAGAGGATAATGGTAGTCCTTTATTGCTGCGTTCAAACCTGTAGAAAAATCAGCGCAAACTCGAATTTCGCCTAATTTCTTTTTGACGTAGACCGTCGGTGCGGCCCATTTACTGTATTCTACTTTTATCAATATGCCAGTGTTTTCGAGTCTGGTTAATTCTTTTTTTCAATTGATGCAAACGGTACGCTCCTTTTTTTTCTTGAAAATAGGTTGAACTTTATCCTTTAGTTCGATATCAGCTGACATTTTCTTACATCTTCCTAGGCTTGCTGAAATTACTTCGGGGAAACTCGTTTTTACTTTTTCTTTTAATTTGTCTGCCTCGGTTGGTAAGCTTTTTATATTTTGGCAGTACGTACTTATAGGTAGATCCCACTGTTCGAATTTTTGCATCCAGTCCGTTCCGAATAGGTTTTCGGTATTTCTTTAGACGTACATTTTTAGTTTTTTCGTCATTCCATTAAATGTTACATTAGTAATTACTTCACCCTCAAATTTTATCTTTCTCAGCGTAAATGATCTAGCAATTTTATCCGTTTTTAACATGGTTGGTTTATTCTGTTTTCTCCATGTTTGTAGGTATATGATCGTTAAGTCTGAGCCAGAATCCAACTGTAGCCTCACTTTTCTATTTTGCATTTCAACTTGTACGTATTTTCTTATGTTAATCTCATCTGCTTGGTCAGTCCTCGTATTTCTTATTCTGCTTTTGTTTTCTCTTCTATTCCCACAGTGAGAACTTTTGTGGCCTATTTTTTTACATGATAGACAAGTTTTGAAAAGATATGTACACCAATTCCAAGTCCCACAACGATAGCATGGACTGGGTGGTAGTTTTTTTATATTGATTTTTAGAGTTAGAAAATTTTGTTATAACTGTTCGTGAGCAGGGAAAATCGGGTTGGTTTGTTTGCGATGAGGGTTAGTTGTTTTGTGTTCGTACTTTATGTATGTGCGTTATGCCAGCTCCTTCTATGTCTTTTGAGTCATTCGTCACACTGATACATCTTTGGCAGTATTCGGCCAGTCTTTGATGTGTCAAATCAGTTTCACTCTCCAATTTAGTTCGGATTCTGCGTCTCATGTCCGCGTCTTTGTTTGAGACCAGGCCTTGGACGTAAATTAAGCATTTGAAATTGTCCGCGCTGAGTTCTGATAATATGAAGTCGTCACAATATTTGTTGACAATGGACGCGAAAGTTATGTAATCTTCGTTGTCCTTTTTTGTAAGGTTCATGCATTTCTATGTTTTGAGGAATAGTGAAGTATTATGGCTGAAAAGTTCTGTTAGCAGTTTAATGGCTTCTTTGAACGTTAACTCACTTGTTTTTCTTGGAAGCATATAATCTGCGAATTTGGTATATTCGCATGTGCCAAATTGTCTTAGCAATAGACGTACTTTACGTGCGTCTGACCAATCTTTGCAGCCAAATTCATATAGATCTTCTTACGTTCGGAAGTAGTTTGCAAAAGTTTTATCTTGGTCGGGTGCGTGTTTGAAATCTTCAATAATACTCCAATTAGTGTCTTGTGAGAGAACTGCTTCGTTCTCGGATTTTTGCTCCTTATTTGACATTACACGTAGCAATAATTATTGCAATTCCAAATATTTCTGTTCGTTTTTTTGCTGCTGTTGAAATTGGATTTTGATATGCTACATAATGGTTGACTTGACATCTTCCAAGTTGAAGTATTTTTGTGTAATCTGATATTCTGTAACCTGTGTACTTAGAAAAAATTCCTTTGTTGCCAGTGAAATTTGATATCCAAAAAGAAAATTATTTTCTTTTTTTATGTGTTCGCGCAGAACTAGTTTTTTTAGAGTTTACTCGTCGACTCTGTTATGTGCGACGGATAGCAAAAAAAGGTATGTCCTCCGCGTAGAGAATTTGTTAGTCCTGGGGGTTTCCTTGTCGCCACTTTTACGTGCGACGGATAGCAAAAAAGTATGTCCTCCGCGTATAGAGTTCGTATTTTCTTGGGAGTACCCTCGTCGTCATTGTTATGGTTCAGGTTCCTTGTACCACGGTGATGGTTCAAGGTAGAACCAATGAAGAATAACTCGAACACAGGTATGGAATAACACAGATATATTACAAACAGAATATGTACAAAAGAAGTAGAAGTGTTAGTAATAAAAATCAGGTTAGGTTAGAGAGAACTATGTTGTCTCGACCAGTATCACTATTCCAATGACTTACAGTAATCGTCTGACGCGACTCTGTCTCTGACTGACTCACACTACTGCTTCCTCTTGAGGCGCAGTATTTATGATGTACGGGATAGTTTATTACTGTTATGTGTAAGTTCCCATCACAATATATATATATATATATATATATATATATATATATATATATATATATATATATATATATATATATATATATATATATATATATATATATTAATATAAATATAATATATAAAGCTTATATAAATAAAACTGATCAAATTAGAACTGGTGACGTGATTTTATTATTGAGTTCATAAATATGGTTTAGATATTGTTACTGTTGTGGATTCCGGGATGAAACAATCGCAACGAATAGGTAAGGAAAATAAATGTATTAACATAATAATACAAACAGGTAATACGGGTTAGTAGATCCAGGAAGGCGAGTTAGTAGCAATAATATATATACAGTCTTGGAATTTAAGTATCGAGATATGACTCCTTACTGAGTCTAGGTGCTCCTGACGGCGACTCTTGTGTTACCCTCCTCTAATACTACTCTTATACAGACTACGTACTCCGGGTATTCACTGGTGGTAGTATATGTATACCTCTGTTGAGTCCATTTGTGTGAAAAGGGGAGACCCCTTAACAATTACCAAATGTCCTCCTATTAAAAACAATGTTGTTTAAGAATTCTCATGCCCTCTGGTATACTTCACCACTAATATTAACAATAGATAAAAAACCGCATTAAATTCCATGGGACACATACGTACCACACTCTCTTGGAAGGTGAAGTGCCAGCTGTCGACACTCTGTAGAATTCGTGCACATATTGACCAGGACAACACGAACGACTAAAATACATCTATCCACATAAAGAGAATATATGTACCAAGTACTATACAGCATCCAATGCAAGGATAGACTCAATATACTAGAAGACGTTATTATACAAATTAAAAACAAATGAATAAAAATACCATTTATCCCAGGAGACGGTATTTTCAAACCGATATGAAATATTTAATATGCCTATGAAAAAATTAGTTTGCTGTGTCTCGTTCCATATGATCGTTACATATTGGCGTGGACGAATTTAAACGTACAGCTTCCAAAGGATTACCAGGTTATAGTCAATAGAATATTGTCCAGCATAAAGAATAAAGCATTCTTTATGAAAAAGACGAAGAGTGTCGAATGAACTTGTACGAAACAACACATAAAATATGAACTGCCGATAGATTATCTACAATTTCGATCACAGGATAAATATCTCATTGGAAAGTTGGAAAATACAATAAAAAATTAAACATATATAACTTACTAAGATGTAAGCAAACACACACACACACACATATATATATATATATATATATATATATATATATATATATATATATATATATATATATGACGTCACACATTATGAAATGGACAAAGTCCGACAATAATTTTAAGACATTTTTATGTTTATACTTTCTTTTTATAGATACAAATATTTAAGTAAATGCTCTGTTTTATAACAAACAGTATTAAACAACATTTACCGGCCTGAATGTCCGAGAAATTTTCATAGAACATTTTCGTCCTCCGACAGGAATCGAACCGTCATTAGCCTGACGTGCCTTAACCGTTTCGGCCATAGAGGAGCGTTCGTTTAGTATGGTCGATAAAAAGAATGTATAAACATAAAAAATTATTAATATATATATATATATATATATATATATATATATATATATATATATAGAGAGAGAGAGAGAGAGATAGATAGATAGATAGATAGATAGATAGATAGACAGACAGATAGATAGATAGATATCATATATACAGATGATCCTAAAAAATCCATACGGTTATAATTTATTTCAAGAACATACAAAAATATATTTCTCTCTTCAAACCGATGTTTTTTTATTAAATGGTGTCAATTTATACAGACGAAAGGAAAAGGAAAATGCAGAGGTAAACCTTTTAATATTTAAAGAGGGAAAAAAAATTCAATATAAGTTTTTAAAAAAAATTGGGGGTGAAAAGGGAAGAGAGAGATAGGGAAGAGAGAGGAGTGTAGAGAGGGAAATCGAGTGTTTAAAAAGGAGGGAACGTAATGAAAGAAGGAAGGATGAGGCCGATAGGGTGACATAGAAATGATTTTTTCTTTAAGGACTGAACAAGTTAAATTACAGGGCGGGAAGGGGAGCGATCAAATTCAAAGTAGATTTACAACAACGAAACTATCATCACCATTGCATTATAATCATTACAATTTTAAATTGATAATAATAATAATAATAATAATAATAATAATAATAATAATAATAATAATAATTAACATCAATAAAATAAATGATAATTTTCCTTGTTGACGGATGTTTGCATACCTTATTTAGATTGATTATTGGAAATATACCCAGTTCATGTGAATTCTTGCTAAAGTTCAAAGATTACGCCTAACTTCAGCCATTTCAAAGTTGAAAGAATTGAAATTCAAATTGAATTTAGTGATACGATTTTGAATTAAAAAAATATTTGTCATGTGGGTTGTAATTGTCATTGTTCAATTCCTGTAGATTAACTCCGAAATTAAGAACTTGAATTTTTCACTAATGTTATAAAACGCAGAATTATTGTATGAAATCGATACAGATATGTGCACTGATCTATATGCGGAAAACGTGTTTATTTTATAATAAAAGGGTTTTCCAATAACTTGGACCGATTTTAAATGTGAATTAAGTTTAAGCGTCTAATGACTTGTTTCTTTTTCTTTCAGATTTGGCGCACATTTGAGCGATATTATTTTTCACACATAATTGCCATGACTTAAATAACATGATCCAATAGAGAAGTATTTTTTTTACCAATAACAATGATTTATTTACTGCTGAATTTGTTCCGTCTTAATGAAACACACTTTATAAATATATATTTTAAAACAGAAACTCCTTAATTTTCAAGTTCCTTTAATAACAACGGCTCTGACGATACATTTATTGATCCACAATTTTATATGCTCAGAAATATAAATGAGAGAGAAATAAAGGATGATATTATTTATTGGAATTTTAGGAATGTTAACTTTGAAGGTAAACATTTTTTTTTTTATTTTATATGAAAATGTTTGAAAGAAAGACATTTTCACAGATAATCACAAACTGCAATTTTTTTATCAACATATGAAATTCCGACTATATCGCTATGTAAATGAGCGACAGTAAAAACTATAATTATCTACCTTACTACAAATACTTCTAATAGTATCATAGCATAACGAACTGGAAATATCACAAGTTTTCCAATTTTATCATAAGCTTACACTGTGAAATATAGTATAACTATCGTCTAGTGTCCCGTCTAGCTGGATAAACTGCATCAGACTTGAATTACGGAATATATCACGAGCAATGTGGACACGTAAATTGAAGAATATCTCGATAACTATCCATAACTTTCTGATATCAGTAGAAGTTTCTTGTGAATCGACCGCTCATCATATATTCTAAACTGGTCTTTTGCTTGGCGAAAATTTACAGAATGCATCCTAGACCAATTATGGGTAAATTGAGATAGATGTCACGGTATATTAGCCTGCTCTATTAACCCATCATGAATACAACCATCATCATCGTTACCAGCTGCCCAGTGACTCCAACCCATCCGACGTGAAAGTGCAACACGACATTATCGAAACACATACAGGCTTCAAGATGACTTGTTTTTAACTGGGATTTATACAGTCATGCCGTTTGCGAACCCTTCCATTAGCTTGAAGCCAATGGAATTCATCGGTCCTCTAGTGTAGAATTAGTCTCTCAAGGACCTCAGGTCAACCGCTGTTTGCGATGATTAGATATTAACAACGGATCCTTTTTCTTTTTCTTATCTCATATCATATGCATTCCGAAGGGACTTTAGACTTGGTAGACATGCATCTGGGTTAGTTTGCTTTAATTCTAGATGTGGTTTGATACACTCTCAGTCATCAGTGACCGCAAGGTATATTCACAACACGATTATCTGCTATCTAGGTTTAACAGAAATGCATTTAAGTACCTATGTTACACTGTAGACCGATGGACATACAATATTCCGATATCATGCCCTGATTCTAACTTTGATAATTAGAGTAATATTGCAACGAGCGGCATGCGATCTATGTAAATTAATTTGATGGCATATTGCGGTGGCGTCATCTACCATAACCTTTCAATAATGCCAGGAATTTTGACACTTAACTGTAGTCTACATCCAACTGATTTGGTGCATTCCATCTATTGAGAGTATATGTATACCTGATTTGGTGAAGGCTTTGCAGTCATTTAAAAAAAAAACAACTTTATATTAGGATCACAACCTGTATGGCTGTGTGACACCCGTAGTGGTCGCGGCACCATTTGTGACACCCGACCTCTTTCAGTCACGACGCCAAAATGTGACGTCGGTCCTTTGTGGCGGGCTAACCCTGGGACATCGGTTGAAGTCTTGTTGGGTTCTAGTACCAACTTGTCGTACTCGGCTCGCTTCCAACGCCTGGTCACCGAAGCAACTGCTTTGATCTCGATTCAACCTACCCACGTTGTGATTTGATCTTAGATTGACGAGATCAATCAGACGTCGGGCCATAGTGCCAGCCAAATCCGGGTCAAGGTGATACTGCACAATAATTGTAGACAAAAAAAAAAAACAAAAGCACAAAAAACAACTTCAAGGCGAGCGACTGGTAAGGAATAGTGATTAATTTTATGTCGGTTTGTTGAGTTACAGGAGTGCGTCTCTCTCTTTCTCTCCCAGCCCGAAGAAGAAAAAAAATGTGGATTGTAACACTTTTTGCGTTCTTAGCTACTTCTAGATATCTGGGTTGTTTTTCAATAAGGTCGCCTCTGGTGGAGAATATAAGTCAGACTTCTATAATTTGTTCTTGGTTAGAAGTCTAAGTCGGAAACTTGCTTTGGTGGGACATCTAAAGTCGAACTTCAACGAATTTGTTCTTGGTTAGAAGTCTAAGTCGGAAGGCATGGAATCGTGCGGTCACCTGTGCGAGGCGTTATGTATCCGAGTCCCTTTGTCTCTTGGACTGACTGTACTCTCTCTGACTGACTCACTGTCCTGGACTCTTCACTCACTTCTGTACTGGACTGTTTAAAACACCCGAAGACGTTTGCTTATATGGACGCCGATCAAAACCTGACATGGGGTCGGACGTGGTGTGGCCACCACATTGATTTCAAATCCCCAATAAGGATTTTCTTTGTTTTCGGCCAAAAATAATTATCATTTTCCATATTTGGAAATCTTATTCAACTCCCACCCTCTTCTGCTCTCATATGGGTATCTCACCATACTTTAGAGGGCGTCAACGGTTTTCCCACTTACTCGCAGTAACATCTCATACCTATCCTCTTAATGGGCGGTGGCAAGCCTCCTCCCTGCGTCACATGATCACCTCCGCCTGCCTATTCGGCCAATAGGCGTCAAATGATAATCTCAATTTTTATCCAACTTCACGGCATATGGATTTCCTCAACTAGGTTTCTCGCCAACATTAAGTGGACGGGACTTTGGCGAAAATTGGGTTAATTAAAATAAACACAATAACATGGCTCTACAAACGACTTTCAACAGAACACAGATGTCCTTTCCAGCCGACCTCTCTTGCTCTGTGTGCGGTCGGAAGACGACCCATCAAATACTGATAACACAAGTTCGTCATCCTGAAACAGAACATGTTTTATCTGCCCAAAAGCTCTGGGATTCTTCACTAGTTTTTACGACAATGACCATCAGAATTTTTGTGGGTGGCCTTTTCTTTCTTTTATCATCTAAGTTGTTAAGTCCTGTCCCTCTGCTTCTTTCTTTTCTTTCTCTTTTTCCTTCCTTTGTCCTCGCAGAGAATTTGGCATATCTCAGCATTAAATTTCAGCGAGAAAGTAAAAATGATTATCTTGATTCGCACTTGAAAATAACAAAACAAAAAAATCCCTCTCATCGATCCCCTGTTTCGGGAAAATAACAAAACAAAAAGAATATCGCTCAGTATGTCTTTCGTTATATCTATCGGTCTAAGTTATCGCTCAGTATGTCTTTCGTTATATCTATCGGTTTAAGTAATCCCCGTAATTAACTTCTGTGGTTAATTAATTGGTTAATTAACCTGCCGTTTCTAAATAGTGTTACAATCCTCCCTAACCCATTTGTGTCATTTACTTGTAAATGGCATTCAAACCCAACTACACTATTTAGCATGCATCATGCACCTGTCCCATGCAGTCGTATTCTTTTCATTTCTTTTTCACGCTTTTACATGTAATGTATTGTTCTACTTCATTTTGTTCTGTTTTACATGCAACGTAAAATTATTTTATCTTCTTCTGTTTTCCATGCAATATAAAGTTCTTTTATGCAATTTTTTTTTATTTTTTCATTTTTGAAGTGTGCGTGTGCCGGTGGGTATATGTGTGTGGTTATTATGGCTTGTTCTTCTTGGTCAATGTTCTTCTCTCCGCTGTGGGTTTTTTTCCGCCGCACGTGTTGGTTCTGCGTTGGCTTCTTCCGTCGGCTTTTCTGCAATTCTCTCGTTGATTCTGTATGGGTAAAGAACACTGCTCGGCATCTCCCTCTCGAGCTGCTGCATGCTCATTTGATTACTGCGAATTAATTTCGTGCTACTTCTAACCTTCCATACTGCTACACCGCCTATGGCGATAATTATGAATGTACCCATCATTGCTAACCAACTTATCACGATCTGTTTATCACCTTTCCAAGCCATATCTTCCCTACCCAGCTCACTTAGCTTATTCCTCAACTGATCCATATCGATCGTTTCTATCGACTTCATCAGCGCCGGTATTTTATTCAAGGTAACATTGGGGAATCCCTTCAATATCGGTTCCCATAGCTCTGTACCATTGACTCAGCTTCTGCCAATCATTTCTATGGTGGAATCCTTCTCTACCCGTTCCTCCTCTATCCCTCTATCTTGCTTAATTCTTTACTCAGCCTTTCCATAACTTTTCCTAAACTCGTAACTCTCCAGCTCTCTCCTCCTCTAACTAACTCCTAGCAGATCGAATGGCCCGGACAGGTTCGCGTGGTTCCCTCCAAGGATCGTTCTCAATGGCACTATAGCTGGCCAGTTATCAATGCCACTAAATTTCTTCCGTCCTCCGTGAGGTGCAATTCGCGCCTCCATCCCCTCCATCCACATCCACCGCAGTCAGACAGTAGGTTTTGGATGAGCCAGGGTCGTTATCTGACGACACCTAATTATTCAACTGAGATTTGGACTTCTCCATTCCTCACAATCTCATCTTCCGAGTTAGTTCCTCTAACCTTCCCTTAATGTTTTAATTTCTCTTCAGGGTGTGTTTCGCCTATTCTCTTTTCACCTGATTCTTCCTTCCCCTTCGAGTCCTTGCTCTGATCTTCTTCATTACTTCTTAAGTCTAGGTTTAATTCTCTCCTATCTCTTACTCTCTCTATCTCTGAGTTGGGAGGGGGTTCTGATCCTCTTCCTCCCACTCACTGAGCTCTTCGACTCGGTTCACTATTCTAATGGCACTAATTCAGCTGCCTCTATTACTACCTCACACAGAGTTACCTCATTTTCTTCTAGGCCCTTCCCTTCTACAGGGACCAATTGCAGGGTTCCTTTTCTTGTTTTCTTCCATGACATTAACCTACCCTTTCCCGACACCGCCGTTCTGGGGGTAGCTCTACATCTTCCTCCACCACTATTGTCATATCTTCTTCCGGTGGGCATCCCAATGGCGTTATCTCGCCATTCACTATCAGCACAGAGGGGTTGAACTCTATTCGAGCCTTCTAGCTCCGAAGTCAATCTTCTCCCAAGATTGCTTCCGTACACAAGTTGGGGGTTACGTAAAAATTTTGGGTGCTTCTTAATTTCCCAATCCTCACAGGGAGCCTCGCCATCCCTTTTATCACCAGGGGGGCTCCATCTGCTTGCGTGACCTCTATGTCTGCTTCCCGTAACCTACTCTTCCGTTTCACCCGCCTGTATGCTTCCTCTTTCAGCAATGAAACAGATGCTCCTGTGTCTATCAGGGCTTTCACTGCCCTACCCACTATCTCTGCCCCACACGACAGCTCCTTCACTTGCGTCAGCGAAGAGAATACCTTGGCTTTCCTTTTTCTGGGTTCCCACCTCTGGGCCATCCCAGCCATAGGCGCCGGTAGCAACAAACTACTTTCACTATTCTCACGTGGGGGAGTTCTGCGTTTTCTGCACCTGGACGGTCCCGGCTGGACCTCTCCCAGTCTTTTGTGGCTGTTCCTAAGGACACAATTCCTCTTCAGGTGCCCTGGTCTTCTGCAAAACCAGCACCTTCTCGTTGGGCTTTTAACCGCAAAGTGGCCCACCTGACCACACACCCAACATTTCACGCTTCTTCTCTTTAACTGGGCCACCCACCCTCTGGGTTCTGGTGGGACCTGTCCTCTACCTGGGTGGCTCCCCCGGCCACATGTGCAGCGTTTTATATTTACTCTTTTCAACTGGGCCACCCTCACTCTTATTTCTGGTGTGGCCCGCTGGCTTTTCCCTGGTTCTGTCTTATGGGCTCAGCCTCCTTCTTAATTCTGGGGTTATCTTTTCTTAATCAGCACCACTTAGCTAGGTGTCCCTTCTTCCCACACCTAGTACATCTATCTTGTTCGAAGTCGCAGGCAATCCCCACTTCGTCGGACATTCCGCTGCTCTGTGGTCCTCATGCCCACAGGTCCAGCAGACTAGCCCGTATCGACCCGGCGTAGGCTTATAAAACCCATGCCTTGTCGACCAAGCCCTTCTTGTGGGATCCTCTTCCCACACCTTAGGCTCTTCCACCTCTAGGCTGACCCCACGACTCCACTCGGGGGCTCTACTTCTTACCCCCTTTCCTCCGACCCCTCGACTTATTTCCTGTATTTTCCCACCTCTTTTTACTTTCTCCCAGACTCCCTGACCCTCTTTGGCCAGCGCTACTGCTGCCGACAATCTCAGCGGTCCTTCCTCGTCACCGAGTGCCTCAACATACAGATCAGCCATCTGTGCCTGCATGACCGCATTATTCCTCACAACCTCTGGGAAGGCTAATGATGACAGCTTTTCCGCTCAGGTCCCCAATTCTCCAGGGGTCTCATCCCGCAGCTGCGTTAACTTCAAGAGGGCCCTCATGGCCTATATCGCTGACCCTTCGTCGGCGAATTCCCTAGTTAATTGTTCTTTCAACCTTTCCCATGGATAGTGGGGCTCATTAGTCAAGAGTCCCCCTACGAACTCAGACGCCCTCCCTGTCGTGGCACTATATGCCAGATAAAGGGTTTCTACGTCCGACAGTCCGTAAATTACTCGGCTCTTCTCTAGAATTGATAACCAGTTTTTAAAATCCCTTTTACTACCATCAAACGCCGGGACCCTTGGTCCACCCAACAATCCTCTCAAGTCTGCCGGCAATACCTGTCCAGCCCCATCCTCCTCGACGTCTACTCTATCCGACTCATAGTCAGACATATTTAAACGACAAGAAAAAGAAATCAAAGCTAGAGCAGCAACAATCGAAAATGGGAGATAAACCGAAAGAAGTGTCCTACCTGACAGAGGATTTCCAATTCGTTCTTCTCAGCTTCTGGGCTGTCATACTAGAGGGTCTGAAACCGTATGGTTACAATTAACCAAAGTCCTTTGGCTCCCACTCTAGTTTTCCTCAGTTTGTGTACTTAAGACGCCGAGCGTTGTTCACTTCGAAACTTTCTGCAAATCTTGTGGCGGTGGTCGCTCTAGGGTCTGATCCTGGTTGTCACGGCACCATTTGTGACACCCGTACTGGTCGCGGCACCATTTGTGACACCCAACCTCTTCCAGTCACGACGCCAATATGTGACGTCGGTCCTTTGTGACGGGTTAACCCTGGGACATCGGTTGAAGTCTGGTTGGGTTCTAGTACCAACTTGTCGTACTCGGCTCGCTTCCAACGCCTGGTCACCGAAGCAACTGCTTTGATCTCGATTCAACCTACCCACGTTGTGATTTGATCTTAGATTGACGAGATCAATCAGACGTCGGGCCGTAGTGCCAGTCGAATCCGGGCCAAGGTGATACTGCACAATAAATGTAGAGAAAAAAAAAACAAAAGCACAAACAACAACTTCAAGGCGAGCGACTGGTTAGGAATAGTGATTAATTTTATGTCAGTTTGTTGAGTTACAGGAGTGCGTCTGTCTCTCTCTCTCCCAGCCCGAAGAAAAAAAATGTGGATTGTAACACTTTTTGCGTTCTTAGCTACTTCTAGATATCTGGGTTGTTTTTCAATAAGGTCGCCTCTGGTGGAGAATATAAGTCAGACTTCTATAATTTGTTCTTGGTTAGAAGTCTAAGTCGGAAACTTGCTTTGGTGGGAAATCTAAAGTCGAACTTCAACGAATTTGTTCTTGGTTAGAAGTCTAAGTCGGAATGCATGGAATCGTGCGGTCACCTGTGCGAGGCGTTATGTATCCGAGCCCCTTGTCTCTTGGGCTGACTGTACTCTCTCTGACTGACTCACTGTCCTGGACTCTTCACTCACTTCTGTACTGGACTGTTTAAAACACCCGAAGACGTTTGCTTATATGGACGCCGATCAAAACCTGACATGGGGTCGGACGTGGTGTGGCCACCACGTTCATTTCAAATCCCCAATAAGGATTTTCTTTGTTTTCGGCCAAAAATAATTATCATTTTCCATATTTGGAAATCTTATTCAACTCCCACCCTCTTCTGCTCTCATATGGGTATCTCACCATACTTTAGAGGGCGTCAACGGTTTTCCCACTTCCCCGCAGTTACATCTCATACCTATCCTCTCAATGGGCGGTGGCAGGCCTCCTCCCTGCGTCACATGATCACCTTCGCCTGGCTATTCGGCCTATAGGCGTCAAATGATAATCTCAATTCTTATCCAACTTCACGGCATATGGATTTCCTCAACTAGGTTTCTCGCCAACATTAAGTGGACGGGACTTTGGCGAAAATTGGGTTAATTAAAATAAACACAATAACATGGCTCTTGTTATCACAAACGAATTTCAACAGAACACAGATGTCCTGTCCAGCCGACCTCTCCTGCTCTGTGTGCGGTCGGCAGACGACCCATCAAATACTGATAACACAAGTTCGTCATCCTGAAACAGAAAATGTTTTATCTGCCCAAAAGCTCTGGGATTCTTCACTAGTTTTTACGACAATGACCATCAGAATTTTTGTGGGTGGCCTTTTCTTTCTTTTATCATCTAAGTTGTTAAGTCTTGTCCCTCTGCTTCTTTCTTTTCTTTATCTTTTTCATTCCTTTGTCCTCGCAGAGAATTTGGCATATCTCAGCATTAAATTTCAGCGAGAAAGTAAAAATGATTATCTTGATTCGCACTTGAAAATAACAAAACAAAAAAATCCCTCTCACCGATCCCCTGTTTCGGGAAAATAACAAAACAAAAAGAATATCGTTCAGTATGTCTTTCGTTATATCTATCGGTCTAAGTTATCGCTCAGTATGTCTTTCGTTATATCTATCGGTTTAAGTAATCCCCGTAATTAACTTCTGTGGTTAATTAATTGGTTAATTAACCTGCCGTTTCTAAATAGTGTTACAGCTGTATGCATGGTTAGAGTATATGTATACCTGATTTGGTGAAGGTTTTGCTGTCGTTCTTTTTTTAAAAAATAATATCAGGATCACAACCTGTACGGCTGTCAGCATGGGTATCTTACCCTTTATCAACATTGGAAAACCATCCTATTAATATTTCTTTCTTCATGGGCAAAAAGCGATGGTATTCTAGCAGTGCGAGTCTAGGTTTTAAGCATGGACGAGCTAAAATTATTAAACAATGACCTGCGTTTGGTTCTCTGGCTTTTAACCTTCTGTGATCGATTATATTTTTATACTGAATGACATCATTTATATTTGAATGTGTCGTAGCGTAATGAAGACTTGCTATGCTTTTTCCCCATGTGCTCACATCTAAGTCTGAATCAGAATTGCTAGTTGGTGCTTAAAATCTAACATTATGATTATCTTCTGATTCTAAACAGTAGTGGTTATCATCTTCGCACTGTAACGTGCTAGCGTAAATTTCTTTTTCAGCGAATCTGAGTGGGTACAATTTTTGTTCTCTTTTTTTTTGACTTTGTGGTGAATTCAGGTCATGTCCTTTCCGACTATCTTGTTTCGAAAACTATTATGCAAACTCAGATCTGTGGTCATTTAAAACTTTCACATAATCTTGCAACTATGATTCCTTTGCCAACTTTAATAAGAGTATCAGTCTCTTTCTTCTTATCTTTATTTACAGTACTAGCTGATCTCCGAAAACCAGCTTCTGTTTTCTCTCAAGTTGTACTATCACATTTATTAACATATTCTACTAAATGTTTAAACACTACAAGGACCTCGAACCACACATGTAAGAGGGCTTCTAAATGATGTTAATACACGTAGGAGGAGATTTTAAGTGCAGTTTAGGAGGATAAATAGGAAGAATAATGGCAAACCTTAGACATGAGGATGCCTTGCAAAGGTTAGCTGCTTTAGGGAGTCTGTTCAATAAAGTAACGATTACAAACTCTCTGAATGGCCGTAATACGAAGGGAATAGGTGAAATGGTGGGTCTGGTGAAGGTAGCGAGAGGCTTGTTACAGTTCGTCTCTGGGTAAGGGGTTGTTGATAGGGTTGTCTTCATCACTTTGTAGGTTATTAATTCTCACCTACAAAGCGGTGTAGACGATTCTGAAAAATGGGTATATTTTCAAAACTCTAGACGACCACAAATTAGTAGCTGATCTAGCGCTGAAATCTCAGACGTAGAAATATTTGACTGGGAAAATCAAGTTTCATCATTGACGATCGAATCCTGAACTATCACCGATCACGGTGAACGGAGTATCCTCGTGCCTTGAACGCCTCTTGGGACTTAAACTGAACCCAGACATTAAGTGGAACTTGAACAAACGATCCATCGTTACAGATGTTAAAACATTACAGGTTCCTTGTACCGTTCCACTATGTACCTGATTCATCCTGCTATCCTCTATATTTACAAGATAAGGATCAGAACAAAATGGGGTACTGTTAGTATATAGTGACAGGAGCCGACTTAACTTTACTTTCCAGTTGCGATAGAATCCAAATACATTTCTGTGCTCTTCTTACAAAATTATTTCCCACTCAACAACACCTTTCTCGCAGATGAAACGTTCGAAGCCTATCACTGATCCATCGCTATTTCCATGAAAATTGCCAGGACGAAATACATTCCTTAGTTCGACCAGTTACAACCTTCACGGCAAAGAAGCACCGTGCAACGAACTTTGTAGCGAACCACCTTCCTTCCCTTCGTATTTCATTGGTAAGATGTAAGTTTAACTTGAGCCGCTTATTCTTACGAACCGCTGCTTCGTGAAACCGACTCCGAAGAAGATTTTTCCCGATCACTAAAATCATAACCTTTTCATGTCTAAGCTTAACTGTTATCTTCACGACGTATCCGCATAAACTGTGCCTCTTATTTTGTAATCCACTACCTCGAGTGGCTCTCGGTCAATACTAGAAAGTGAGTAGGTTTAACCCGGGTATGAGAGAAATACTCTATGGTTGGTCTAAACTAGTTTATATAAATCGTATTTAAGCATCGCATATATCCTGTGCATATTTCGTTCATATCCTTCTTCCAAAACAAAATTCTATGATAGATTTTTTTTGCGTCAGTCTTGAATGCCACCTTATTTTTGAGGGCTTTATGGGTCGTAAGATTGATGGTAATTTGTAAAATATTTTCCAGACTTCTTGATATTTTGTGGTTTACATATAAATTAACTTCAAGAATTAATAATTTTTCTTCAAGTCGTGAACATTTTTGGTTCTCCACAATTTACACTCCTTTGTTGCTCTTAGTTAGTATATCTTTTGGCTATCTCTACTAATCCTAGTTCTGCAAACAATTTTACGTAGCTTTCGTGCTGCTTTTCTCTGTCGTTCTTGTTCTCAGTTGATCCTGTGTTTGCCATATTCTCTAAGCCTTCCTTCCTTTTTATAAGCCCTAAGAATTTCAACTGATGCCTATTATATGTACGTTTCGCTTCTATCTTCCCTAAAACATTGTCGTTGCTAACATATTCAGTCCATGACATTCTTAAAATCCAACTCTAGAACGAGGTATCCGTCGTCACTTTTTCATATATGACCAGATAGTCCATGATTTCTCTACCATATAGACGGCTTGATATTACATAATAGTTCAGTACTCCCTTTGTTGTTTCTAACAAATCTTCCCGTTTCTTAATACATTGCATAGCTTTTGTAAGGCATCTTTTTTCTATCACAAAGCGACTTCGGATTTTCGTGTTGCATGTTCTGTCATCTGTTAAAACATTTTTTAGATATTTAAATTTTTTATACTTGCTTGGTTTTCGTATCTCGAATATGGAATTACCTTGTTTCTGACAACCATATAGTTCTTTTTCCTACTAATAATTTGAAAACAGTTACTTCGAAAACGTAACAACTATGACTAAATGCTTAACCATAACTGGTATTAGAACGCAGTAATCTTTACGTTATTACGATTTCAAGTCGTTGATGCTTAATTAAACTTTTCATGCATTAGCACCTCTGGATATAATATATAATGACTGAAAGCATGAACTCATTATTAAAAATATATGCAGTCAGAGAAAACTATTATCTCACCAGAGATATATAAGTTTACGCCTCGTATTTAGCCGTTTATAATAGCATCTATAAAAAGTGAAATATTTATATTAATATTTATATTTTGAATAATTATTAATACGTTTTTTATGATAATTTTAATAATAATTATCATTGGTATTATTATACAGATATGATGTATGAAATAATAACGATGTTTCTCTCGTGAATAAATTCCGCATTTTTATGAATAAAGGTTACCTCGATTATACAACATTTCTTCATTTACTTTCGAATTAGGATTACTTACATACGTTTTTTTTTTCAAATAGGATTCACTAAAGTAACATTTTGGAATCCTGAATATGATTTTAATTAGAATTATTTATAAAATTTTAAATCTTTTAAAAATCTGTATTAACATGTACCGACTAGGTGATATCGTAAAGAAGTAAAAACTATATTTCAGTCAAATATCATAGACAATAGACGCATGGGCAATCATGTATCTTTCGATATATGACTGACGAGACAGATTTTTTACTGAAGTCGGCTACTATTTCTTTCTGCGGTAAACTGCTTGCCCACCAAGGCAAAGACTCCTCTCTATCCTGCTATTTCAGTCCATAGCTGGGTGGAGAAGAGATAGATTCATAACTTTTCCAAGGGTATTTGTGCGTAAGTGAATCTAACGAACTCGAACTCGGCTCCCCGAGTTTTCACTCCGAGCCGATATCCATTACACCACAACGCAGATAAAAATTATAAAAAGGGCATATTTACTAATCCCAAATAGCAAAGTTTACTAATTCATCGACACCCAGTATTTTAAAAATAATTTTGACTTTTTTGTATCTGGATATACATGTCGGTTATAGTACATAATTACACCCCGATACACACTGTCGAATTTGAAATAAGAAAAATAAATGACGTTACACAGAATAATGAAAACCTAACAATAATAATGTGCAAACCAGCTGGGGAAACCATT
>OZ038481.1:105692093-105699593 GCA_964036315.1 Acanthosepion esculentum
GATATAAATATCCCGGGGGATATCAATAACTGTAGCAAGATGGTTTGTCAGTTTTTTTTTTTTTAATTCACCGTCACCAATCTGACTTTCCATTAATGGAATGAGGAGATGCCATATTCTTACATGTGTTGGGATTTTTTGACGACACTATCTTTATGTTTCATTAACACGGCAACAGATAAAAGTTCTTCAATCATTGACTCAGTCAATGCTGATTCGTGATTCATCATCGAATATCAAGTCATACAATCATGCGTATTGCATATCCGCTTCTGTGCAGCTCAATGCAACCTGGGTTCATTCGATTTAGCAAGTCGTTTTCCTCATCTTTTAGCATTTCTGCATAAAAAACGTATTTTATTCAGTAGATGTCTTGTCATATCGTCAGGAAACTTGACCCCTGCTACGATCCTTCGGACATTATTTGTTTTCGTTAGCCTATTTTCTGTTTTTGAGATCTATTGCCTTGTGTTTTATATCGTGACTCGTTGCTATATTCCCTGGACGAGCGGCACGTTTTTCCTTTAGGGCCATGCCATTTTATTTATACATATGACTGGGAAGAACTAACAACTTTTAACACACAACATGCTGGATTTTCGCTATGAAAATTGATAATCGTTTCCCCTCTTGCAAATGACAGTTCTACCAGTTGTTTTGGAAATAAATTCGCCTTCAATTACCAAAATAGAAGTTCTGTTCCGAAAGAATTCTTCTTTAGTTGGATGTCTATACAAATTAAGAACGCCAATTTAGTGATCCTGTAATGTAATTTTTACTCTATTTCATCGAAAATATACGTCATTAATTTAAATAATTTGATATAATTAGTTATGCATACCGGTTGTAACAGCAATATTGTCCAAACCATGTTACAGCATAGTTGCACATCCGACAAAATGTTTATATATATATATATATATATATATATATATATATATATATATATATATATATATATATATATATATATATATATATATGTATATATATATATATATATATATATATATATATATATATATATACAGGTTATCCACAAAGTTTGTGTGCACTTTAAGAAAATTATAACTTTCTTTGTATTTGCGATATAAATAATTTGTAAAAAATATTAGAAAGAAGTAAATCCATATTTTGTAAGGTTTTATTGAAATTTTATTTAAGTTTCCACATGTCTTCCATCATTAGCAATACAAAGGGTAATACGATTTTGCAGTTCACGGAAAACATTTGCCAACCGATTGACAGTCATGGCTTAAATCACATTAGTTATTTTAGCTATTAAAACTAGGTACATTAAACTTTATAACAGATTATTTCTATCGCAAATACAAATAAAGTTATAAATTATTTAATGTTCACACGAACTTTATGGACACCCTATATATATATATATGTATATATATATATATATATATATATATATATATATATATATAATTCAAAATATATATATATATATATATATATATATATGACCCAAAAAACAAACACCTAACCTATCACCTATCCTCACCTCTACCAAATATCTAAATAATCCAAACCAATCAGGAAATTACAAATGTAATAAAACTCGTTGTCTAGTTTGCAAACACTTAATAACCGATAGTGTATTTTCTGTACCCAACTCCAATATCAAAATACATCCACCTCGCCTAACCTGTGATAGCCATAATATAATTTACTACTTATTCTGCACAATATGTCCTAAAAATGGATATATTGGCGAATCTGGAATTAATTTTAGATTTCGTTTCAACAATCACAAACTATCCATACGTCAAAACAATCCTTATTCCCCCATAGCTGACCACTTTAATCAATCAAGACAGTCATTAGACAGCTGTAAATGTTTATTGATAGATTAAGGTTTTAGTTCAACATAGACACGAAGAAAAAAAGAGAAACACTGGTTTTAAAATTAGACACATATAAACTAGGCTTAAACAAAGACTCTGTATAAATATTTCAATAGTTAAACAATTTCTTTAGATATAGTTAAAAAACCTTTTTAAACAACATCTAAAATACTACCGTTAGATTTACGTTAGAAATATTCAAACACAGTTGCATTCCACATCACGTGATGTCCGCGTCTCGCGACGGACGCTACTTGTAAACAAACTTCCGAACAGAGTTATTTAATCATTTTCTGAGGAAGGATCGAGGCGATCTGAAATATCATATATAAATATATAAAAACATATAAATAAATACTTTCACAAAAAAAATAACATTTTTTTCTTTTAATTTGCAACTTTTCAGTTGTTTATCTATATTATATACACACACGCACGCACGCGCACACACACACACACACACACACACACACACACACACACACACACATATATATATATATATATATATATATATATGTATGTATATATATATAATAGAAATTGTAAGGAGGATTTAATAATTATAATTAAGTAATTCATTGAGTCTGAAAGAAACCTCAACAGAATGAAGAAAGCACTGGACGGTCGTTTCGTCCTATATTTGGGACTCATCAGCAGTGCGCATCCACTACCGAGAATTGAAAACCTGACAGTTAGGTTGTCAAGCAAACAGCATACCAACTCTTCCAACGGGCCTCGGTGACGAAGAGGTAGCAAATCAGACTCAATATAGCGCCGCTCGCTCACATATACCGTGGTGGAACTCAACTGAAATTTTCTGTAACCGTAGGATTTTGCACCCCGGAGCCACGACTACTATCATCAAGCCGCTCAATCTCAAGCATTAGAAGCCGGATCAAGCAATGATACACATATGACAGAACTTGTAAGGAGGATTTGATAATTAAGTAATTCATTGAGTCTGAAAGAAACCTCAACAGAATGCAGAAAGCACTGCACGGCCGTTTCGTCCTATATTTGGGACAGTGCGCATCCACTACCGAGAATACATATATATATATATATATATATATATATATATATATATATATATATATATATATGTATTTAAAGACATTTTTATGTTTAACATTCTTTTTATCGATACAAATATTTAAGTAAATGTCCCTTTTATAATAAACAGGATTAAATAACATTTACCGGCTTGAATGTCCGAGAAATTTTCATAGAAAATATTCGTCCTCCGACAGGATTCGAACCTGTATCCTATACGGAACCATCTTGACGTGCTTTAACCGATTCGGTTTTCCATGAATATTTCTCGGACATTCAGACCGGTAAATGTTATTTAATACTGTTTATTATAAACATAGAATTTACTTAAATACTTTTATCTATAAAAAGAATGTTAAACATAAAAATGTCTTTAAATAATTGTCGGACTTTTCCCATTTCATAATATGTATGTATGTGTGTGTGTGTATGTGTGTGTGTGTGTGTGTGTGTGTGTATATATATATATATATATATATATATATATATATATATATATATATATATATATATATATATATATCAACGTGTTTTAGTGGATTCAGCCTCGCCCAAGAGACCCAAAATGTCGATTTATTAATAAAAGGAGTGTTATGAATATAAGAATATGAATTTGAAAGGGAAGATTTTGATCGCATGGAGAGTGGGTAAGGAATGAGCTTTGACTTGAGGAGGTTAATATTGTTGCGTTCGAGGAGTCATCCACGCAGGTGTTTGCTCCCCGCGGTATCTGGAGAAAAAGAAATCTGAGTAGAATTCCTTAGAATCAGAACACTAAAAATGAAGGAGGATGAAGTCGATGAATTTAGAATGACAGTGCTTAGTTGTAATATACTGCATTTGTAGAAATAAAGAATTAACAGAAAATCTGTCATGGAATAGACAGGCCATATGCTTGCGACTTTGTCTCAGTGGAAAAGATTCTGTAGGGTGTAAAATATCTCATTTCTGACAAGGCTGAGGATGAAATTTGAACTCTGTCAAAGCGGGAAATTCCGTTTTGGGAAACTCCAGCCCTGATATGACAGGAATATTTTTTTTTGTTATTGTTTTTTTAATATTATTTTTTGAAAATAAGCCACGAGTCAGATGTTCTCTGGTTCCTACCAAAATAAAGTATGGATATAAAATATATTAATGGAGACAAATTAAAAAATATATTATTTACCAACGCATTTGGTCATTTGATAGATTCTATCAATGTAAATGTCAAGATGATTTTATTTTACAATTATTTATAATAAAAAAATATCTTTTTCTTTTTCAATGAGAAACAAACGCATTAAAAAGAATAGTATTTTATTATTTTGAATCTAAACATATTGTCTTTATGCAGTTTAATTTTTTATTTATATCTGAATTTTAAGTAATTCATACATAGACTGACAAGCACGTACACAAGCACACACAGAGACAGACAGACAGACAGACACACACACACAAACACACACACATATATATATATATATATATATGTGTGTGTGTGTGTGTGTATATATATATATATATATATATATATATATATATATATATATATATATATATATATATATATATACTGTCTGTGAATGACATAATTTAGCTCTTGAAAATATATTTCAATTGAGCACTATAAACAACAGCCACGTGCACTAATGCAAAGCTCTTCAGTAAAATGAATGGAGCACTTTGGCTGATGGGCATTTGATTACATTTGTAAAAAAAACAATACGCTAGATTTAGTTGTGTAACTCTACCGAGTGAAGATAGCTCTGGTTGACATCAAATTAGTTGTGTTTCAATCCTGGCTTGAGGCATTCGGAAGTCTAGTCGCACTGAGGAGCTGTGATACAGCGAAACAGTACTGTCTGTGAATGACATTATATATATATATGTGTGTGTGTGTGTGTGTGTGTGTGTGTGTGTGTGTGTGTGTGTGTGTGTGTGTGTGTGCGCGTGTGTGTGTGTGTTTGTGTATGTGCGTCCGTAATTAATAAAAACTCAAACATACCTATTAAGGCAAAAACAGTCTAGAAAAAGAATGTGTTCATATCATACGTACAGTGCAAATATACTCGATATTCATAAGAAAATCGGCGCATCTTGGGTGCATTTTGTGCACAGTCCTCTCCAGTTTTCTTGTAACTGAAAAAGTGAAAATATTGCTTAAATATAATACTTGAATTTAATTTGAAATTATTATTTATTTTATTTCATTTATTATATATATTATTATTATTGTACTTATTTGAAGTTAAATATGTATTGTTTATTATTATTTCTTTCAACTTTGTCTACGGTTGACAGTTATTTCTGAATTAGTATAGATTTGTTTTTGTACAACGAATCTGAATATATTTTGTATTATTTTTACTCTGTTTTTGTTTTGATCTCTCTCTCTCTCTCTTACTATATATATATATATATATATATATATATATATATATATATATATGTGTGTGTGTGTGTGTGTGTGTGTGTGTGTAAAATCAATGCGAACGTCACTGTGTGATTGTGTCACTTTTTCAACTTTACTCTTAGAGGATGCAGCCCAACGTGTCGTACCATTTCTGAATCAGGCTGACTCTGTAAGGAAATTAAAAAAATTTTGGTCGGAAATATACCCTCAATTTTGAAATATTGCCTTCCCAGTTTTCATTACTGCCACTTTTTGCGGATTCCGCCATTTTGGCTTCTCTTGCTAAAATCAATTAAATGGACACAACTTTCTAACTTTCAATAGATTATCTTCAAATGAGAAAAAAATACTGTTCTCAAATTACAGTTGTTCAAAATAAAATTATCCGTGTTTCAACTTTACTCCTAGCTTCTGACACGCAATCCTGAACTTTTGGGTTTCCCAAGTACTAGACTAACAGTAGGCATCCGTTTATCTAACAAGGTACGTCCTGTCTAGCCAAAATTCAGTTCTTTTGTGGTGGAAGTGGAGTGATTGAATTTGGGGCACGCTTGGCTCATATTTTCATTTTTGTCTTGCTGCTAACTTTTTCCCATATTAACAAACCTTTCGATATTTTTGTCTGTTTCTATATATACGGATATTTCGTAATTTATTTTGCTTTCTAGAGATTTTGTATACCTGCCGTTTTATTTATTAAAAAAACATTAATTTGGGGGTGATTCTAAACACTGTAATGTAAATAATTTTTATTTACATACATTATATATGTTTCAAACGTTGGCATAGCCGGTTTGATAGTGAAGACAAGCTCCTACTATCAATAAAATGCTTACGTAACATGCGTCTCATATAGCTACGTTCAGCTGCAAGCCGGAGAATGGGCAAACGCCGACAGCCGACGCCTCATAAACATCTGCTTCGGGTAGATGGATCTGGACAGATCAAGAAGATAGGGGAAGCAACAACGGATTGTTAGATGAAATGAAAACAGAAAGGACACTTATAATTACCATCAGGAAGAGACATGGAATTTCTAGGACACATAATTAGGAAAAAGGGCTTTGAAATTTTGATACTCACAGGACAGTTTGAGCGCAAGAAAGACAGAGGAAACGATGCATAACATATCGAGCGGGCTTGAGTAAATGGATTGCAAAACAAGGTTTAAATGAGATAACAAAAAAGACAGCATTTATTATAAATTACAAGGGACAGGGGAATTTTGGGAAGCAATGGTCATTGACGTAATGCAGGAACACGGGCGATTGAAGAAATAAAAAAAAAACAATGAAAGATTTCAGAAAATGTAATAAATATATAATCCTGGTAATGCAACCGATTATATCATAAAGACACGTAAAAGCAATATCACGAATGCGTGTCTGAGGCAATATAGTAATTATATGCTTAAAAATTATATGTAACAGTGATGCTAAAATAATGAGTATAAATTCCATAAAGAAATGTCTACACTGTTCAAAAATCAGTAATTTCATGTATATTTTAATGTCGGCAAAAACGCTTAAAATAATCCTAAATACAAAGTGCAATAAACAGAGATTAGATTAAATCCATAATCTGTACTTTGGCACAATTATCTGAAGAATTTTACGTGAACTTTATACGGTTTAATATTCGTACGCTGGCCACATATTTTGACTAGGATGTAGAATATGATGAACATATCGTGTGTTATTTCACCTTGAAAAATATAGGTATTAATATAATAGCGTGTCATAATAGATTTATATATTATAATCAATACACATGATTATAATTTATTACAAACGTAATATATCTTGTTCAGAAAGCGATATAATTAGAGCTATCGTAATAATTTACCAACAAAAACAATTATAATACAGACATGTCTTTGAGTAAGCGCAGACGCCCTTTACGTATTCGTTTTAAATCGTTTTCTTTCGTTAGTTTTACATTCTATACTGGAAAATATATTTAGACGTCTCACTTTCGAAGAGACCCTGTACCGTAGAATGCGAATTCTGTGCACACCTAGAAGAGATTCGGGAGTTTTATAGAAATAAATGCTAGCGAAGATTCGATTTCAGCAGCGGGAAATCAATCTGGCGCCGTGAAAGTGTGTGCTTGGAGGGAAGAGAGAAACCAACGGCACCTGTAACAGAATATCAAACTTTTCTTACCAGCGCACACGGACAAGGGCGT
>OZ038481.1:105707093-105734593 GCA_964036315.1 Acanthosepion esculentum
AATCTACATCTATTGTAGTTTTTTTTCGCAATGGTCTCAATCCTTTCACAGAGACAACAGTTCCTTTATTTTTTTTCGCTCTCTATCTCTCTCTCTCTTTCTCTCTCTCTCTCTCTCTCTCTCTCTCTCTCTCTCTCTCTTGTGTGTTTCACGAATGGAAATCTTTACCTGTATAAATAATCGCGAGCAGAATACTTATAAAATTGTTTTAATTCTTGGCGTTTTTTATTTATTTAGAGTATCTTTTAATCAGCGGAATTCTATTCATCAAAATAACCACATTTACAACCGCTATAGATTTTCATTTACTTTTACACATATTTCATTTTTCTGGTTCAAATCTTTTGAATTGCATAGAGCTACTCATTTTACATTTTAAAATCCAAAAATATTTTATTCTATATACGCGGACATCGACTTTGTGTTTCAGGATTTTTGTTACGCAGCCGAAAACAAAATGATTGTACAGTTAACTGTGCCGTTTCCTCATTAGCTGATTTCAGTTTCTTTTTTCTTTTAATTTTTTTCCTTCATCTATTCATCATGAGCATCACAGTCACATGATTTACTCTAAACTTTAGGAATTATCTTTTGTTCCTTCCAAAATATTTGCTTGCTTAGTTCTAGTTACAGCTAAGGAATTAATACTTAACTGCGTTGACAGTAGACCCATTTAGTCTTTTAGATACGATTTCCGCAGTCATATCATCTGCAAACCATTATGAATTTTGTTGAAACTCAGTAGAATATCCATTTCATGATATTTTTCGCTGTGGTTCCTCGCCGTTTATTTCTCTCTATTTAACAATCGGAATGTTGGGAATATTTTGTAAGAGGCATTATAGCCAATCATAAGCTGTTTATAACTATCTCCAGCAATAAATATCAGAGCATAAATTAGCAGCATATTAAAAAGGCTAAAAGTATTGGTCAAAGTGCTTAGGGCAATAATAATTACGAATAAATTCAGGAAATCACTCAAAACTGTTCTTTGACTATTTTAGTTATGTATCAAGGAATACAAATTTGAATTCAAACGGCAGAGAGTAACATCATATAGCCTCGGCACAATCCTCATATATTCGACATTATTCTAGGTTGATTTATGCATTAACATTTTGCCTGCTCTATTTCATGCCCCCGGTTATGAGATGTACAAGGCTGGAATATACTGCCTAGAGAAAGATACTCCCTTTCCAAAGATATTTACTCTATGTATTCTAACAGTCTCGGATTTATCCCGATTCCTTGGTTTTAATATTAGCAATTAAGTTTGAAAAATATTATTTATGTTTGAAAATTATTATTTAATTCTGACAAACATTGACCGCGAATTCTATTAAATTAGATAATATCACAATCATTATCTGTTTTTAGAATAGTTAAGAAAATTATTTTGTAACAGGTTATAAACTGACCTTCTGTTGTGCAGTTTAAACTATTCTGTAGTATATATGCAGGTATAAAATAGGTTAACATCAATCATACAATGTATATTGGGGGGGGGGGGTTCTAAACTATACCCGCATATATTTTGAGATGTTTAATCATGATTACTTCACTGGAATATAATTCTATTCATTGTTTCATTAGTTCTGAATTTCAGCTTTCGATTTGATTTTAATTTAAAAAAAAAATGGACTTCAGGTATTCAAATATAAATATACTGAACATCTGATCAGTAGATAAATTGAACTATCCATGACTCAAGGTCAATGAGGACGTTTTGAGATAAGCGGGTTTAAGAGACAATACGAAACGATGAATGTGGGCTGACAAAACAAAATAAGATTTTTATCTTCAAAAGAAAACAAGAAGTATAAAGAACAAAATTTCACAATAACGTTTCCTTGCTTTTTTCATTGCATCGTCACCGGTTAAAAGATTGAGAGCGGAAACATCACGAAGGAAATATTACTATTGTTACTTTGACCGTTTGCTCAAATCTGACTCTTGTCCTTTCGTACGCTCGTGAGTACGCGTACGCGCGGGCACCCGCCCGCACACACATCTTCAAACACGCACATCTTCAAGCAGACACACACTCGCTCGCAAGCACACATTTTCTGATTTTTATTTGTCTTTTTGGGACTGTCTTTCAATCAATAACCTCGACTATTTTGGAGAAAAACGCATGACATTTTACTGCACAATCACCAGAAAAGAAAAGAAAACGTGAACTGTAGAAAATGATTGTCAGTGAACTGATCGCTGGAAATTATAAAAGCAAGTTTCATAGAATTTTATATCCTAACATTTTCTGCCTTGTGACGCTGTCATTTAAAATATTGTCATCGATATTATTGCAATGATTTTCATCGTAACTATGTCCTGATCATTTTTACGATGATATCGTTTTTCAGATACGATGCAATAAATGATACAGTTCCATAATATTTTATGCCTATTACTGACATTGTGGCAAAGTCCTGATTCTTTTCCAGTTCATATCATTTTGTATTTTTTCTCAATTATTTTCATTATTTTTATAACGTTATCAAATACTGAATTTAATTGATGAACAGTATAATATCATTTCATCTTAATTGTTGATTATTTAGATGGAAAAACAACTAAAAACAAAATAAAACGTTAATACAAATCTCTTCAAAATTAACGAATGAAACGTTGGCCGTTTAACAGAAATGTTTTATTGCATTTTTCTCCTTTTGATATGAATTTGTTTAGCATTAAAAACATTAGTATCGTTTGATTTGCTGAATCTTTCACAACTTCGAATGAAAAAAAATCCTGAATCCACTCTCAGGTTTTGAAAAGTTTTAATTAAAGCAATCACATCCCTTTCAGTTGACAAAAACTAGGCATATCTTTAAAGAAAACAGAAAATAAAGCAACTTTAGAAATCTTCCGTGATATAAGAACAATACAATATTTTCATGGAGAATTGGAAACTTTCAAGACTTGATTTGACATATCACAAATAAACTGCATCCAAAGAACAAAATACAGCGAGAATTATATCTCTTATTGACGACTATTTATTTTGTTAAAGACGAGGTAACTGATCAGAAATTAATAGTTGGCATTACAATATGTGATATTATTAAAATGATCCTTATCTTTTCTTTTCAATAAAGATGTAGCATAGTACTGTGGATTCCGGGAATGGAATCCTGCACAAATAAATAAACAACGCCAGTAACTGAGATAGAAAAATAAGTGTATTAAACGTAAGAATACAAACTTGAAGTGAAGATTACTAGTCCAGGAATGCGGGTTAGTAGAAACTATATGTACAAGTCTCTGTAAGTGAAGCCGTAATTATCTCTCTCTCTCGCTCTGGACTCTCGTATAACTCTCTGTGAACTTCCTGTGTACTGTCTCCGTATCTCTCAACGTATCTCAACCTGAAGGTATTATCTCTGTCAGTATAAGTATACTTTAAACGAGTCCATCTTGTGTAAAAGGAGTCTGCCCCACAACACATATGAATAAATATTTATTCTCACAATAATACTCTTTGTTCACATACAGTGAAAACGGGGCGAGCAATAAAAGAGAATTATTAAATAAGAAAAAGACGAGATGTCCCTGAATATTGGCAGTAGAAGAAGAAGCTACCCACGTAGATTAAATAAAGGTTCCTTTCAAAATTCCTTGAAGGTTAACGTAGAGACAAAATGTCATAATAAAAACAACAAGGATGCAGGGAAAAGTCTCCGTGTAAGTAATATAAATGATTACAGGTTTAAATTTACAAATATCATCAAAACCATCCTATGGTTACTATTTATAATGTTTAACATAAAACTCATACATCCTAATTTAATCAAAGTCTGCTGTTGCATTATGGGGAGGAAACTATTCGGTAAACAATTCTTTACATGTTATCAAACGAAATAAAAGTTATTACGAAAACATGAATCAATTCCTCGTAGATAATTTATCCACAGATGTACTTGATATAGCCGGATTTTAATAGGTTTTAAAGCTAAAATTTGAATGGAAAATTAACTACACCTTTTATCATATTTGTGTATTTTCATTGGTGAAAGGACTCCATACGACAAGGAAAACTAGTCGCATGTACGTGCATATATTTTAGGGAAAACTATTAGAAAATTAAGAAAAAAGATTTCCATGTACGCATTCCATTATTTAGGACTGCAGATTAAAGAAAGAAACGCATCCCACGAAACATTTTACCATTTTGCTATAGTTCTTCCTAAAATTTTTCTTGATATAGAAAAGTTGCATATTGTTTTCTTTCACATATATTTATAAAATTGAAAAGCTCAGAGTTTCCACTGTCACCATCAAAGTAGCTCTCATGTAGGTAACGATTACAGAGAGTTCGAAGATTGCATAAACGACGCTGAGGTATATTCGATTTGGTACAGAGTACCCGAAATTTTACTTGAACATCTCATACAGATAATAAACTATATAAATTATAGCTAGATCTTTACATATGTCTTTACATCTTTCAAATGTCTAGGGAGTGTCTTGATCTCAAAGCCAATTACAATAAATTTACGCCCTGGCTCTTACAATGAATCACCATTCCTGACAGAACTTCTATTATCAAAGTCTGTGATGCCTATTAAAGAAATAACCTCATGGAAAGTAAAAGAAAAATAATTTAAATGAAATAAACTAGATAAAAAAGAATTTATAATTCCCAGCATCGTTCCCACGAATAGTCGTCCAAGCATAAAACATTTAGACCGATGAGGTTCTAAAAAGACAAAATGCGTCACAAGAAAACTTTTTACACTTTGTCATAAATGTTTCCACTAACAATAGTGAAAAAACATCAGTTAAATATTATTTACTTATTTTATCTTTTTTCAAAAAAGGGTGCACTGGCTGTACAAGAGTTTTACTAAATGTAAATTATAAGTTTCAGTATCACTTCACAAAACACACACATACGTAAGTGCGTATATATATATATATATATATATATATATATATATATATATATATATATATATATATATATATATTATAAATTAACTGGTTTCATTGCTATGTAGCGACGAAGCCATATTTTTAAATCAGTTAATTTATAATACTTATTCTCTGTATATTTATATTCAGCACTGTTTTGTGAAAATAAAAATTTCAATAAGACCGGATTATATATCTTACTCTTCTTCTTGTTTGTACTATAATATATAGATGGTATACTGAATGCTGCAGAATATCATAATATCTTGGAAGCGAATTAAATGATTTCGGCTGAACTTGCTCCTGATTGGACCTTCTAACAAGATAATGATCCTAAGCAAATGGGTTTATCTCCAAAAAACTCTCAAAATGTAAACATATTATTTGGCTCTAAATAGCCGGCTAAATGTTGAACAGCTTAAATGAACAACAACAAATATTCAATCAGCACAAATATTTGTAAATAGCAGGACAGCCAGGGACCTATAGCCCTTGTGAGAAACCAGTTGAGGAGAAAGAAAACTGAATGCAAACAAGCCTGCAGATGTCTAGTCATGGGCGGATGAGATGCTTATAGAAACCAACGGCTAACAGGCAACTCAAAAGCCTGTAATTTTTCATCATATGGCATCTTCACTGGTGCAGATTGTTCGGTAAAATACTTAGAATTACCCTCATTCGCAGTTTTCAGTGGGAGAACATAACTAGCTTGACAGATAGAAAGAAAGAAAGGAAGAAATAAATAAAGAAAGACAGAAAGAAAGAAAGAAAGAAAGAAAGACAGAAAGAATGAATGAAAGAAAGAAAGAAAGAAAGAAAGAAAGACAGAAAGAAAGAGAAAACAGAGAAAGAAAGATTGCGTTTGTTCAAATCTCTCCTTGGTCGATTTTCAGGAAAGCGAATCTTAATTTATCTTAAGTGATCGGTGATTTTTGGAAAGTTACGCAAAGTGATACTACGAGTTTAAGCAACTCGTGCAAGCCAAATTTGGTAGCCGACGACGGATCTTCTAGCACGAAATTACAAGTCATTGTGACCAAGTGTTTCAGTTCTCCACGTATATATCATACAGTTATTTATATTTTATAGAATTTTTAATACATATATATATATATATATATATATATATATATATATATATATATATATATATATATATATATGTAAGTCTACTCAATTTTAAATACATTTAAAGACTTTACTATTACGCATAAAATTAACATTATTTAGGCATTAAACGATTTAAAATTATCCATTGATATCCTTTTGATTATCCAGAGATTAAACGTTCTCCATCAAACTTTGAAAAGGACACGGTTTTATAGATTTATATATAAGTGCTCATCCTATAATTACTATTAATTTTATCATATACTTTTTTTTTTAAATCGAAGATGAAACCGTTAAAAATTACGAAGTTAATGAAATTTACCCATGGAGTCGCTTCTTCAAAATATATACTGAAAGAATAACGCATACTGACATATTGATGGTAATATCCTTCATCAAAAGTCAAAGCTGACTGGCGTATTTTTTGTGCACATAGATTTTAAACTTTATTTTTACGCAATATATCATGATTAAGGTGAGCGTGATTTATTCTGATCTTGAAAAACATTTATTATGAGGGAGAGAGAAAGAAAGAAGTAGAATGAGTTATAGAAAGTGAGAATAGGCGATACTTTCAAGAGCAATAAAATTCAGTGTATTTTTGCTTCCGTCAACTCATTGACCTCCCTATTTGAACTCTCTCCCAGATATGTGATGTTTGTTCACACGTTGTTTTAATAAATAAAAACAATTCTTTCTCTGTAGACTTCTGTTTATTCTGTCTCGATAAATGTTGTGTACGTGATGGACTATAGCAAAGTCTTTTTCGTTTTCATTTCATTAAATGTTTTGTTGTCTGTCAATATCCTTTTGTAGCTAATTCTTTAAACAATAAACAATGTCCTGTAATAAATATGACATACTGACGCTCTTGGGGACCCGAATTTGAAGTTTGGAGTTTTATTTCTATACGAAGTAATTTGTATTATTTTAGCGGGTCGTCGTCTGATAGATGAAGCATAATAAAAAGTGAAAGCAAAGAGAAGTATTTAAATGTTCAGACATTTCCACCTTGGGTAAAAATCATGCATTTAAATATTTTCTTATTTATATTTCATTGAACATAAAGAGAAAGAAAAATAAAAAAAAGTATTAAAAAAACCAAAAAAAAACAAGAAAATTTCTTGCTCTTTGGCTACGATTTAGAGGTTAGAACTTTACTTTGCTTAATTTTCAATGTATACAGGGGGAAAGTCATAACGAAAATGCCTTGTTTAAAACACCAGAATAAGATACAGAACATGAAAATAGTGTTGGCGTCACAAATAAATGCATCGAATGAAGTTTTTATGATGGTGTTATTAAATAAAGACCAATATCTATCCTGTAAACATGTTTTATTCCTTGATTTCCCTAAACTAAAATCAGTTGTACACTCTTTCCCTTAAAGATTGATAGTAATAGTTAATATTCTAACTTCATCTACCCCCCCCCCATTAGCAATGTTATCACATACAGACTCTTAAAAGCACAGGTTATGTAGCATATGTTATTTACCACAAAAGATCACTGTCCCACGCTGGTGCAACAAACAAGAGAGAAAATATTCTGAAAGAAGTATAATGATCTGCGTCGTGTTTTAATATAAGAGTTGCGTTCACTATTTACATTATTCGGACTATTGTCCTCATCTTTGTCGCCATATTTATTACAACGTTTCTGACGTTGTACACTCCGGCCTTCTTCAGGTGATTGGAATGACGAACTGAACCCTGGGGTAGACTGTTCTAGTACCACGTGCCAGGTTTTTAATCGATGTCAGTTATCAGAAACGTTCTAATAAATATGGCGACAATGATGAGGACAATAGTCCGAATAATGTAAATAGTGTACGTAATACTTCATCTCAGAATATAGACAGATACTGAAGAGTTGCGTTGTTATTTAAACTGATGGGTAATTATACACCCTATTTCATGGAATTCAAAGTAAAAATGCTGATCTCTTTTGCGGCATGACTAGATATTTGGCCTAATGATCAATAGAACAACCTTTGCATATATACACAAACATTTGGATTTTGGCGGCTGGAAATTGACAATAGTTAACGAATGAAAACCAATTTATTCGTTGTGAAGGGAATTGGGCCACAGAGAAATTGGATGCTCCCACATCCTAACGTTGTCTGTTCAATAAGTTGCATCTCTTAGATGGCTTACCACGGAAGGTAAAACGATACACTCGACTTTGGGCGATCGTTGTCTCGAGTATGTCATACTTTAGTTTTTTCATTGCCAAATACGCATCAATCTGCAGCATCTCAGTCACAACACTTCCCAAGACCAGAAGACACTTTAAAATATTAACCACAAATGTAAGAAAAGAAAGCCAATTGCCGTGACACTAATAGCACTCACAGCAATACACCAGTACGAGACATCAATTGACAAATGACGCTCATGTTGCCAAAATAATTTACCATCTCAAAAGCACACAACATTGACCAGAGTAATACACGTCTTATTACAATCTATATTACAATCTACATCAGTGGTTCCCTAGTGGAGCGAGATCACTTTTAGGGGGTGCGAACCCTTAGATTTGGTAATTTAGCAAAAATGATAATTAAATTGAAATGTTTAACCCTTAACCGTTAAATATTCAAATCTATTTGTTCATTATTTTTGCTGATACCTTTAACCATTTTAACAGTAGCGGAAGTGAAAACAACTCTTTTAAAAAAAATTAGCCAGTGTAACAGTAATTTGATGGGTGAGCCTCTTATTCCTTTACTTCATTAAGTTCCGAATTCTCTCTTGAATCCAAATTTGATGGGTGCTGGATTCTATTACATTGGTTATTACATTAGTTATTATATTGAAGATGGTTATTACATTCGTGTGTGTATTTTACTTTTTCTATCTATTTTAGATTATTAACCCTTCATCATGTAAAAAAAAATGGAATGCTGACTATGTGCGCTTTGGTTTCACTTACACGGGAAATGATGAATTGCAAAAACCCCAGTGCATACTTTGTAATGCTGTGTTTTCCAATATGAAGCCATCGAAGTTGAAAGAGCTCTTTAACAACAAGCATGGTGGAGTTGGTGTTGAAGGCCATGATTTTGAATCACTGAAAATTGAAAAAATCCCGATTTCAATCTCAGGGAACCATTCCAAGATTAGGTTACGTTTTGTTGTCAAACCACTGCTGCTGGCTTCATAGCAAATGGCATATAAAGAAGCCAAATCAAAAAAGATCCATAAAATTGAAGTAGAGCTGATCAAAACATGTGCATTAGAAATGACAACAACTCTTCTCGGCCAAGAAACAGGAAAAAAGCTCGAATTCGTGCCGCTATCAATTGATGTCATTCATAATCGAATTGGTGATTTGAATGATGATACTTTTGATCAAGTTATCTCAGATGTCAGGTCGAGTTCTTTGAAAATCTCTCTCCCGTTACATGGATCAAATGATGTATCAAACTGCATTCAAGTCATTGCATTGGTTAGGTATGTCAGTGATAGTATTGTGAAAGAAGATGTCCTGTTTTGTGAAGAGCGGAAAACAACCAGAAAAGGAAAAGATATGTATCATTGTGTGAAATACTTCTTCGCCAAACATGATTTAGATACCCAAACTATTGCTCCTATGTGCATTGATGCTGCTCCTGCGATACTAAGCAATAAATCTGGATTTTCTGCACTGATGAGGAGATTCCGCACCTGCAAATCCCCCACTGTTTCCTTCATCCTCATGCTTTGCAAGCGAAAACATTGCCGCTAAGGTTGAAAAAAGTACTCGACACTTGATTAGGGGTCGGGTTCTGAACCTCCGCATTTTTAAGTTGTTTTGTGAAGAACTGGGAAATGAATACACAGTTTTTGCTTTGCCACACGGGGATCAGCTGTCTCTTACGCGGATGAGCTTTAACCCGCTTCTTCCAACTGCGGGAAGAAATCAAAGTTTTTTTTTTTGAGGAACGTGACTAGAATGTAGTTGGTGAATTGGAATTTTAAAATTTCAGGCAAATGCTGGCTTATTTGATTGACATATTCACTCTTATGAATTAATTGAGTGTCTTCCCAATGAAAAGATATGAACATATTGAAATGTTGCGAAAAGCTGAAAGCTTTCAAAAAAGTTACCTCTTGGGCGTGTACGGGTGGAAAGAGGTAATCTTTCAAATTTTGCATCACTTGAAATTGTTGATGATAATGGACCTCTAATTCTTACTGTCCGTGAAGATATTGTGGCTCACTTGGAAATGCTGTCAAAATCATTTGATGGCTATTTTGAAGCTGGAGAACTGAAGATTTCAGGAGTAGAGATCATGAATCTCACCGCCTACCATTTGAATATGTCGGATGATGAGGAGCAGAAGGAAGATCATATTGATTTGCGGACAAATCGTGCTCTTCAAATGCAAATTGGAAGTAAAAATTTTGGAGGAGTATTGGTGTTCAGCAATGAATATGTTTCCAAGACTTTTTGAAAAAGCACGTGGAGTCCTTATTCCATTTGCAACCACATACTTATGTGAGTTTGGATTAAGCTCCCTTTTATCAATCAAGACAAAATCTGGAAATCGTATGAATCCACAGGAATCACGTGGATCGCTATCAACAACAAAGTGCCATGTTTTGACAAAACCATATGCAAGAAACAGGAACACAAATGTCATTAGATTAAGATTTTATATTTTTTATGTAAATTTCTTAATGTTAGATTTTATTTTTTTGAAATTGTTTAATTTAAACTTACATTAAATGAAAAACTTTATCTTTTGGTATTATTTGATTGTATTTAAGTTTGTTATTTTCTCTCTTTTTTTTCTTCCTTTTCATGACATTTAAAAATTAGCTTAAAATAAATTTCTTGCTCAAATTGAGTATAAATTGGCTTCTTCATCTTCATATGATATAACATTTGTATACATACATATATATATATATATATATATATATATATATATATATATATATATATATATATATATATATATATATATGTGTGTGTGTGTGTGTGTATAAATATATATATATGTATATCTGTATATATATATATAGAGAGAGAGAGAGCTAGCTAGCTAGCTAGCTAGACAGATAGATAGATAGATAGATAGATAGATAGATAGATAGATAGATATAGGGGGTTCGAGATCATATAAATTTTCTAGGGGTGCGAGGCATAGAAAAGTTCGAGAACCCCTGATCTATATCCACCACTGTCGCCACAAGTAATAAAAACATCTCCACTAACAGCTAGCATAAAAGATAGTATAAGTACCATTTTCAATAAATTATGAAAGAAATGAGAAATAACAAGTAAACCTATAGAGGGGGCGGTAATAAATCTCTCCAAATCATCGAGAGTGTTATCCGTGGTAATAAATGATCGAAATGCCAGAGATATTGTTTGCTTTTTTTTTCCTGAATTAGTTAAACAAAACAATCGTTCTATCACTTACAATGACACATTTCGACAGCCCAGAATTTAAAAGATGTAAACAAAAGTGCTGAGCGATGGAACCGTGTTTTTATTTTTGAGAATTCCCTCATGGGTCTCTGAGATTCAATAATGTGACAACATTCTATAAATGTATAGTTTAATATGTTTATAAAATAACACATCCAGATTTGTCACTGAATTTATGCCTTTTCATATTACATTAAATATTAATTATGCGTAAGATGTTCCTTGATTGAAAAAAATGATGTGATTTTATCTATTGATAGTATCCTTCCTTACATTATATAAATGATATAATAATTTTAGGATATTCCATGGGAAATTTACAGAAATATAATACGCTTCTTTTTTAATTGATTATTTGATAGAATAATATCAATATGTATCCTGAAGTAAATGATATAACCTAACAAAACTAAGAATATACAATACACGAATTAAAATTTAAAAACTAGTAAATTTCAGTAATTAATCGAATTAAAAACCTCCATGTTCGGCAAGGTTTCACTCGTAAACATAAAATAATTGTACATTTTCTGGAGGTAAATATATGTTTTGATCAATTACACTATTTACATTTTTCGGAATGCTGTCCTTATCTTTGTTGCCATACTCATGAGATTTTGACCGTTTTAAGCTCCGGTCTTCTTCGGCCGATTGGAATTTCGAATTTTATTTCGTACACAAGGGTAGATATTTTCTAGTTCCATGTGACATGACTCTTGGAGATATCTTAGTATTAGTTACCTACCTTTTAACTCAAGTCTCTAAGTTTAGGTTCACCTCTCCTGTAGCCAGGTATTGAATTCACAACTGTTTGGATCAAGTCAATGTATTCAATCAAAGCTTATTCACTGGCCCTTGTGTCCGTAAAGAAGGCCGCAACGTACACGGACGGATACGTCTTGAATATGGCAATAAAGATAAGGAAAACAGCCCGAACACTGTAAATAGTGTAAATACTTACAATACCTCATCACAGAAATATATACAGAAATGTATTGATGTTTCATATATTGTGACAATATGTTATTGATTATACGAGATTCTCTTAAAATGTTCGAAATATGAATTTACGAAAAGGCAATTAGTAAAAAAAAGGTGCCATGGTCGGTGGGAGGGAACCTAAAATTGTCCCTCAAGACGCATTCATTTGGATAACTAGACAGCTGAACTGTAGGCTTACTATGTTCGCATTTCTGCACTTTCAGGAGACAATCCAAAACAAACTTCCCACTGTTAATGGTTGATCTACATCGAGATAAGTCAATAATTTCAACACTGCAATACTGACTGCATATTCCAGTTTTCTTCTTCCATGTGGCGTTTCCTCCTCAAGACGCAGAGGGTCACGTTTTTCCAAAATTGTCTGTCCTACCTTGCGATTAATAAATTTTGACTTTTTGGTTATCTCGCCTAAATATTGTTACGCCTTCCATTTTACTCAATTTTACTAAGCAGGTTATCTTCTGTTTTCTTCTGTCCATCTAGCCTTCAGTCTCTCTTGTGAATATCAGATTTTTTAAACCGTCTTTCCTTATTATGCATCCTATATAACAGTTGATTCTGTACGATACCCACATTCAAAAAAGTAGAGACTTGATGTAATGTGATTCAACGAAAGGATGTTGAGACCCTGCAAGCAGAGAGCATGTAATAAACGATGACATATTTAAACCTGCCCTAGTCACATGGGGTGATTTGTTACCCAGAAATTTTTTAAGTACTCATAATTTCTAGATGGGAACTTGTTTTTTTGCTCCGTCTCACAATTCTTCTGACTCAGTGAGGATGTGGATCGCACGGCGTGGCGCAGTTATAGCCCAGTTGTCGTTGGAAGACGGATACGTCACTTAATCTCCTCCGAGTTTCCTGTCTTCCCGCCTGAAAATCGAAGGCAAGTTAATATTTTTATATATATATATTGCCATCACACACACACACACACACACACACACACACACACACACACACACACACACACACACACACACACACACACAGGGGCGCACGGGCGTGCACACATACACATATATACACACATATATATATATATGTAAATGAGTAAATGGATGGAAGAAGAAACACTGGGACGGATAATAAATAAACAATTGTTGAATAGAGGTACACGGGAGAGTAATTCGTGGAGAGCAATGATCAACTTGCATAATGGCCATATGTAAATGGATGGAAGAAGAAAGACTGGGACGGATATTAAGTGGACAGTTATTGCTTAGAGGTACAAGGGAGGGCAACTGGTAGAGATCCATGATCATCTTACATGAAGACCTTGAGTAAATGGATGGAAGAAGAAACACTGGGACGGATAATAAATGGACAATTATTGCTTAGAGGTACAAGGGAGTGAAAGTGGTAGAGAGCAATGATCAACTTGCATAATGACCATATGTAAATGGATGGAAGAAGAAAGACTGGGACGGGTAGTACATGAACAATTATTGATTAGAGGTACAAGGGAGAACAAGGCGTGGAGAGCAATGATCAACTTGCATTAATGACTTTGTGTAAATGGATGGAAGAACAAACGAATGGGAGGGAATATCCCGTGTTGTAAGCCTGGAAGTGCGGGTGGTGTAAGGTATAACGACTCAGAATTGTTAACCGGAGAACCGACTTACAATTCCCGTCGGGTTCGATATATTCACTTACGAGCAAATACTGTGGGGAAAGGAATGAGTCCGTCTCTCCTCATGAGTTAATTAGTTAGATGTCTATTACTAAATTATTATTATCCCTAACAAATCTTACAATCTAAAAAATATATATGTGCAGGGTGCGGTGGCTAAAATGTCGTCTAAATTTCGCAAAAATGCAAATAACACTGACATCTCATTTTAACAGATGCATTTACCAAAATTATACAAACATATCTTAAAAATAATTAAAAGTATATTTATTCAATAAAATCGCCATAAGCTTCAACCACGACCTCCAGCCGACTTTAGGATCTCCTGCATCTCTTCTGGAAGGTCTCTTTGTTTAATCTAGTGAATGGTGTCATAAACCTTGCCTTCGATTCATCTTTGGTATTACAATGAGTTCTGTTGGTCTCGCCCTCACCTGTGCCCACGCATATTAATCAAGTGTGTTTCAGTCTGTGGAGATAGATGGCCATATGTATGGGGTAATTTGGTCACATATATTGTCTGACAGCCATGACTCGCTTCACCTGCTTGTGTGTCATTGTGCAGAGTTCTGTTGCGAGTTTAAGTATCTCCCGGCAGCCACCCTCTTGACGCACGGCACCATTACATCCTAAAGGCAATTTATGTAGGCATCGAGTGGAGTCTGAAACCCTCACCATATTATTCTGGATTTATTTTATTATCCTCATTAAACTCATCCAGCTCTTTTTGAATCCTCTAGACTCTCCATTATATTTACACCCAAACACTGTAAAATGTTCATATTGAAGCTTCCGGTGCTAATTCAAAGCAGTATATCATGTTGTTTTCAAATTCCAGCGGAGTGAAATAACTCATGGTACTCTTTTCTCACAGACGGTGCCCAACTCATTTCTTTCAATGCTTGCCTTTTAAAAAGAAACTTTTAGTATTGAGATTTTTTCTCTTGTAATTCATCTCTCATTAAATCAATGAACCCTGACCACCGCTTTCCCGATGTTAAAGAAAAATGACGTAATGCCCAGCCACCGGTTGAACGATGGGTAAACACCTGTAAATATTTTTTTTTATTTACAGTGAAAATTTACATACCAATTATTTTCGAATTCTATCTAGGAGCTCTAGCAGAAGGGTTAAAATTCTTCAGGAACGCCTGAATATATATTCTGACTCACAAGAATTTATCCTCTCATAAAGAATCTAGCTGCGGCATCATTAGGTAAAAGGATCAACCCTATCTCCAAACTTGAGGAAAACAAAAGAAGGAACATTATATCAAAATAATAATGATGTTGTTGGAAAGTAAGGCCAACTATACGCTAACATAAGAAAAAAGTCTGTGAGTGTGAATTTCTCTATAATACGCTGAGAACGCTCTTATAACGAAAGTATTGGTCAATATACAGACTGTATAGTGTCCAATGCTTTCCTTATTTTAGTTTTGTTATTCCTTCTTTGACTCTTTTTGTGACATTAACTCAAAACAGAAAAATGACAGACGCGATATAAAGACATATGATGGGCGCGTTTCAAACGAGCCATTTGCATTTTCCTGACACTCTTACCCATCTATACTTGATTCGCCATATTGAACAAGATTTTAAATAGGGGCGTATGTCTTTAGAAGATGGCTATCTCTGACAGCTGAGGCAACTAGAGATCAGACCAAGCGTGTCGATAATTCTTCCCATTCTTTCTTTCTGAACACACATTGTGCCACCTACCCCTGTCCATTCTTTCTTTACATATCTGTCCCTTTATTTTATTCCACGTTTTACTTTAGTATTTATTTCTTGATTTTCCCAAACTACTGCCACGTGGTTGAGTCGGTCTGTCATGCGTCTCTTCTTCAGTCTTTCTTTTTTGCGAAAGTTTACAAACTTATACAATACAACACCATTCACTTTGGTTTCGTTGGTTAATATTCACTTTCTTTTTACATCGCTTTTCAACGGTAATTTTTATCTCTTATCCATTTATCACAATTTTCCTTCGAAAATCTTGATAATCTTAATTACCTGAATCGTTCTCCATAAATTCTCTGCAGACAAACGTAGTCCAAACAGTAAAATCGATTTTCTCTTTTAAATGTTCCTTGTGCTTTTCGTTCTTTGAATTCTGATTCTTTACGGTTACTTAGCTGTTAAAAACACAGGAACCCCTTTAATATTGCACATTCTTCGTTTTCTCATTCTTTTTTTATTACGGATAATTTCTGTTAAATCTTTTGAGCAGAAATATTGACTATAGAGTAACAGCCTGAACACATTAGGTGTTGCTCTTGTATTTTTAGTAGAATGATGGATTTATTAATCCAATTTGGCACACAGTATTTAATTAAGCCGTCTTACAAAACTGGGTGTCAAACAAAAGAAAGTCTTCTAACCAACTATTAACCCAAATCCGTGGAGGGGGGAAAAGATGAATCATAATCGTCACGGGGTTATATGTACGAAAGTGAATGCAAAAGCGCCGGTTTTAAGTTGAACCGTGAACTTACCACTTTTGCACCTATAACCGCCACGCTACGCTCACATCCAAAATTATGGAAATTATGATTAATTTGGGATTAATCTGCGTAATTCAGGTTGTCGTCTGTACTCATTGACAATGTCAAAGCAAAATGTAATGATTTCCAAAAGGAATTTTTAAATGATACTTACCTTCCCCGACATGGTGTATTTTAACGCAAAATTATTTTTTTTAGTAAAATTTGGGTAACGTTATTAAAGTTTCTTTTATTTTTTAAAATTTTACATACACCTGGAATTAATAGAAATCCAAATTATTAACCTAAAGTTTCGAGTCATGTTATTAACAGTATCGTCGGATAACGGTTTTCTTATGTATTTCATTCATGGAGCTAAACTCGTCCAATCATAACTAAACAGTCAGCTGTATACAACTATTTTCTCAGATGAATGTTTCAAATATATATATTTTTTAATGAGATCTTGGCGAAAAGAACGCCTTTTCGAATCTCCTAGATTCACACCACAGAATCACAATGAACTGTACCAAATATCAGAAATCATATGAAATCACTGAGTACATTCAAAAGCAGTAACAACTAAAATTAATTGCAAATTTAACTCGAAATGAAAACAAATACATAATCACGATATAGACGGTGAACACACGACTTCAAAGTGAAGGCTAGGAATGAAAGCGCCAAATATACAGGAAGAGTAATAGCAGTGTCTGGATTTCATATAGATTTCATAAATTTCAACCAAAAGCAAAACTGGCTGCTCGGCCAATGTATGAAAAACTTTTCCTTAAAAGTCAACGGCTATCATACAGTTACCATTATTTGTAACGTTTTTATAATTTGACGCAAAACAATTTTAAAACGTGGATAATCATTGCGAATATGTACTAACGCTAAAAGTAAGAAAACTTTAAAAAAGTATTTCATGCAAAGTATGTTAGTTTTCTTTTGTTGTAAAATAAAATAAAATCATCTCCATAATAACACGTGTAAATTATCTTTGTCTAAATTTATCTCACAAAATATTGTTTGTTTCGTTGAAACAAAATAAACCTTTCCCGAACAAATCAATTACATTTCAATAATACGAATTTAGTTATCTGATTAAAATTAATTTAGAAAACAAATTCAGCTTCAATTCTTGAATTTGAAAAGATGATAACATGAAATTAAATTTCAGTTATTATACTACAAATCTTAGAATCTCAAGACACAAACTGGGGAATATGTTAAAATATGATTGTGATTGTTAATTTTAAAAGTTAGAATCCATGATAATGGCTACAGTATACTTGCGCCAAGCACATAGAAATCTACATTTTACACTACCTTTTGAATTAAATAACAAAATAAACATTAAGGGCTTAATCAGTTTTGTATTTTAGCATACATTTGTGAAGTTAAAATATTTTCCAAGACTCACATATGGTCTGAGCTGTAATGATCTATTCTACAGATTGGAAGATTTTCCTTTCATCTCCGGGTAAGCGAACCGAGTAATTTGGTCAGAAAAATGGATAATTTAAGGGCATATATCATTTCGATAAAGGAATATAAATCAATTTAAACTTGTTTGTGAAATACTGTATGAAGGAGGATTCAATTTAGATGAGATATACTTAAATAAATCGGATCTGCTTTAACTTCACACTTATTTAGCCGATGTGGTATATCAGGATTCAAAGTTTGGATAAATTGTGCAACGGCCACAGTTTATTTTGTTTTCTTTAAGTAATTTTAACTGTCTCAATCATTACCAAGAAACAGATTTTGTCAGTCTGATCTGTTAGATTTCATCTTGTTGGCTACATCCTGGTATATTTAGACCGATAGCATTGCGTAAGAACAACATTTAACATATCTCCAGTAACTTCCCCATATACTATCAGATCTCAACAACGCCTGTGTCTGTAGAGTTTCAACGCTTCTCCGGTTCTATAACTCATATATTATTTTTTTAATCATTTAACTCCAAGGAAGTCGGGAGCGACACAAGTACGCAGGGATTATTGTGAGTGAAAGTGAGATAAAATACTGTCTATAGGGGGATTGGGAAGAGGATAAAAGTTGAACGAGGTTCAAGACAAGAGAAGATGGAAATTGACATTGCACTTAGGTTTTTGGAATTGCAATTATCAGTGAAGCAAAAAGCGGAAGAGAATTCCAATGTAGGAAAGTGTGGACAAAGAAATATTTACAGTAGAAGTGGCGGTTGCATTTACGTATTTCAAGAGTAAAAGGGTAGGACCTAGATGTCAATATAGTAGCACACTTACATGCATGTAGTCGGGACACCAGGGAAAATATCTTCTCAGATCAGTTGCCATGAAAATATTTGTAGAAAAGACAAAGCCACATCAAGTCCGAGAGAAAGTGACCGAATTAGATTTGCCAATTCAGGATCGATTCAATTGCAGATTCTTCTGTAGATTTTGTCAATATCATCGAGCGACCAGTAGGGGCAACATACCAAATATGGCAAAATTATTCATAGCACGGACGAATGGTAGATTTGTAAATGTGGAAGATGAACTCTGATAAGAAAAAATAAACTTTTGTCATGATACAATGAACCAGCTTTACTTGCAGTAGATAAATCTATTGATTCAGTGCAGTCAGTAAGAAACGTGAAGCCAAGCAGGAGCAATAAGAAGCTCACCTGGAGTCGTGCGTCAGCCATCCTGATGGCGGAAAATAAAGTTTTTCTATGGTGCTTAATTGAGAGCAGTTTTGTTTTGAAGGTATAACAATTTACAAGCCATTTCCTAACACAGTTACCCACTGATTCAAGGTACTTTTCAAGAGTTCTGACAGATTTGTATTGAAACAGGAGTACATTGTAATGTCATTTGCATGAATGCGTGCTTGGGAACTGATGACATCAGGAAGATCATTGATGAAGATCAGAAACAGCGTAGGTCCCACTAGAGATCCCTGAGAGGCAACCGCGTTCGAGTGAAAGGATCTTGAAGCGGACCCGTTCCGAACGACCTTCATTTCAGCATTTGATATGAATGATTTGATTAAATCAAACAATCGTCCTGCAATGCTATGGCACTGAAGCCTACGTAGAATACCAGGATTCCAAACCCTGTCAAGGACTTTCGATATATCTAGAGCCACGCCTAGAGCTTCACCGTTATTATATACAGCTTGATATACATATCATTGATGGCCCGAACCAGGTCAGATGTAGACAGAATCCATATTGTTGTTCAGCGAATAGGTTGTAAGAGGAAATATGCTTAACCACTTCAGCATAGATGGAAGCAATCAGATGTTTCGTTCTAGTACAGACTGAAGAGGTTATTACTGTGGGCTATAGCGACAGAGGATGTAGGTGGGAACCAAGGAGACGAACGCGGTTTAACTTGGTATTCTCTTGCTGGAATAAATGCATCGATGCCAAATTTCATTCAGTAGGGGACATAGAAGCGCAGATTTTAGCAGGATGATTTCTTTACACGAGACTTCATGATATTCTTTTGGTAGAGGGTTCTTAACTGATCGGGTCGCGGATATATATTCCCAGTTTACCATCGTTTTGGTACGACTCCAAATTGTGTTATAATGACGTAAACTGGAATCAACTTCATATTTCATAATCTTTTCTTCACTCAAGTTAGATTTCAAATATTTCTCTCTCCATCATCTTAATTGTATAACATACTGGAACAGGTTAGACGACAGTGTGCTAGGAATTTTATTTTAGTTTTTTTAGTATTTTCGTTCTTTATAATTTTATGACTTGTTCGGTCTCGGTATCATTAACAAAACTCATTTTGTGTGTTTTGTTTTCTCTGACAGTTTGCAGTTTTTCTAAAACCATTTGTCTACGTGCAGAAACCTAAGTTGTGTCCACAGTTCGCTACGTCTGAATAATACTTCTCTGTCTTTTTCTTATTCCTCCTGTATTCACTTTCATATATATTTCCATTCTTTTTCCGTTATGCCAACATATGCTGTTTTGTATATTTTGTTAAGGTTCATTTTAAAGTAGTGTGTCCTTATGCACTTGTTTTGACTACTGATAAGGATTTTGTTTTTGACTGCATCGATTTCTTTTGTATTTATACCCACTCTTTTACATTATCTGTTAGAGTGATATTTCAAATATATTTCTCATTTCGTAACCGTGCGGAATTGCTATGTAAGTGCAATCTCCTTTAATGTCAGAGAATACGGTACAGTTTTCACAAAGATAAAGACAACATTTAAGATATACAACTACAGAGGCATGCCGAGAATAACATGAACGGAATATTTGAGCAAGGAAGTGGTTGGACGAAAATTGGAAATATATTAATTTAGGATAAGATAGAGACAGTTGAAATATCTTGCAACATTATGAAGCAAGACGATTTAGAAAATATCTCACTTACTGCAATTACCGTAAGTATATGTAGCAGAGAAATACACTGAGAAATTTCCTAAACAAAATTGTGTAAATGGATGGAAGAAGAAACACTGGGATAGACAGTAAGTGGACAATTACTGCTTAGAGATACAAGAGAGATCAAGTGGTGTAGATCAATGATCAACTTGCATAATGACTTTGTGTAAATCGATGGAAGAAGAAACACTGGGAATATAGTAAGTGAACAATTATTGCTTAGAGGTACAAGGGAGAGCAACTGGTAGAGATCCATGATCATCTTGCATGAAGACCTTGAGTAACTAGAGGGAAGAAACACTGGGACGGATAATAAATGGACAATTATTGATTAGAGGTACTAGGGAGAGTAAGTCGTGGAGAGCAATGATCAACTTGCATAATGACCTTGTGTAAATGGTTGAAAGAAGAAACGCTGGGATGGATAGTAAGTGGACAATTATTGCTTAGAGGTACCATTAAGAGCAAGTGGTGGGGATCAATGATCAGCTTGCACAATGTCATTGTGTAAATGGATGGAAGAAGAAAGACCGGGACGGATATTAAGTGGACAGTTATTGCTTAGAGGTACAAGGGAGGGCAACTGGTAGAGACCCATGATCACCTTACATGAAGACCTTGAGTAAATGGATGGAAGAAGAAACACTGGGACGGATAATAAATGGGCAATTATTGCTTAGAGGTACAAGAGAGTGAAAGTGGTAGAGAGCAATGATCAACTTGCATAATGACCATGTGTAAATGGATGGAAGAAGAAAGACAGGGACGGGTAGTAAATGAACAATTATTGATTAGAGGTACAAGGGAGAACAAGGCGTGGAGAGCAATGATCAACTTGCATTAATGACTTTGTGTAAATGCATGGAAGAACAAACGAATTGGAGGGAATATCCCGTGTTGTAAGCCTGGAAGTGCGGGTGGTGTAAGGGATAACGACTCAGAAATGTTAATCGGAGAACCTACTTCCAATTCCCGTCGGGTTCGATATATTCACTTACGAGCAAATACCCTGGGGAAAGGAATGAGTCCCTCTCTCCTCGTAGCTATGGGTTAATTAGTTAGATTTCTATTACTAAATTATTATTATCCCTAAAAAATCTTACAATCTAAAAAAATAATTTCTGGTTTTAAATAAACCTGAAAAGTGTTGATAAGCGATAGAAAACTAAATATTTACTCAAATTCATTAAAGGTTGTGAGAGTTAATAGGAGAACAAACATTGGCTAGAGCTACAAAGCACAGGAAATTGTGGAGACCCATGATTACCTTTGTTCTAAGTGGAGATTGTACATACAATAGAACGAAACACTATTTTAATACGTTGTTAGTTTCCTTAAGGAATGCCTAAACCTCTATTTCATATAGACAAATTCGTTTCTTTTCTTTTCTTTATTCTTAGATGTTGACAAAACATGACTCGCGATTTTCTAGGAATATTGCATAGGAAGAATGCACCTTCAGTACCCTGTACTTTTGTCAATAACATTACAGGCGTCAGCATCGCTATAATTTAGTGAGTCACAATTATTTCTGTCATTAAAATATCGCTATAAAAAGATCAGTGCAATCGTAGCTGGTATTTTTCACCAGAGTTGAAATGACAGCTAATCGCTTCAATGATCCAGATTTCTTTTCAGAATTGTAGCTAATTTAAAAAGAAAACCCTTAATATTTTAAAATAAAATTATTCCTCCTTTTCCCATCTCTTTAGAGAATTTTCTGTCATTTAAAAGTATTCTAGATTTCAGGAAATCTACAAATTTCTGCAGGCTGCTGTACACGTAAAAGCAGTACTAAAAACAAATAATATTAACCGGCAATTAATCATTGGCAATTTTAAAAAATGACTCTTTCGCTCAGTTATATTCCTATAAACTGATTTTCAAAATGGTAGATGTACACCATTTTGTTAGAAGGAAGGAAGAAATGAAAAAGTAATTTATTTATATATCAGTGCGTAACGTTTTAATAGAAAACCAGTTTAACGGTTTCACAGCAAATTACACCTACATTTCATTTATATTAATACACTCACAAAAAGTAAACCTAATTACTGAGTAGTAATTATTTCATCTTCATTCAGATTGTTTTTATGCATAAATAATAAAACTTTATACTTTTTTTAATTCAAACGGGTTGGATTGTGGGTAGATCGAATTTGTATAGATTTTCATGCTTTAAACCTTAAGATTAGTCAACAAATTCTGTGTACAATATTTACATTATTCGGACTATTGTCCTCATCTTTGTCGCCATATTTCTTACAACGTTTCGGCCGTTGTACTCTCCGGCCTTCTTCAGGTGGTTGTAATGTCGAACTGGACCATTTTTTTGCTCGCTCGGGTATACTTTTCTTGTTCCACGTGCCATGTCTAAAGGATGTCAAGGACACATGGCACAGTGGATAAAGGCGTTAGTTAGATCCAGTGACAGGACACAAACAGTTGTGAGTTCAATACCTGGGTAAGGCAGTGGAGGACTTGGAGAGAGAATTAAGCAGGAGATGACTGATAGCTGACATCTCTTAGACATGTCACGTGAAACAAGAATAGTTTACCCCAGTGAGCGAAATAAAGAGTTCAGTTCGTTTTCAGAAGCTGGAGCAATATTCCCCGCAGCTTAATGGAAACATTAATTTTTAGCATGCCCCAATGAATTTTTGAAGTCATCAAAACCAGTGGATGTAGAGCTCATTATTAAATTTGGTTGTTGAATATTTTCGTACACTTTTCGTACAATTTCGTAGAATTTTGTCTCTTGTCTTATAATTTTGATCAAGTGTAAAATGCCACATTTTATAAAAATGTCAAATAAAATGTTCAGATTATAACTTTTTGACTACATAGCCTTTTATATTAAAAAATTAATAATCTTAAGTGAGAAATGTTTAAATTTTTTCCATGAAAAACAATTTTTTTTTAAAATTTCAAGTGGTCTTACATTTTTGATCAGGAGTGTATACATCTTTCAGTCAGATATGTGCCGTCTGTGATACACACTTAGGCGGCCATATATATTTACATTTTCTTTAATTATTAATATGTTTTTTGATGATAATTTTAATAATAATTATCTTATAACATTGGTAATATTATACAGATATGATGTGTGAAATAATAACGATGATTATCTCGTGAATAAATGCCGCATTTTTATGAATAAAGGTTACCTCGTATATACAGTATTTATTCGTTTACTTTTGAATTAGGTTTGTTACATACGTTTTTTTTTTCAAATAGAATTCACTAAAGAAACATTTTAGAATCATGAATACGATTTTAATTAGAATAATTTATAAAGTTTTAAATCTTTTAAATTTCTGTATTAACATGTATCGATTAGGTGATATCGTAATTAAGTAAAAACTATATTTCAGTCAGTCAAGTACCATACGGAATACACGCATGGGCAATCATGTATCTTTTGATACATGACTGACGAGGTATATTTTTTCCCGCAGTAGGTTGCCATTGCATTCTGCGGTAGACCCGTTGCCATCTGGAACAGAAAAATAGAACCCGATTTGTCCTGTTATTTACCCATAGCTGGGAAGAGAAGAAGAGGATTCATAACATTTCCAATGTTATTAGCACGTAAGTGAATCTAATAGATTCGACTGGGAGGCGAACCCGGCTCTGCGATTCCTCAATCCGAGCCGCTATCCATTCCTTCAATTAATAGGAATTGAACTCTTTAATGTTGGTTACATATAGTTTAAACGTCATACAAATATAACCTGTTAACTAGAGTATAAAACGAAAGATAATATAGAACAGGCTGCACTAGTTCTAGTTTCTCTCAACACCACAAATCGCCACAAAAGCAAAGTATGATTATAAATATTAGAGTCATATTTCAAATTAATCTCGAAAAATCAACAATTTTATATGGAGCTTTTATGAGCTGCCTTAGATGTGGTATATGACTGAATTTATAGGGCACCAATAGCTGATGGCACTCACCTCATAGTCATTATTCTTCTATCGAGACAAGCTTCATGAAAATGAATCCCACCGACATTTTGGTTTGTATGCCATGCATAGGAGAAAACTGATTCAGAAATATCTACCATCTTTATAAAACCAATTTCTCTGATAAATGCTTTGTAATAGCTCCTGGCATGTAGGTGTTACAGTTGACCATCTTTCTTTAAATCTAGAGGACTTTCGTTGCAAAATCACAAAAAAAAAATAACTGTACAAAATAACAGAAATCACATCACCCTGAATACTTTGAATAGCAACACCAACTACAATGGATGTCACGTAACTCGAGAAAAATAATGATATAATTAAGAAGATGACGTTCGACACTATTTACAACAAAAAAGCCTAGGAAGAAACCTCTCATCAAAACTTGACTGAACCAAGGGGTCATAATATACCTATTCTCCTAAAAATTGTTTTAACATAAAGATTTTATAAATTTCAAGAATATGTAGTAATGACTGCTCGGTAATTATTTCAGAATGTTTCCTTATAAGGATACGGTTAATTTTGCAGTTAATATTACAATTGCAATTAACCTATCCTCTAAGGATAGAGAGGACAATGCACTCATACCGATTGCTTTTGTATATTATCTGAGATTTTCCAGGATTTTTGTGGTGATTTCAGTTCAATTCTCCGCGATTTTGAATACTCAGTAGCTGTTTTCGCCACCTGCATCACCATTGTTACATATTACAATTATTACGTTAGAGACAGTCTACGATACGAATATTCTGTTTCTGAAGGGCGTGGTATCATGAAGAAAATTCACTACACGTTGTAAATCCTTAGCGATAGTGTTGCTAAACATTTCACACGGCGAATAGAAATATGAACTGTGTATAAATTTGACTTTTTCCATAGTTAAATATTTGTTTGGTTTCAAATTTCACAAGATATGATTCTAGCAAAGTTGTTAAGTTAATAGCATATATCTAAGTCAATTAACACATTAAAAATATATTCTCGTTCAACATATAATATTTATGTTAAATACTGAATGAACGTGCCCTTTTATTTCAATAATTTTGAGGTGAACATACATACATGTGAGAACCGAAATCCAATACAGCGTTGAGGATTAGTGCTAAATTAATTATAGTGTATGAGGTAACTGTTATAAATGAAAAAGCATTAGGTGGGCAGGAAAGGTTATGGAAATAAAAAGAACACATTACGAATGACCTTTGACTTTCTGGTAGTTAATAGTATTGTGTTTACAGAAGTATTCTCCTCAGTTCCATAAAATAGCAGTTCCTGGGGACAAAAGATTGAGTTGAACTTTTTCTTTACAGTTACAATACGCAAGAAATGTGTGATTCGATTCTGTAAAAATTGGTGCCTCTTGCAGTAAATGTTTGAACTGCAGGAATTAAAGAATGGAACTCGTCAGGAGCGCATGGTGATATCGATAGAATAGTGAAAGTTTTGTTACGGTGAGTCTATGAGAAAGAAACTGGAAGAGAAATATAGGTTTTCCCTCACAAGTAGCCAAAAAATAATTTGAACTCTATCAAGGGATGAAAATGAAAGCCGAACAGCTGCAGTCCAAACATGACATGACTCCTCTATATTTGGATTAATCTCATGCTGGTAAATATAAAGCAGAAAAGAAGGTGGCATGTTCTTTCTGAAGTAGTATAATGCAATGAGCATATTTCCGTCATCTTATGTAGTGAATTATATGTAGGTGTATTAATTCTGGTTTGGAATGAGCTGAATACCCTGTAACGAGTGAAAAAAGTTATCATCACCTAGACCTGAAACAAGAATAACAATAAAAATCTCTATCTATAAAAGGCAGGATATGTGTGCGTTTGTGTGTGTGTGTGTGTGTGTGTGTGTGTGTGTGTGTGTGTGTGTGTGTGTGTGTGTGTGTGTATAACGAATGCACAGCCGCAAATTTCGACGGATTTGCACTAAAATCTATATGCACATGCTCCAAAGACCGACGTTGCATTTCCCAACTCCCATCGATAGTGGAAATAATAGATTCTCCATGCTTCTATGGCAGTTTTCATGTAGTTTGCGGCCATTTACTACCGACCAGAGGGAGAGCCTATAGCTAGCTGCCACAAATAGGCAGGAACATTCTATTGGCCAGCGTGAGAGCCAAGAGCTGATTGACACGAATGTAACTAGCATGCTAGCATGCAAAAAATCGATAGCTGCATTTAAACAAGAGGGACACATTTAAATCTGCATGGCACTTTACTCCAATTGGCTCATTCGATTGTTTAAACTCAACGTTGATTCTGATTCCGCAGAACTGGGTTTGGTGTCAAAAAGTATTTGTTGTTAACATTCTTTTTTCATTCGGTTTTTCCAGTTACGAGTACTTTTTTAAAGCTGATCGTTTTGTATTTATTTTGTTTAGTTCTTTTTTCGTAACAGATTTAATGTTTAGGATAGAGCTTAGAAAAAATTCGCAGTGTGAGATAGGCAAGAAGTAAGGCATGTAGTAACATCAGAACGGCAAAGGGCACTCCTTTAAAGGCAAGGAAGAGCAAAAATATTTTTAAATCAAGTGATAGCGATT
>OZ038481.1:105739593-105742093 GCA_964036315.1 Acanthosepion esculentum
CCAGGTTAATGAAAAAAAATGACTGAATCCGAGATGCTAATTCAGATTAGATTTAGATTACAGATCCTTCTTTGGATTTTGTGAAGGACCTCGAGATGAATAGCATGGGTAAAAGAACAGATATAGCATGCAGGCGAATAGTAGTTTTTTTTAAAATATGTAAAATGAACTGGTAGTGTAATGCAAAAGACTTTCTACCTATAATTCGCAGTTGACAAGCATATATGAATAGTTGAGCAAAAATACAACACACGTGGTCTGAGGATTGCTTACAGGCAGGAAATAAAATATTGCCGCAGGATGTTGTCCTCATTTATCTCTTTATCTATCAACACGCAGACAAACATAGAATATATATATATATATATATATATATATATATATATATATATATATATATATATATATATATATATATAACTATTTTTGGGATATAATTATAACAAAGTGGAAACAGGTTTCGTGCGACGCATTTCGTCTTTCAGAACTTTGTCGGATTAACTTGACGTTTACGCTGATGCAACTACGCATGCTCACGATCAAACAAAACTTCGAAAGTTTTAAATTTAGTTAAAATAAAACGAAGTAATAAGCGAAAACTTAAAGGAAGTAATTACTCTATTCCCTTGAATAATTGCCACATGGAACCCAACGGAGAACAAAGCAAGGCATAACCTACCTAGCGACCATGAGTGAATATTTTGTGGAGAAGAGTTCAGCAGAGATGGTAAAAAGCCCACCATTGTTAAGAGTTACAAATTACAGGAAATTATGGAAAGCCATGATCACCAACACCCTGAATGGGTACAATATATAGAAGAATAAGAAGAAAAAGAATGTTATCGTTCATAATAAGATCTGATATACCAATACTTTTAATAAAATAATTACAAGCTGAAAAACACATTATAAGCAGCTCATAAATTGTAATGTTTCTGAAAACTTTACTACTATCGACTATTTAATAACGGTTTTATTGTGAAAAACCTAGCGTAATAAAATGTATTATAATATATTTAAGCGATCGATAGAATTCTTTTTATGCACTGCGCTTAGGTCTAGTCACTTCATAATTAATCACTTTATAAAATTAATATTTTTCATGTCTAAATGTTTCTTTGTTGAAAGATAACATCACCTGTATGAGGAATTAAGGTGAAAGCTAGTGTTGGCTTTAGTGGAATATCAACCACTCTGAGTTATTTAATATCGAAATCTAAATATTTTATACTCAATGTTATTGCTCCAACTATGTATATTTTAAACACAATGTTATGACTTCAACTGCAAACATTTTTACAGACTTTCTTACTTTCAGTGTCAACGTATGAATTATAGATATATGAATTGTAGATGATCTATTGTGGGTGTTATATGGTATGTATAAACCTATTTGATTAAGGTAGGACATTATGTTTACGGTTTCAATATTTTCAAATAGTTTTCTCGTGTTTCCTTATAGTGTTTATATGTTGCAGAGGTTAAGTGAGTTCATTGACATAATGACCTTTATTCTTCAGTATGTAGGAAGGACTGAGATGTGTGTTCTCAAGTCAGCGTTGTCTAATCTTACCTTCTTATTCAATATATCTGTTTCGAGTTATATAGGTTTGGTTTGACTGTGCGAAGCTGATATTTTGAGAGCCTCAATGGTGGGAGTGGTGGCGCGGGTCTTACTCCTCTACAGGCCCTCGTATTTTCAAGAAAAATTAGAGCCATTAGTTTGAAATTGTTGTGAATTTTGACGCGTCTTTGAATCTTTAAATCGTGTCATAAGGTAGATGTGACGGATAACGGCAAAGCTTGCAAAATGGAAGACATCACTGGATAAACTTAGGAAGAAATCTTAAAAGCTGATTATGGTCGGATAAGAACAGGCTGAGGAATTTTATTCGCTTATCTATGCCCCCTGCAAATTGCGAACTTGTAAATAATCTATCATTGTCAAGTGTTAGGCGTTGCGGTAACGAGGAAGCCCAAACTATCATGTCTCATGACAAAAGGAAAGTATGTGAAAAACTTCTCTAAATTGCTTTCAAAATAGGAAAATGAAGAGGAAATAGATAACGCATTACACAAAAATTGAATTTCCAAGCATTGATGTGCCGCGCAGATGGAGCATAATCTATGTATACAGAGCTGGAGAATATTATCAGGACATGAGACATTAACGATGTGCTGGTCATGTATTAATTTGGATTAGGGTTTTAGATGGTTAGTTGGTAAGCATATGATAAGTTCTCAATAGAGATATTTTTGAAGGCACGTGTAGGTCTTCATTTCAAGAAGAATCCATACGGTTTCGAAAAAGTGTGTGTTTTATAAACGACTATGATATTTCCAATGAAGTGCGGAATTTCATTTTGATCTTTCAAAGACATTCGTTTGATGGATGGTTTCGCCAATTGGCCTGAAGTTAAACTGATGAAAAAATGTGGACAATTCTGAAGATAATGATTTACTTTATAGGACGTCGATTTATCAGCATTTATGTTATTCG
>OZ038481.1:105744593-105797093 GCA_964036315.1 Acanthosepion esculentum
TATACACACACACACACATATGTGTGTATATGTGTGTGTGTGTACGTACATATGTGTGTGTTATTGCTAGAGTTTACTTGTATGCGCGCGTGCGTATTGAAAATGTACATCAAATAACTTACTGTAAATTACTTCCCATAAACTTGTGATCGAAATAGCAATGTACGTCATCGAAATTTTTATTTCTGTGAATATGCAATTTAATTATCAAAGAATGCATAAAACACCGGCTATAAAGAAAGAATCTATAGAAATTAGAAAGAAACAAAGTTTTAAAATATTTCTCGCGTACAGACGACTTGAAAGTTGCAACACTTTAAAGAAATTGGCATGTATTTATTTGTTTATTTTTTGGTGGGTCTTTTGCAATAAATGGCGTTGTTCTTTTATAGTGATCTTTAAATCGATCTTTAAAAATATTTCCGCTTACGTTAAGTGATAGAACAATTAAGCAGATCAAATTTGATTGCCATGTCTATTGTCAGCTTCCGCGAAGAAACAGCACCACTTTGACGGAGCAAAGATTTGACTCAAGCGGCGCGTTATCTCGCGCGTCAGATTCAATTACCGAAATGAAAATTTACAGCTGGACGACAAAGATTCGTCTTTGTGTCCCGTGAAATATTAATCACACGAATGCATTTGAGCATGAATGCATATCATATTTTGAAGCCTAGGAAAACATACATCAAATCAACTATCGATCAATCTATTCATCCAGCTATCTGCGTACCTATTGTTTAAAAGTTGCTACATTTATGGGGGTAGATTTCTCAATTATGGGAGATGGAGAAATTGTCGATGGCGACGGTGTGGAATGGTAAGTTTCACGCCTTAAGACATCTGTCTTTGCACTCAGCGCGCACGTGCACACGCGCGTACATATACAGATACACTCTCTATTTCTCTCTCTCTCTATCTCTATCTTTCTATCTCTATCTCTATCTCATACATACACACATACACATAATATAGGGAGATGAATAAGCTGAGACATCGCGCTGGCCACCAAATACGGTGTGTGTTTCCCAACTTTCTTCTTAATATCAGTGAAATTATCATTTGTCCAGACGTCAAATTCTCCATCGCCTCCAATATATCGCCGGACATCAGCTAAGATAAGCATTTAGCAATGAATATTTTATGAGAATTTTTAATGTTATATGTATTTTAATTTCCTTTGGGTAGTAATTTATTTCACTTACCGTTACTAGCATTCAGTATAGAGGCGCAGTAATGCGTTTAAATATGTCTCTAAATGTATATTTTCAAAATAAAGCTATGTTTTGCCTACCTTCCTTCCTACAAATCTATCTATCTATCTATCTATCTATCTATCTATCTATATATATATATATATATATATATATATATATATATATATATATATATATATATATATATATTCAGTTCCTCTTCATTCATCTATCTAAAGTTCCTCTTCATTCATCTATCTATCTATCTATCTATCTATCTATCTTCAGTTCCTCTTCATTCATCTATCTATCTATCTATCTTCAGTTCCTCTTCATTCATCTATCTATCTATCTATCTATCTATCTATCTATCTATCTTCAGTTCCTCTTCATTCATCTATCTATCTATCTATCTATCTATCTATCTATCTATCTATCTACAGTTCCTCTTCATTCATCTATCTATCTATCTATCTATCTTCAGTTCCTCTTCATTAATCTATCTATCTATCTATCTATCTATCTATCTATCTATCTATATATCTATCTATCTATATATATATATATCTATCTTTAGTTCCTCTTCATTCATCTATCTATCTATCTATCTATCTATCTTCAGTTTCTCTTCATTCATCCTACTATCTATCTATCTATCTTCAGTTCCTCTTCATTCATCTATCTATCTATCTATCTATCTATCTATCTATCTATCTATCTATCTATCTATCTACAGTTCCTCTTCATTCATCTATCTATCTATCTATCTATCTATCTATCTATCTATCTTCAGTTCCTCTTCATTAATCTATCTATCTATCTATATATCTATATATCTATCTATATATATATATATCTATCTTCAGTTCCTCTTCATTCATCTATCTATCTATCTAGTTATCAGTTTTCCTTCTGCTTATGAAATTAATATATATCTGGATATTCATAATCCCTCAAATTTATAACTTTACACATACACACCCACATACACAAACATACACACACTGTCATTTGATTACTGTCTTCTTAGCATTTTGTATAAAATCGTGAGAAATGTCAACATCCTGATTAGATCATTATGTTCTATTCAGGCTACATATGTTATTAAATTTACTTGCTTCTACAGCTGCTCAAAGTCCTCGTGTGATGAGCTTTCTGCTATTTGGTACAGCTTTTTGATTAAGATTCTGTAGTACTAGACCACGAAGTTTTAAGAAGAACTGTCCTCTCGCAGAGCTATAACCTCAATCGCTCGAAGTAATTTTAACCAGTGATCTTAGTAATTGGTTGTATACAGCAGACAGTTTAGATATTTCTGAAAACGTCTAAGTCTCCAGGTAGGCTCTAGTATTTGAGTAGTGCATAAAAATATACTAATGTTTTAAAATAAGTGCAGGCAAAGAAAATAACAATAAATACATGCCATTGTACATATTCAGACCGAATTTCAATATATATATATATATATATATATATATATATATATATATATATATATATATATATATATATATGATACGATGTTTTAAGCATTAATGTTAAAAATAACAAATTATAATTGTTCATTAAATATATGCCTATGCTGCTGCTATAACCCCAGAATCATACTGAAATTTACTCTCTACCAAACTTAATATACTGTTCGTTATAAGAGAACCTGAGCAAGAACAAGTACGCTGAATTGCCTATGCTTTTAAAGCTCAATTTTCTATCATGTTTTATCTATCTCTTGTTGCTGTCTTATGGGCAGGTGCATAGTCATACGGAAATTCTAATTTTCAATGTCAATTTAAATCGGCGGTAGCGTGTTAGAACACAGTTTTGCTTTAAATGTCTAGCCTTGCTGAATAAGTTTATTCATGAATATAATTTTCAAATATATTTGACCTTGTCTTTTGACCTTTGAATATTTCGATTGTGGAGAACCCAATTACTGACAAACTATTTTTGTTTGGTTTCTCAGTCATAATGACATTAGTATATTTCCTCTGCAGTGAAATGTGTTTCAACAAGATAACTCTAGATCATTGAATATGCTTGAAACTCAACTTGGATTTGGCCATTACCTATTACTGAGGAATTCAAACGTTTTGGCACCCACTTGCCCGGCAGTTTCTGCATTTCGAACCGTTATAAGCGATATCTCTTATGTGTCATGAGTTATTTTCTTCGAGATTCGTCGGTCGGTCAGAAATATTTCATCCAAATTAACAACCAATTCATGATATTTGTGCTGCTGGAGAAGTTGTTCAATGTGTAGCAGTACACGATTCTTTTCTTACTAGAATCTATCTGACACATTTATCAATCTACCTTTCGTCCATGCATTGAATATTGCTCTCACATCTGGCTTGGTACTTCTTGTCTATATTTAGAGATACTTGGTAAAATTCAAAAAATTCATTGACGTTGTTATCAGCCATACTCTGTAAAGTTTTCTCACATATGAAGATTAAATATGCACTGGAACAAGTTGCGTTTACAAAGGAGGTTCTGGGATACTGAGTAACTACATGACCCAAGCAAACGAAATTAAATAGACTTCATGTTGATCAACAGAAGATTTATTCATCAAAATCGAAACAAAATATTCAAACGATTATTACACAAATCTACATAAATTTTCAATAAGCGCACCACTAGTGAAAAGACACACGTCAATTCGGTTGTCTACCTGACTATTTTTCCGAGATGAGGTATTATGTACATTATTTACATTATTCGGACTATTGTGCTCATCTTTGTCGCCATATTTATTACAACGTTTCGACCGTTGTACGCACCGGCCTTCTTCAGGTGGTTGGAATGTCGAACTGATTCCTTTATTCCGCTCACTGGTGTAGACTCTTCTAGTTTCACGTGTCATGTTTAATGAATAATAACAACAAAAAATGCAATATTAGTTCTAAATTCTACATGAGCTACATGTAGAGAGAACTATAACATTGTCAACAACTCGTTTTAACCATTTCCCCCAAGTAAGGCAATAAAGAAACTAAGACGCACGGTGTTACTAATTGTGAAACAAAACAATTAATTAAAACATTATTAAAGAGCGAGAACTATAATTACTCGGGAATTAATGAGACATGTATTTACATGTTCGAAGAAAATTGATGGAAAACAAGAAGCTGGATGAGAGTTTCACAAGCGAGAAAATGCGATAGAAGAAACTGTGAGTGTAGGACTTACGGTTATATTTACCCATTTCAACTGCAAAATGATGGGATCTTTCCCTGAACGTATTCATGGAAAATGCACAAGGAAACTACGTTACAACGATGGGGAAAAATGACTGAAACCGATATGCCAGATCAAGACCAATAACATTGCAGATTATTCTTTAGATTTTATCAAGGATTCCTAAATATATAGAAAGGGGAACCAGAGCAGATGTGGCAGCAATATCCAAATAAAAGCACAAATGCTGGAATTATAATCATGTAAGATACATTAAGGCGTGAAAATATCTAGCACTTTCTTATAAATCAAAGACATTCTTCGCATTTCTTAATGTTGTTAGTGCCCATGACGATAGAGTTTTACTCTGCATCTCACACAAGGACACAGCACCACCCAACATCGCTCAGTATCCACACTAAATTAGCGTCCAATCAGGACCTAGAGAATAGGCTTGTCCGAATAGCAGAATGGAGTATATCAGTCTGTTATAAAAATCACTTGCCAACTGACAGTTCGCCAGACCAGATTCAGCTTCTAATACAGTCAATTACTGTTAGTTTTTCCTATTAAATTCTACGGGAGCAAAGTTACCAAATACGTAAAGTTGTTTTTACTATACGACGTTCTCTATTATACTTGCTATCCAATCATTATCAGTCTTCGAAATGTTATACTCCCTAGATATTGGTTGTTGCCAGTGTTGTAAGGAAGAATATCATGAAAGTAAATCGAAGGTACAGAAATAGATGTTGCCAGCTAGATTTTCGATTAAATCTGAGAGCAAACAATGGCTGAAAGATGAACAGGTTCCAAGAACCTACGAGATTGTGTAACCGTTTTTGACTATTCTTTATCATGTTCATGTCCCGTCAGGCCTTAGTCAACTGTTGCTCGGTACATTTCCTTTTTTTTATTATCACTGAATTACTACGACTTCCCGTGAAATATTGTGGCGTAGTTTCATGACGTAACCCACGTTTCTGAATTCAGAGATATCATTCTCCCGCAATAACTAACACCCAAGGTTTGAGAGACAAGGCTAAATGTTATTTAACCTCTATGAAGGAGGGGCTGATGATATATGGTTTCGTTCTTTTCAAAAAGTGAAAAAGTGAATGCAATATACGTCCAGATGTGTTGTTTACCTTTAAGACGTTGGTGATTCTGACTCTCCCTAACTTTCTATCTTCTGTAGCTCTAGGTATGGTTGGCCGTTTTACTATAAATCCCAATACATGTTCTGAGATCCATCTATATAAGTTTATTATAGCTTTCTCACTGTTTACCTCGCTCGATGAGGACTTTAATATTGTCAGTGTGTGTTGAATTCTCCAAACTATGTTTCTTCATTATGCCAGATGTTAACTAGAATTTCTCCTCACTTCAGTGATTATATTTCCGCACCGTTATTTATTCCGTTAAGGGCATTTTTAGAAAAAGAAAGGGAACTTTAGTGATGGAAAACGTGCTATAATGTTTAGAAATATCAAGGGGAATAAAGATAACGTTGTTATTGCACGCTGTTTTATCGGTACTGTTTTATGGAATCAAAGGTGCTCATGAAAAAAACTCTTGTATAAGTGCGCTATATGATATGAACTGGCAACAGTACATTATAAAAAACCTCTTGCAGAGAATGCTTCCCATTCTCAGAGTAAAAGAGAAACTCAAAGAATATTCATACTGTTTGTCAGTATATTGTGCTCGGCCTATTTAAAAGGACGCCTCGAAGTTTTTCATATAAGGTCCATTGTGGGAAAGCATGTTGATATTAGCCCGAATGAGGGCCTTCTATTAAAAATAATAATTTCTAATATTAATATTGGTATAAAATATAATATTGACATAATATAATAACCACTTGACTTAATCCCGTACTGACCCACACACTAGATCGAGTTATGTACTAATATATATGATTAACTTCATAAGTGACAATATGAAATACACAAAAGAATTACATTTACAACTCTGTGTCACATATTATTAGGCACTTTTTTATTATATTGTACAAAATTAATGAATTGATTTAACGAAAATATTTTCACTATTCTTATATAGGAAGTTTCATAATAAACTCGAATAGACTAAATATCACATTTGATACAAAAGTGAACTGGGTGTTACAAGCCTTTACAAGTTTCAACATATTAGTCATATTGTCTAAACTCTAAAATTAGTATTTATTTTAAAGATTATTGTACAGAAATTCTTGTAGCTTTCTTTCAACAATACTTCTAGTTTCACCGACGCCTAGAAGAACAACAATCCACGCGACCACTCGCCTCGTTCTTTAACGGCTAGCGTTCTTCTCTTATTCAAATAAGCCTGCTGCATAAACAAAATGGCAGTAGTGTACGCACGCGCGACCGACTCTCCGAAAAAGTTTCAACACGCGAGGCAGCGAATTCATTTTGTTCCTGGTAAGTCACTGTCACGTCTATTACAATTATTCTTGCAGTACTAACTATGTTTGCATAGACAAAATGTTGAAATAGTGTTCTTTTAATGAAGAATAATTTATAAATGCGGCATTAATGAAAGACCTGATTTTTCATTTCGTGGAATTATTTATGGATAGATAGCTACATCTAGTTAAGAAAAGCTGGGTCATTAGGTCGTTCCTGAAAAAAATACTCATTAGAATCCATCTGGTATATTTACAAATCTACCATTCCTTCGTGCATTGAATACTGTTGTCATATCTGGTCTGGTGCACCTACTATACATCTCGAGATTCTTTAAAAAGTCCAAAGATCAGTAACTAACTTGGAATCTCGACTTCAGTGACTCTCTCCGACGCGGCTTCATTTTCCTCTTTCTTTGCTTCAAACATTTTCATGGCAACTGCTCTAGCGATATTTTCCCCTGATGCCCCGACTACATGATGTTAAGCGTGTTACGAGATTAGCATATCATTCCCACCATTTTAGTATTAACATAGCTAAATGCAACCACCGCTTCTACTCCAACAGTTTCTTTTCCCGCGCTTCCCGCCTGTGGAACTTCCTTTCTGTGTACTTGCTTCTCTGTTAAATGTAACCTTCAAAGATTTAAATACAACATTCATCGCTATCTTTTGTTCATCTTTTGTCATTTTATCATCCGTCCCTATTTTTAATCTTCTCTTTCTCTTACACTCCCTATAACCCCCTTCTCACGACTGGTATTCCCGCCTACCTTGGACTGAAATGATTACAAGGTATTTATTGTCCATTCATTCATTGTATTTCCTCTTCCCATGTCGCAGACTGAAAAGTACCCAGAATATTTGCTGGTACATTGTTGTCGCTAAATGTAAAATTATTCATTAATAGTTGGATAATTTTTCAGCTGGATTATAGTTCAATGAAGGCTACCTCATCAAATGTTATTTTATACTTATTTTATTTATCTATTAGTTTTCAACGGTGAATGTGACTAAGACGTGTCAAACATAAATTCAACATCTTTCGATAAGAGAATGGTTTATTCTTGAATCATATCTCTGTGTGACTTCAAGAAATGTATATATTATCAGCTATCAGATTAACATGATTTGGAATTCAACATGGTTTCACCGGTTCAGCGCTAACATACCCACCACAGATTATCATATGACTTCGTCATTTTTGACGTCTGAGACGATGATGGCAACTTCATGTAATAGCTTTTAAATTTTGCTTGTAAACATTATTCTACCATAGTTCTACAGAGTTAAGTAATACAATCCTGAGAAGAATTGTAATATAATCGATCTCCATGTAATATTTACAGTTTGATCATATTTTTCCTCATGGGCAATTAAATAAGGCTTAATAAACAGACAGTTATGCGTTACACTAGTTTTAACACCAGAAATGTGTTGGTTTTCCACGTCATAAAGGCTAACAATACCATATCCTGAAAAAAACAGCTTTTATAAATTTTGCGAAGACGGGTTCACAAATAGGTTAGCCATGATTCTCAACATGTTCGTATTTGACCAACATCGGAGCCGTTCAGAATCTTCTACGAAAACATTCAATGTTTGTAGCGTATCATTATTTACAATTTTCAAAATCATTTTCTATTTTTAAGCTCGAAGGTTTTACATTTCTATCTTGATAAGTCAGATTAGGTTTAAGATTTATTTGAAAGTTTTAGATGTGTATCTTGTTTTTAACTGAACATTCAAGAAATTTCCGATAAAAATCAAACGATTTTGGAACACCCACAGCAAATAGAAATTTTAGGTTGGATATATAAGAAGATCATACGTGGGATAAAACGTAAATATCAAAATTAAATATTCTCATATAGTGATATAATGTCTGTCGTTCCGGCTCACATTTCGACACATGTGTATTGTGCTATGTTCTCCATCTTATATAAAATTAAGACGGGGCAAAATGTATTAGATTAACTGGTAATATGAAAGTTAGTAAACCGTGATCCGAACCAGTGGAAGATTAGTATTAGCAATATTTTCCTAAAAATGTATGTGCCGAGATTTTGTATTTAATGATATTATCACATGGCATGGTGAGCAACTGAAACTTGAAGTTATGTTTACTGCTAAAAAGAAATCTCAAAAAAACCTGCATTTTAATTCACTTAAAATTTAATAAGAGCGAAGAGTGTAGAATTTATCAGTTCGTATCATTTTACAGTTGAAATTTAGAGTTATAACAATAGGTTTTGTGACAACAGTTCTGTCGCACATCTCACAGGTGGAAATATCTTCCAGTTTCTTATTTCCACTCATCTGTTACCTACAAAATATTAAATGCAATTTCAATCGTCATTTTCCATCTCTTTAACTACAATACATATAATGCGCACTCTCTATAATATTGACTTTTTCCCAAATTCATTTACAGCCCTTGTGTTTAAGTCGATTTGTCTCGTAGATTCTGGGTGAAATATTTAAAAGAAAATGTTCATGTGCAATTAATTGAATTCTGAGGAGGCAGTTGTCATTGTTTTCTTTGAAGCGGTCATATTTTTAAATTTGATTGAAGAGCAAAATGTATTTAAACGATACTTAATTCGGAAGATTTTCTTCTCCAATTTTAAAATCGCTCTCAGAACGAAACATTCGTCAGCACTATCATACAAACAAATTACACACACACACACACACACACACACATACACACACACACATACACACACACACACACACACACATATATATATATATATATATATATATATATATATATTTTAATAAATATACATATGATCCTTCACCCGTAGCACGACTCGGTGTTTTAAACACAACGGAATCCTCTTTAGCGATCGCGAAATCAAAATCATAAATCAGGCACAAAACCCTATACAATTTCATAATAGTTATATGTGGACCAAAAGCAATAACACATAATTTAACATTGCTATGGGAACATATTATTCAGCAGAGGCATGCGAAATTGATGGTATCTTGTTATTATGCCGACAAAGATTTAATTTCGATATTACGGAAGCCGGATTTTAAAGAGATGGCGGTATAATTCTCCTCCTCAAAGAATTTCATTGAATATAGACCAACTGAGAAGAGAACTGATACAGCTTCTCAAAGATCCCGTGCTAAATATTCTTATGACCATGAATACTAAAGTGATAAATTTCTCGATGTGAACTTAGACTTGAAAATTGGTTACTACAAACTGTATACCAAAGATTTATTTAAGCACAGATACGTTAGAAAAGTTTCCATCCACCATTATAGAATTTTGCATCAATCAGTCTAAGTTAGATTATCACCTACCTCCAGCAATAAGGAAATATTTGATAATAAAATTAAATATACAAAAGCTTTAGAAATAAACAAGTATAAATTAAATTTAGAATATTTGGGAAAAGAAAAAAAAAACGTAAAAATAAACATAAACATCATAATATTATATGGTTTAATAACCGTGTTAAACGTAATGTCCAAACTAATATTGAAAGAACGTTACTAAATTAAATTTATAAACAGTATAATCACTCAACAATAGTAAGGAAGATTTTTAACGAAAATAACGTAAAGATCAGTTATAGATGCATTAATAAAAGCAATAGTTTTTGAATGCAACTCAGTGAAACAACTAAAACATGAGGGGTTATAGAGTGTGGAAGAATTAGAAAGAGAAGAAATAATGACAAGCAGAAAGATAAGTGAGTGAACATGTCATTTACGTTTACGATCGAATCCATCAGGATACATCTGATAAAATTTCAGAGTAATTATACATTATTTTTCCCAAAGTAGAGTCCAATAGTATTATAATAATCTCGGAGAATTCCAGTAAGAGATCTTTAATCCTTTCCAAGATACAATGGTTCAGAACTTAATCTAATCATTGGACAATTTAGCTGTTACACTCGGTATGTATGTATATATATATATATATATATTTAAAGACATCATGTGCCTTAATCTTTCGGCCACAGAGCAGCGTCTGGTTAGCAAGGTCGATTTTACTATCTTTAAACTTAAATCTTCCATGAATCTCTTCTATTCATATCTGCTCTAGCGTATCAAATGTAAACAAATGACATCATATATTTTTGAATTGGACATAGTCCGACAATTTATTTAAAGACATTTATATATATTATGTTTAACGTTCTTTTTATTAAAGGTTAATGAAAGGTTTATGAAAGGTTAAGGCACATCACGCGAAATGATGGTTCCGTATAGAATACAGGTTCGATTTCTGTCGGAGAGCGAAAATTTTCTATGAAAATTTCTCGGACATTCAGGCCGGTAAATTTTTTTTAATACTGTTTATTATAAAACAGAGAATTTGCTTAAATACTTGTATCTATAAAAAGAACGTTAAACATAATATATATATAAATCTCTTTAAATAAATTGTCGGACTATGTCCAATCCTAAATATATGACGTCATTTGTTTATATTTGATACGCTAGAGCAGATATGAATAGAAGAGATTCATGGAAGATTTAAGTTTAAAGATAGTAAAATCGACCTTGCTAACTAGACGCTGCTCTGTGGCCGAAAGGTTAAGGCACATCACGCGAAATGATGGTTCCGTATAGGATACAGGTTCGATTCCTGTCGGAGAGCGAAAATTTTCTATGAAAATTTCTCGGACATTCAGGCTGGTAATGTTATTTAATACTGTTTATTATAAAACAGAGCATTTTCTTAAATACTTGTATCTATAAAAAGAACGTTAAACATAATATATATATGAATGTTTTTAAATAAATTGTCGGACTATGTCCAATCCTAAAATATATATATATATATATATATTAAATGTGTAAAAATGTTGTTACTTCTCAAAGACCGAATAAACTTTCATAATTATTCACTCCTTTCTGTCCAGACAAGCATATCTTTATTTGCTATTAGCATACTATCTTTTATAAATACTTATTGTGTGCACCTATTATATATATTTTTATTAATTTATATTACAAATTATATATATATATATATATATATATATATATATATATATATATATATATATATATATATATATATATATATATATATATATATATATATATATGTGTGTTGTGTGTGTCTGTATTGCATTGAACTCATCAGTCAAAAACGTACTTGCAATCGATGTGAACATATTGATCTTCGTTCTGAGAATCCAAGCCACGATGATGATGATAATGATGTATTTATAAAACTCAAACAAAACTCGCACCTATATATCACTATACATATATATTATATTACATATGCATATACATTTAATAAAATAAAAACGGTTGGCATTAAAAACGTTATCTTTTTTCCATAAATAATCATATACTGAATTGCGATTAAAAAGAAATATATAAAAATTCGTGTTTGCCCGTTTAAATGACGCCACATTGAGTCAATTGAAATGGTTGCCAGCATGAATTTGAACGCCGGATATAAACGAAAAATCTGTCGCGCAAATATACACAAAACAGAATCCTAGAAAATAAACATAGTAATATTAGAAAATACTCGATAAATAATATAAAATTAAGAATATCTGTAATCTGGGAATGTTATCGATAATAAAAAACAACTAAACTTTAAAAATATCAGAATATCTTTAAACAATACTCCGGAAAATTTTAATTATTATACTATTGTCACATTTCAGCCTCTCAAGCCTTTTTATTTTACTTTATTCTGAAATTTTGTTGGGATATTCTATAAATGTCTAAGAAAATCTCAAATAATGAAATAGACATTTTAAATTGCAAAATTCAATAATTATTTAACATAATTTTTGTCAAAGATCCAATTATATGTTGTTATTCATGGATGCCGACCTAGTGATCTATATTGATATGTTGTTTTTTTCAATATTTTCTAATATGTATATCAATTCAGTACCCGAAACAAGTCGTGGGCTCTGACCTGAAACAACACTCATTTGAGAAATAAACTGAAAGCAAATGAAATATATAAATTGATAAATGAATAAACTGTAGCCAATTAACTTCGTGTGAAAAAAAATCAATAAAAAAATAACATTCGATAGAAAATGGTAGAAATAAATATCTTTACTTAATATGTACGTCCGATTCATCGAATATTTCTAAAGACATTTCTGTACTTAGATGGGCGACTGTAGTTTTTAGTTTTTCTCTTTCTTCAATCACTTAAAAATTCAAAGCACTCTAATCTTTTAAGTAAAATATTATTCAGAATTCAGAGACAACGTTTAGCTATTAATCATGGTATTATCTTACAGTTTCCTATTGGCTGTCTTGTTTTCTGTGGTAACTTCCATAATCGGATTATCTAAGCGGATTTGATTAATATCACCGTTTACTCTTCATGACGACTTTGTTCCCTTCACATAAAGACAGGCGATATTTTATATCTATATTCGTCACTATTATTTATTTTCTCTGCAAACTGATCAATTATTTCGAATTTCTGTGAGAAACTAGTTCAAATCGCCAATAAGTGTTGACCAATCGATGTTTTTGCAAGCTACCCACCAAATTTCTGCTTATGAATCGGAACAGAATAAAACTGATATCCACTCCATTCAAGTGAATTTCCTTGTTCCGTTAAGAATTCATCAACGAGAAAAGAATATATAGTAATATTATTCGGCAGCCGCTCGTATCCGAGCATCGGGATCGTCATCCTCACTTCTTAAGCCTTTTCTCCCCTCTGATGGCGGTAGCGTAGATAGCTGTGAACGTCCAGACTACTCCTGAAGAGTAGTCAAAGAGAGTTTAGCGAGGCAATTCCTGTGAATTTCATTTTGGTGGACAACTCGACAGAGAAACGAAAACACTTTGTGAGAAGCACATTCCTCGCGGCTTAAAGTGGGTTGGGACTGGCAAAGTCTGATTGCTTCCGGCTGTCAAATACTTGTTATGTTAAGGTAAGTTCCAAGTTGGTTATGCAAGGTCGACTGATGTTGACAACTTTCGTCGGTTTCGTCCTTGATATCGTATAGATATTTGCCTATACCGCCGCTGGAGTCTTCCTGGGTTGATTCTATTTACTCTGGTCCTCTCATCTTCGGCCTTAGCAACATGCGTGAACCTACAGGAGTTGAATCTTCCGATGGCTACGCACTATGGATAATTTGAACAAACAAGCCTTTTACCATGACAAGGAACGACCATATGTATATTTAGACTGAATATCGGAATGAACAGTTCGTTATCAAATGCATCATTGTGTCTTACTACTTTAATTGCAAATATACTAACGAATCAATAAATAAGAAATTAAAAAGTATGAAATTTTCATTATATATATGAGAACAGTTTTTGTTGTTGTAGCTAAACATGCTTTAAAGATGAATATTAGAATAAAATTTTCTAATGAAACGTGTAATGACAAGAGTACGAAGGTGCCGGCTTTAAGAATGCTTTATTCAATTGAGAATACAAGGTTCGAGGATAAGGTTTTTATAGTCCCAGTAATCAGAAATAGCTCTCTCTCAAAGAGGAGAGTAAATAAAACAAGGAGAGACAACTCTTGATTATTCATAACAAGCCTATATTCAAAAAAGTAAACCAAAAAATAAAGTTAGGACCTTATACGTTTTTCATAAAAATTCGAAAATACGTCCTTGTTCCCACACACAAAAATGTTATGTTGTTGCAATCAATAAGCATAAAAGAAGAAAATTATCGGAAAAAATGATTTTTAAAATGTCTGAATGATAAATAATAGAAATCGACAGTAATGAGCCAACAGCCAGAGATGAACAAAACAAATATTCCGACTCGAAATGCATTTCCTGCATTTTCAAAAATGACGACCTCTTTCGTAAAAATAGAAACATGATGCTTAAATATAATTATAGCATTATTTATGCTAATACAACGCATTAAATATTCCTTATATAAAATTTTCTAGTAAACAAATATTTACTACATAAACATTAGGTAATTGTGTGATCTCACCTCCCAAAAGCGAGTATTATAGCTAACAATCGTTTTTTTTAATGCCTAAACAAAAACAGATATTATTAAGAATATTCATGTTATGTAAGATCTTTCTAAAAGTTGGAAATATATTAAATTCAAAACAGACTTTAACATGAAATGTATTCAATTTTGGGGTGTCTGTATAATTTAAGAGTTATCGGTGCTGGAAGTGAATTCGGTGTGCAGGGTTCAATTCTCATTCGTTTCACACCTAGCTAATTTCGGTTGGAAAGACATGAATCATCTATATTCAAGCTATTCATTAAATAGCAGAATAGAAGGGACTCCTTTTCCTTGAGGTTGCAACCACTCTAGGAGAAGAAAAACTGAATTCGAAACATGCCAGAAGAACGATGGGTTTCGTCAGGGTATCTTGCTTTGTCTATACCGGTTGGGTTAGCCTTACTACCTTTTATGATCGAAAGTACACCACCACTTTCATTTGACTCATGATATGTATTTAATAAAATTACATTATCAAGATCAATTTAAATATTCTTAAACGTCTTTGTTCGAAAAAGAATTATATCGTAGAACTACAGTGTGTATTCTTCAAACTTAGTTGGAAATGCATGAAAATTCAACTGAGGTTCACACCCATTAAAATGGTGATTTATCTAGGAAAATTAATATATTATACTCCACTTATATATACAAAACAAAGAGGGTTAAAATGTTATAATACTTGAAATAATCTCTACAATCAGCCACACTGTGAATAATCTTGAATTATTTATCATTACATATAATTTAACGCGATAATATTAATTCTTTTATTTTTATTTTTTCTTTTATAGATATGATATGAAAACTATGTCGCAGGCTTTCAGCATGAAGTTCTGCAAAGAACTGATGTGGCTTCCCTATGCTAACTGAAGGCAGTATAGAAATATTCGACTAATTTGAACACCAAAGAAACTGAGAAGACAGATGTTGAATTTCGAATGAACGGTTCATTTATTTATTTAGTAAGGAGATGACAAATGCAATTCGGCATATCTGCTATTAACAGAAAGAAAGTGTGATAATATTTGAATGTTTTTCTGAATACCAAATGCTCTCTAATGACAAGAACATTACAAAATATGAAAAATATAAATGCAGTGGAAATGGTTCAAATTTTTAGATTTCGGAATTTAACATAAGGGTGGTACCGTGATTTTACAAGCCTTTCCAAATGTAACATTAAACATAATTGTTGGACAAATTTACTATGTATATTATAAAAATTAGATTTAAATCATAGGACTAAAATAGTTAATAAGCAATAAGAAAGCAACAACTTTTGAATTGTATATCAGAATCTGTTAGCATTATATTAAACAATTGAGCTTGACTATTTCATCATCCAGAGGAGAGAAATAGCCATATATATTATTACACTAAAGTAAGACCCCAAAAAGAACATACAGAGTGTAACAGCAAAATTTTTCAAAACGTGTAAAATGAAAATTGTCCATTTGCTAGATTAATGTTTGAACTGTTGTATCTTAGAAATGATTAAATATAACTTACTGGAATTTCCCAAGGTTTTTATAAGACTATTGAGAAATAAGTTATTTTGAATATATTCTTTTAAATAGGGAGCCAGAGGGAGTCGTCAGTTATGTAAATTGATTTGGTTCATCGGGGATTTTCGGGTCTTTCAACATCATCCACCCCAACACCAAGCCATCCCAGTCCACCAAATCATGGTAAATCAAACCCTGATCCCCACTCCGCTATCAAACGCTTGCAGAAACTCTGTACTTTATATTAAATGGACGAACGTTGACCAAATTTTCCGCGCATTGGATTGGGTGTTCGTAACAAGTAACCCAATGCGCGGACTGATTTTTTTAAGTCGTCCACGAGGCACTAGCCTCTTTTTTCCGGGTTATCGGCTTCAACGGATAACCAATGAGGTAGTTTAACGTTTTTAACCTTGGACACCCCCAGGTCGTTTGCCAAACAATGTTAGGTGCCTTATTTTTTTAAAATGTTCGGTTTTGTTTTCGTCAATTATATTATATAAAATCTATGTAACTTTAAAACTACTTGTTAATATTAAAAATGATTAATGAAATTATCTATCAATAATGGTTAAAAAAAGTATTATCAAGTTTTACAACTAATTATTTGCATTTTAAGTATCCAAGAACCTGATGGTGTCATTTTAATTATGCATAATTTATAAAGACGTTTGTATGCAAATAATAAAATGCAAGAGAACGATCGAGTGAGTTGGCTAAATTACGAAAGGAATGGGGAACAAACAACATTACAATATATATCATAATTATAGCCGCTTAAAAAATTACGAAATAAAAAAGCTTCACTATAAGAGGGAGGACGCAAAAGTAACCGGAATCGTTTTCTGTGTGACAAGCCCGTAGTAGTTCAGGGTTCTACCGCTACATGCCACTTGAGGCAACCCTCAGGCATTAGTGTCCTAACTGCTGCCATCTTGGGAAAACGTAAAGCTTGGTGTTTTGAAGTGCTTCACGTCTTTTTGTCTATTTTTACCATGGCTGAAACGATGTCTGTCTGAAACTGAAATAACAGTTGGAATTTGATCCTGACCTTTTTTTCTGAAGGTCATCACTGGTGACGAAAGATGGTGCTATGTCTACGACCCGGAAACGAAGCAGCAATCAAGTCAGTGGAAGCATCCAACGTCACCATGACCGAAAAAAGAGCGTCAAGTGAAGTCCAATGTCAAGAGGATGCTGATTTGTTTCTTTGATGTGAAGGGAATTCTCCACAAAGCATTTGTTCCTCCTTGTCAAACTGTTAACCAGGCTTTTTACTTGGAAGTCCTGAAGCGTTTACGAGACAAGGTGAGACGAAAAAGGTCTGACCTGTGGCAAAGTGGTGGGTGGTGGTTGCATCACGACAATGCGCCAGTGCACACCGTCTTGAGTGTGAGACAGTTTCTGACCAAGAATGGCATGACCCCACTTCCCCACCCTCCCTATTCACCCGATCTCGTCCCATCCGGCCTTTGTTTAGTTCCCCCGAATGAAGAAAGTCTGTTTGGCGGCTACTTAGAATGTTTGTAACGTCTGTTGACGCGTGCAAAATGGACATAATGGCGATACCTTTTTGTATCATAAGTGAAGGTTAACGGTACTGGGGCGGATGTCGTATAAGGTCCGAATTAGGAAATTGATACCAGTGTCGTTACGCCATATCTCGGACCATTTGATCGTGTTCTGTGTCATGATTCCCCATTTGGTCCATACTCCTTGTTGGCTTAGTACCAGGATTTTTGCCAAAAATTTCTCCTCTTCACCATTGTTCATTTAATCTTATATGAGATGTTTATTTTCTTTTTCTTTAGCCCTGTCCACCGCAACGGTAGAGAAACACTCTAAGCCCGCGCGTCTCGTAGCTACGACCCCCTTCCAATGTTTCTTTTTCTGCTCTCCATTTCCTTCCTAAGTAGATTTCGATGCCCACTCAGCCACCTTTAGATGTTTAGAGAACTTATATACTGCATTGTTCTAACTTTGGTGAGTGAAATTTCTATGCTAGGCTTCTGATAGGACGTTGGAGTGAGTTATAATTGCCATAGTGAAGTAGGAATTTCAAATATCACTTTATGATTCAACGTGTTTTTTTTATTTCCAACTTCCTTAAAACTTGCTCATATTCTCAACCTCCTTCTTCAGAACCACATTTCTCTCGCCTCAAGTATATTTTTCATATGTGAAGAGGTTAATTGGCATTCACAAACATATAGGAAGATCAATATTTTATAATAATTCAGTACTTTTTTCTTTTGTTTCTAACGAAATTATTCTCTTTTTTAATACTTTGCTTAGCTTTTGGAGAGCATATTTCACTGTTCCAATCCGCCTTCGGATTGCTCTTCTGCATTTTTCGTTCTCTGTTAGAAAACTTCATAAATATCTAATAATTTGCAGTTGCTCGATGCCACCACTTCGAAATTCACATGTTGGGCTGTTCCGTTTGCTGACAACTATATATTCTGTCTTCTTCCAACTGATGTTTAATCATTCATTTGATGTCTTCTATAGCATTTCATGTATACTCCCTTGAAAATTTAAAAAAGAGAATCCTATATATGAAATAAAATATATTAAGCAAATCAGATCTGGTTTGCAAATAAATATGAAATATATGGACGTTAATGATTCAAAGTAATGATAAAATAAGTAGTTCCGATGAATAATATGAAATATTCGACATAAATGTATTAAGAAACGCTAGGTTTTTCGAAGGAATAATTCTTACATCATACGTATTTTGTATTATATTAAATGTTTCCAACAATCGAATCACAGGTGTATTCTTTGATCTCGACAGAAATAATTGCCTTTCCTAAACAGAAGTTAGACATGTAAATTTTTTATTCTAATTCGTAATTATTAAATTAAAGACAGAATGTACTGACACTAGCAAGAGAAGGCTTCAACAGGTGTGAGATTTGAAATGAAGATAGAAGTACCAAGTAAGTACAGAGATTTCATTATCTGCGTAGTGTTCAAAAAGACGAGAGAAAGCATGAAACCTCAATCAGAACGTGCATCGGTAGAGCAAAAGATGTCCTCCAAAAAATACGCAGAATATTTAGAAGGTGGAAAACGTTTTTCGAAACAAAGGAATGAAAATGAGCTTCGAAAAAATATTGATCCTCCTGCATGGCGGGCCATACTGAGAAAAAATCATTCAGATGATGAAGGCTCTCAGAATGGTCGAAATGTCGTTCTGCAGATGCATGCTGAGGACATTACGGATAGATCACTTGAGCACTGAGGAAGCTCTAAATAAAATTCGCACAAGTAAGATACTCAAACTCAACATCAGAGATAGTTGAAATTTCACACTATGAGAAAGAACAACAGACAACGTACAAAAAATTCGGACTGAAGGGAGATAAAAATAGTCAACAGCTTACCTAATGAATCTACGTAGATGGATGACAAATGCGGTACAAGGATGATAAAAATCAAGCATTTCATTAGAGGTATAAGTGAGGGGAAATTGTGGAGATCCATAATCCTTAACGACCTGAGTAAACATATGATATTTTTAATCGATCTTATCACAAGATCTTGAGAGATTGCACCAATTGTCAATATATGCTTACTTTCATTTGTTATTTTAATAATATATTAAGGATATGCACAGGTTTTTATATATATCCCAGGACTGAAACTGGTTTTGTTTAAAAATTCTTCACAAAAAAAAGAAGAAATATCTTATGAAAGATCCCAAATGTAAATCTCAGTGTCACAATGAAATGAGTGCTACATTAAATTAATTATTAAGTTCAGTCATAAGTGAGTTCCCCTTTTTATTTACCGAGTTTCGTCTTCATAAAATAAAATATAAATACATTTTATTTAATTATATATTCACTATTATTTCCAATGAATTATTAACACTCTCACGCAGAGTTTCGCTAAATTAGGAGTAAAATTCGGCAGGTTTTTGACGAATACTATTATCTGGTATTCATTAGAGAAAGTATTACACATCAAAACGTTTTACAGTCGTTGAAAAAGCTGATAACTGCTTGGTGCAAAATCCAAAAAAAAATTGACGGGATGCATAGAACAAACTCACCAAATTTATATGTTTTCGACAGTATATCCTCACTGTATATTGCCTTGAGTTTTGATGAACGAAAAGAGTGTTTTTCATTTCGATGAGCCTAGGACATTTTTGAGGACACTTGGCAGCTTCCCGGCGTATAAAATGTAATATAATCTTTTATAGCGCTTTAAGAACTCTGAAATAATAATATCTAGGCGATTTTCCCAGACATGATACGTTAATAGAAGATCAACTTTCCGATTCGTTGTAGAGATTTATCCTTGTTAGTCCACAATATTGTCGTATGTAATCCATTTTGTATTACCTGGTATGATATAGTCAATAAACAGATAAGTAGGAGGATACATTCAGTATAAGAACTGGTTCTTCAGTATTTAAATAACTTCAAACTCAGGCTAATATTAACTTACACTAAAGTGAAATTAAATTTAAAAGTATCGATATAAGACCTAAAATCCACCTTTTAGATTACTTCAATATACAAAATAAAGATATTAACCCGATCCATTTCCTGTTAGTCATTGGATTAACCGGAACATGATCTGGTATCTAGTCTACAGACGATTTCTCACAGACGTGCCTTGAATTCCCTATATCTCTTCAATATGTATTTTCACGGCATCTGTTCTGACGATTTGTTTTCTCTGGTTCTAAGACTGCATGAATTTAAGCGTGCAACTAAGTGGGATCTCGGTCCCACCGTTTCACTCTAAAAACGGTTACATGTAACCGTCTCTTCAACTCAAACAGCCACTTCACTCACACTTCCCGTGTGTGGAATTCTCTTCCTCTTACTGGCTTCCCTGATAACTGTAATCTTCAAATTTTCAAGTTTAATGTCAATCGATATTTTCTAATATCTTGATCTTGTTTCCAGTCCTTTTCTTTATACTCTCCCCAAACACAACTCTTTACTCTAGTTTTCTACCCTCTGTAACCCCTTGCGTGCTAGTGGCACCCCCGGCTTGATTGGGGTAAATTGCTTAAAAAATGACAAACAGTTAAAGCAAACATCTTTTAAGTAATGCTTAACCTGTCTTAATGTTAAACTATTTGGAAAGCCAACGCAAATGAGATTGTAACCTGTTAGTACATAATGCGTTTAACGTATATTTAGAGATTCTTGATTAATTCCAAAGAAGACTGCAAATTTTATCGGATCTGGCATGCCATCTACGCTTCAGTCAATTTCCCACTGACGTAGCGTAGTTTCACTCTAACTTTTCTATAAATATTTCCATGGTAATTGGTCTGGGGACCATTCCACTTTAGTACCTCGACTTTCCGAATATAATCTCAGAAATAGATTAGCAAATAAGCCTCATCATTTTAGATTTGAGATTGTTAGATATAAGCGTACGTTTTATCGTAACGCTTTCTTCTCTCGCATTTCCCCTTTGTGGAATTAACTCCCGGCCTCTTGTTTCCCAGACAATGATGTAAATGCTAGATTATCATACGTTGATGTAAATGCAAAGTTAGTTAACATTTTAATGCAGTAACAATTTCATTTGAATAACTATTCAGTTTAAACATAAACGACGTCAAGAAAGTAATCGCTTATACACTAGAATGGATATGGCAAAAAAAACACAGAAGTTAATTTTAAACGATTGTTTTTAAAGCTAAATATGCATATTTGTTCTCTATAATGCCAAAACAAATACGACATGAAACACCCACTATTATCTATGGATGTCCCTGTTAAGTAGTGAATATCAGAAATGAAATAGGGACTGTTCGCAGTGATGTCAAATCATGTACGTATCCTACTTTACTCTCCTACCACACAGGTTTAAGATGATATGGCAGAGTAGGATGTCTAGTCTCACTTGGCAACCAGTCTAGAGAATGACTCATTTGAATTTAAAAGAACATTCTTAGTAGGATTAGAAATTTACCCTATATATAGTAGGGTAGAATTGACTTTAGCAACCAGACAAAACGAGGGCTATCTCTGAGGTTCAAACAGATGTGCAGTTAACGGGAAACCACTTAACCTAGTTAAGTATGGTATTGTCTAGTTAGGTATGGTAATTCACATATAACAAACACGAAATTAATCAGTAGAGAACGTCTACACGTTACATACGGAAGGGATATGTCACATAAAAAATATCAACAAATAAGTCGATAATATGAAGAAAAAATCGAGCCTTTATGTATTAGCGATTCTATTGTATATCAATATTTCGTGCGGAGACATACAGTATTTGTTCCTTATAGAAACGATATACCCATATGCAAATTATTATTAACTTTGTTCGATATAGTTATAGAGTAGATTATGTGACACACGCCCATTAATCACCGACAGCGACACAACGCCATTAATATAAACTTATTAAAATCCGGGCGCCAATAATCTTGCTACTTGCAGCAAAGCAGGAATGAAAAACCGGCATCTATACTTTATCCACAAAAGTCTTGATCTGAGAGAAACAACAAAAGAATGTCGGATCAACTTTTAGACTTAGAACATTTAAACTGACCCGGATCTATCTATCTATCTATCTCTCTCTCTCTCTCTCTCTCTCTCTCTATATATATATATATATATATATATATATATATATATATATATATATATATATATATATATATATATATATATATATATATGTATCAATTAGGTGGTGCAGTTTAATTTATATTACAATGAATCATTCATACAAGATGTAATTTAGTGAAGGTAATGAGATAAAATGGCGAATTGGCATCACTAACAAAATTTTGAAAATGCATTAAACCACTAACCACTCGATGAATATCTTGATCCGCGTTTTTAAAATTATAAACTATATTAGGTCTTCTTTAAATATGCAAATACATTCGATAAGTTCTCTGCTTATCATCAGACATTGAAACTCATTAACATTACTAATTTACTTTTAGTATGAATGAATGATTTTAATATATATATATATATATATATATATATATATATATATATATATATATATATATATATATATATATATATATATATATATATTGATGCATTCATTAAATAATATAGACAAGTTTTGTCTATTTATTTTAAGTAAATTCGTTTCATATTGTCTGATAAGCTTAATAACATTATCATTGAAAGACGAAAGGAAATCGCCATATTGATAATTTTTTTAATCCTATCTAAGCTTTCGGCTTACATAATCTGTTTTTGTTGCATGAAAGATTTTTAAGGAAGGACAAACTCGTGTATACGAGATGCACCGCAGGTCGTGACGTCACACATGCCCACGCCAGAGTGAAAACAAGAAGTATTAAGTATGGGAAGCCGTTGGTATAAACCAATGGCTTCTATTACCAATTATAAGCATTTAAGAAGATTTGTAGAGATTTCTTAGTTTATTTTGTTCAGGTTGGTTTCAAAAGAGAACTATACTCAAACATGAAAACAATAAACAAAAACTAAAAATTCTTGAACATGTATACAGAAAACAGTTATATATATATATATATATATATATATATATATATATATATATATATATATATATATATATATATATAATTTGGCAGCAACTTTACTTTTAAACATGTTGTGTTGAATGTACAAGACAACATAGTCCTGCATATTCACTTTTGAATTTTCTCATATTTTCTAATGAGACTTTTTATTTGAAAATTATATCGAAATAAATATTGTCAGTAAGATAACCGAGTACTTTCGAACATCATTGTTCATCTTCAGGGTCAACATTTTTAACATTGTCTTATATATTTTCTATAGTCAATTTTTTTTCAAACATTTGCAAATTGTCTTGTAGCGGAATCATGTGGCTACATTTTTTTTACAAACTAAATAAACGTTACAAAAGCATTTTAATTTCAAAAGACGGGATGATGTTATCACGTGCATGGCGAAGATTTTTAATCACGTGAAGGTGTGAAAATGACTATGGTTATCTTACGGACAATATTTTTTTCGATATAATTTTCAAATAAAATGCCTCATTAGAAAATTCAAAAGAGAATATGCAGGACTATATTGTCTTTGACATTCAATATATATATATATATATATATATATATATATATATATATATATATATATATATATATATATATATATATGTTACTTAAAAAAATTCCTGAGGTTTCTCCAATGTATTCTTTCTTTCTGGGTATCCTTACTGGTTATAAAATTCTGCCTTAAAGTTTTGGTCTGAAAGCTTCGTAGGATCACGATGAAGGAAAGGTGATAGAGCTGTGCAATCTAGCATGCATTAATTTAAAATCTTCTTATTAATAACCGCATTGTTTCTTTCAAGGTAAAGTGACCTCTGACTTCAAAAGTAACAAGTAGCGACTTCTCTTAGAAACCGAATAACTTGGCATCATGGTGTTATAAAATACCTGCAGAAATAAGATTTACTATACCCCACCCAAGTCATTCATGCTTACATGATTGATACTTAGGGCATGACGCTTCAGCTTTATTAACAGTGCAAACGTTGGCAGCTGAATTCAGAAAGGCATGGGGGAGTCTTGAATTTGACGCAAGATATGGACGTTATGCAAAGTGCCACCAGCGAGGAAAGCATTGATGGCTGGTGATGGATGACAGGAGAATGGCTATAAATCAAATAGACAGTGCTATTAACAAATCTGGTGAAGGAGTTGAGAATATTCTCCCCAGTGAAATTGGTATGATGGAGGTCTCTGCTAGGTGGTTTCCAGGGCTTCTGACAACTAACCAAAGGCTCAACAGGCTGAAAATATCAGAGAGAAATCCACAAAGATTGAGGAATATTCAACTTCTTTCGTTGTAAATTTACTAACCCAAGCTGTGTGTTGCGTTCTCTCTCTTAGAGTCAAGGAAAAAAGACAAACCTTGGAGAGGAAACACCCCCTGCTCGCCTTCTCCAAAACAGGACATGATCGTTTCATTTACTGTTAGCTTCAGTTTATTGGGATTCAAAAGGATTTGTATTTTTGGATATCGTTAGAAGGGCCATATCATCGTTGGTGAGAACTATTCCACTAGCTGAGTTAAGACAAAACGGCCAAAATAACTGACGAAAAGGGACTTGTTTTATCAGAGCAGTGCTCCACCACACATGTCTTGGTTCCAAGGGATGCTGTCAGTGACTATGGCATTGAAACATTTGATCATAGCCAATATTCTCATGATTTTCCTATCAACTGTACCCCAACATGAAAGACACTTGGCTAGGATCCAGCATCCTATGATTATGTTATCATATCTACAGTTGATGGCTTCTTTAACCAACAAGATGAACATTTTTCTTTGAACAGTCAAACACCAGTTTATCAAGAAATAAAGAAAGAAGTTATTAATAAGAAGTGTTTAAATTAAAGCATGCAAGATCACACCTTCCTAGTCAGCTTATAAAGATTTCTGACATTCCTCGTACGTAGCTATGGATAGATCTCGAGCTAATGTTTGCCAAGTAGGGTCATTGTCCCATATTTTGTCCTATGTTTTTTTTCAATGCATTATTCTTCACTAGTGTCGCCAGGCCAGTAATCCAAAATTGCGCTGCCTTTGTTACTTACAGAAATTCAAATCAGTCCTATTTTCACCAGGCGAATTTGCCCTTGTAGTATTAACACAATGCGTATGGTCTGTATTGGTAACTTTTATTATTCCCGGTAGAGAAATGTTCCCGACTACATTCATTGAGGGGAATAATTACTTTACCAGCTTATCTTTGGCAAAACTCGCCTTATTTCTAGATTCTGAATCGATAGTTCACAGACATTTTTTTTAAATTAGGAGGTATTCTAATTTCTCTTCCGTATCCTTAAGTAATTCCTCTCTTCTATTTAATAGATATATACACACACACACACACACACACATACATATATATATATATATATATATATATATATATATATATATATATATATATATATATATATATATATATATATATATTCTATTTGACTCTCCCGTCGAATTCGACGTATAAGGGCCAAGCGTATCGGTTGCTAGGAACCGACTTCAGCACATGGGATATGTTTATAGTAGTGAAGTTTTTGTATAGAACCATACACACTTTTTGAAGGATCGAATACAGAGATCGGGTACACAACGTGCCACAAAGAACCTCCGCAGGTTTTGAATTCAGGTTTTCCTTCTTATAGACGAGTTGCCATCCAACGCTATAGAACTGTTGTGGATTCCGAGATGAATCCGATATCAATGAATAACAAACGCCTGGAATGGATAAGGAAAATAAATGTATTAACGTAATAATAACAAACTGGTAATACGGGTGAGTAGATCCAAGAATTCTTGTTAGTAGCAATAATATATATACAGTCATGGTATTGAAGTATCGCGGGATGACTCCTTACTGAGTCTAGGTGCTCTTGTGCTACCCTCCTCTAATACTACTCCGGGTATTCGCTGGCGGTAGTATATGTATGCCTTGGGTGAGTCCATTTGTGTAAAAAGGGGAGACCCCTTAACAAGAACCCAGTCTGTCATATAGTCTGTCTTCAACCACATATAGCATACCTTAAAATTATAGTCGAGCTAAAGCTGAACACAAGCTCATAAATGTTAATTACGGTCATCGTTCCGCATTGCCTTCTATGGTCCGCTTAGATGCGTTAGTCTCCAATACTGTCTCCAGGCCAGTACTCAAAAAATTGTACTGCCAAATCAGGGTTAGTTTGAGTAGATCTTTAAGGTATGCTATAAACGAGTGAAGGACAATCATCACCGCCGACATATCACCGGCCAACTCATCATCGTAATAACTCAACTCCAAGACAAATTACTCCCAGTCTACTCGGCGCGCGGAAAATATGCAAACTACATTTTTCCTCGACCATTTAAAAACAAATAAAAGTAATTCATTAATATTATTTTTTAATAAATGACTTAATTTTTAATTTAAAAATTTAATGGAAATTCTATGCAATTCTCCTCAGCTATTAAATTGCAGATCCGTGTGTGTAAGAAGAAACAATCTGCAAATTTCTTCCATCTGCCTTCATATACTTCTTCCATCTGGACGGAGGAAAATGACCTTCAATAAATTGCTAAAAAAATGCATCTCTTTCTTTACATCTTTCGCAACCTCGAATGATTCTCCATACTGCGGAGTTCTTCATCCCCAGGTCTATGTGACGTCATCTAGTAGCTTCGGCATGGGTATTTGTCCATTCTTGAAAATTAAACACAAGTCGGCCAGATAGCCTGTTGTATTTAATAAATCATTAAGGCAAACAGGCAAACTTTCAAAATCAGTACGACTCAAAGCCGATCTATAAGATGTGAACTCTATGACAGTCAACACCAGTTTGAAGCTATGAATTCAACGCCACCTTTGAGTTCTCACGCTGGGGAGGTGGCTGGTGAGTTGTCCTAGAGATGAGTTGTTACAAAGATGAGTTGTCCGGTGTTGATTCGGCGGAGATGAAATTTCCCATCCCGGCTATATTTATGGGTTAAAATCCTCAATATCAGAGACAAAGTGGACATTGCAGTCAACAAACAGACGGGACAGTACGTTTCATGCTAAATGCAATCACCAGGTTATTTGCCTGACGATTCCATTTAGCATGTCGCCTCTGGGTGTTTATTTCAATGTCCACTTTCACACACACACATACACGCGCACACACTTATATATATATATATATATATATATATATATATATATATATATATATATATATATATATATATATATATTAATAATGCAGCTTAATTAATATTGTAAAATAGTCATTCAAGAGTATAAATCAGTAAATTTAATGCAATTAATGGCGAATTCTCTTCGCTAACAGATTACATAAGGCCGTATCTCTCTGGCCACTCACGGAACGACACGATCCTTGTTTTTATTAATTGTAAAATGGATTAGATGTTCGGTCGATGTTGCAAGTACTTTCGTTAAAATCATTTAACATCCTCAGGCATAAATGTTATTTTTTTCTCAATTTAAGTAATTTCAGGTAAAGTTCAAAGACGAAAATGAATGTGAAACTTCTCGAAATGTTTTATTAAAACGTGTGCTATTATTAACAGTTAAGATTTTTTGAATGTTCAGTGATGCAACGGTAGATTTTTGAATATTGTAGTAATGTAGTAATTCATAATTTCTATTATTGTGTTTTTTGCGTTAATGTGACATGGAATATTTGTTCAATAATTAGAGCAATGTTCCAGAAGTTTTCACAATTTTATTTTACTGCAGATCGATTCTTTTTTTAAATACTAAATAATGCAGCTTAATTAATAATATAAAGTAGTCATTCAAAGAAAAAAAACAATAAAGTTAATTAATGGCGAAGTTAATGCAATTAATGGGGAGGATCGTGTCGTTCGGTGAGTGGTCAGTATGTTAATGCCTTATTTAATATGTTAGCGAAGTGAGATGGCTATCAATTACATTAACTTTATTGATTTATTCATTGAATGACTACTTCAGGATATATATATATATATATATATATATATATATATGCACAAACACACACACACACACACACACACACATATATATATATATATATATATATATATATATATATATATATATATATATATAGATAGATAGATAGATAGATAGATAGATAGATATAACTTTAAAACTACATTTTCTTAATTTGGCAAAAAAAGTTTTTTTAGGATTTTATACGTAGCAGTATCACATTTTTCATTTTTCTGTTATAAAACAATTACAACTTTTGTTGTAAATTGAATATTACTTATCATTTACCCAAAATTCTGAGTTAATCTCTTGATTTTCGCTTGTCATTCTAAGGTTTTCTTATGCATATAATATTGTTGATAAGCAGCATTTTTGTCTTATATTTTTCTCTTACTTGACACTCCATTAAGGATGACATTTCTAATCTTCCTATATTTCGCTATTTATGGTTATTACTTACATCTTTGCTTGATTTTGAATCACTTTGAGTACAGGGATATTATTGGTTCATATAGTGCATCTGCTCTATCGTGAGATAATCAGAAAACGTAAAACGGCAAAAATTGTCCAAACTCCTTTGAATTGGTCTCTCGCCTGATAAGGGAAGACGTAAGCGACAGTTGTCCCTGGACCTTCAATCAGCGACTGTTTGCCTCAAGCAAAAATAAGATTTGAACATGGAATACAATAACATTAAATCAACATTGTGGACAATAAATTAAAATATGAAAAGTTTAAATGTTAATATTTCAGGTTTACGTGAATCCAGGTGGGCAAGCAATGCGGATTTCGTCAGTCACAAATATAGGATCATATATGCAACCAGTGGGGGAAACCAAAAGAGAAGTAGGGGTGATATTAGATAAAGGCATATAGAAATGTTTTCTGGGATACTGTAAACTATGTAAAATATAGTTTTTCGTTAAAATGAAAGGAAAGCTTTAAAACATTTATAACATAATTGTATATGCTACAACACAGAGTATAGAAGGATACATCGAATGGTTTTTCAAATAAAAAGAAATTGCATTCTCATAGTATACCTGAATTCAAATGCTCGAAAGGGGCGATATAGTGAAATAGGTAGCAAATTAAGACTACGAATTCTTAATGAAGAGAAAAATGATTTCACTGGTTTACGGTGAATAAATAAGCCGTTCACTAATACCTGGTTTCTAGAACACACATAAAGTATAAGTACAAGCTGCGATTGGTAAGTTGTCACCATTTTATAGGTTTATTTTTTGCATGTTTATTGTTTTTTTTATTTTTTATTTTACCGACTGCACAATATAGCTGGCTCAGTTGCACACCGTCTGTGCGAAAAAGAGCACCATGACGCAGTTCACTTCACCAGAAATTTGGAAATTGTTGCTGTAATAATTGTCATTCGCACCAGAAGCTACAATAGTAACATTTCAGAGTGTTTGGGTGTGAATCTGATGACAGTGCAGTGGATACACAAAGAGTTGGACGATATTTCATATCACCATCACGGTGTCTGGGGTGATCTGTTGTGATGGCGACATTATGACTCCATTCATTTTACCAAGGGACTCAGACTTAACACGGAGGGCTGCAACAAGTAATATGAGGAGCTAGTGCTACCCTGGATAAATACTGTGCCTTTTGGAAGACCCTATGTCGGCAACACGACTCTTCACCATGCTACACAAGCAGGAGTAACTAGTCCTGGCTGTCAGACAATTTCTGCAAACACGACACCGTTTATACCTGGCCACCTAACTCCCCAGACTGCACCCCCTTTCATTTTTATGTGTGGGGTGCAGTTGAGCGATAGATCAACAGAATTCCTTGTAACACCAAAGATTAACTGAAGACAAGGATTGTGGCAGCATTCACCAACTTATAGAAGACGACCGTTCAGAAGAGATGGAGGTGATTCCAAAGGTGTCTGCAGGCCGTGGTTTAATCAAATGGCGATTTTGTTGTATAAGTTTAATCTTTCGCATTTCAAGATATTTTGGTGTCATTTTGGTAAACATATTTGTTAAAATGGGATGTCAATATTATTTTCATTTTTGAGTAATTTAGATGGCAATTTATCCATCACACCCTGTATATTGACAAGCCCAGGTTGACAAACGAAAAATGAAATCGACTCTATGCATAACAATAAGATTATTTTATACAATTTTACACTGCACAACATATCAATGTCCAGTCTTCCAGAGATATCTAAACTACCGACATTGAAGACGTCCAAGGCAGTACCCAACATACGACGGACTGCTGAATAACACGTATATGAATAACTAATATATGGACAATGTGAAAGGCAGACAGTTTAAACGAAATGAGAATGGAAATTCGAAGTGTTTACACATTAAGCGAAACTTTAATAACATAAGCAATTGTGATCATCCCCCCTACAAAATTAGACAATGGACAAAATTAAAATTGATGACTGATGAAAATCTCGACGTGAAGAAAACGTGACATAAACAATGCCAAGGTACGACACAGAATATAGGACACTGCACAAAATATTAGAAACAAATGCAAGAGAGCTAAAGAGGAATGACTCCACGCAAAATACGTAAAAATTGATAGAATGAGTATAAAGCAGATATTCATAAAAAATACGTCTAATAGGACAAAAGACATGGTCATCCACAAAGTCCAAGGACTGTTCACTAATTTCAGAGAAATAAAAAATAATACTTCAGTGATGGAACGAATTCATCACTGAACTTTTCACAGTGAAAGAGAACAACTGCTACTACAGAGAAATATTAAAATCTGAAGTGAAATCATCATTGACCCAGCTGAACAAAAACAACTCTGCAGGACAAGAAGGAAATGTTTCAGAGATGTTGGAAGCCTCAGATAATTTCGGCATTGATATGTTTACAGACATAATAAATGGACTTTACAACATTGGTTATATATCGGGAGACCTAAGTAGATCAGTTTTCACAGAACTGCCTGAGAAACGTGTTGTAAACGAATATGAACTGTATCCGATATTTAGCCTAATGAGCCATATAACAAAATTTATCATACGAATTCTGATGAATAGATCACACAGCAGAATCAGTCCGAAAATAAAGAAACTGGAAAAAAAGGAATGCGATATTTATGCTCAGAATGATATTAAAAAGATCAATACAAAAAAGGGTGTGTATCTCTGTTATACAAAAGCAATTGACGAAATAAGACACAAAGATCTGTTGGAACTGCTAGGTAACTTTGATATATTTGGGAAAGATACTAGAATAATCCAGCACCTATCATGGCAGCAAACAGCCTGCGTATGCATAGAAATTGAGTTCGGTAAATATATAAAAATAGAAAGCGGAGTGAGACAATGAAGTCTCTTCTCTCTGGACTTATTCAGCTTATACAGTGAGGCGATTCTGAGAGAAGTAGAAATCCTACAAGTCCTAATTGGCGGCCACAATCTTAACGGCATTTGATAGACGATAGGCAGTGATAGGTAAGCGAGAAGGAAGAACTAAGCATTAATTGGAAAAGACAGAATGTATGGTTGTTCATAAAGCGCCCAAATGTCAGATTACAAATTGGATATACAAGAATCACACAAGTAAAAAGTATTTACAAATCTGGTAAATGTTTTAACAGAGAGAAGTATGTTCGATATTGAAATGTGAAGGCACATTGGGATAGAGAAATATACCCTCTGAAAGGTAAGCAATGTAGTTTAAAAAAACAGTAAAGATTCATTAGAAACACAGAAAAGACTGCCAATATGACAGTAAATGTTCGACAATCTCCTCAAACATGAAAGAAAGCGGCAGCGGAAATGTGGTTTTACAGAAGGATAGTGAATTATAACATGTACCTCACATGGGAGCAACAACGAAGATTAAGAGAAAATTAAATAAAAAAATGAGACTTGTAATTGCCGTCAGGAAGATGTAGTTAAAATTTCTAGATCAGATAATGAGGAAAGAGGACTTGGAAAGTTTGCTAGTGCCAGAAAAGATTGAAAGCAAAACGGGAAAAAAAACAAATGGATAGCTGATGAAGGTTTAGTGTAGATAAAAGAGAACACAATATATTAAAAGCTACAAATTAGAGGAAATTGGTAGAGACACGATCGCTTACGTCTTGAAATGTCCTGGCACATAGAAGAAGAAGAATATTAAAACTTTTATCACAATCATCGGCATAATCATCTTCTCTATTGTCGTCATCATCAACATCGCCATCAGGAACAGCAGTCGCTTAGCTTTGTAGGGTTGAAGGATAGCTTAGAGATTGAGCACCTAACCATTTCCCTGCATATATTTCGTTTCTGTGGCAATGTTATAGACTCTATAAATGACCGTTCTGTCCAGGTATCAGCTCATATTTTCCACTGTTTGCCTTTTTTCTGCCAAATGTAGTATTTGTAGGATGAGATTGGAATAAATTTCGGGTCTTATGACGTGGCCATACCATTTCAGCATTCTCTCCTTGGGGGTGAATATAAATTCTTCCAATGGACCTGCTTTTATCTTTGTCTCGTACTGTCACTTATTTTTCCGGTAATTTCCTATATCAAGATGCAATTTAAAAATCTATCTGATATTTAAGGTAATTTATTTTGTCAAAAAATATCTCAATTACAGTTATTTCATATTTATTACTCATTTCTGACGTAGTCCCCATGTGTAAAAAAATAGTTCTCGTGACATTAATTTTACTTATCGTAACTTCAAACTAGACACTAAACAAATTTCTATAGGACAGGGAAAGCTTGTTGAAACTTGATGTGTTTGCGACGGCTCTTAGAACATATTTATTTTGTCCCAAGCATCGACTCTTTATTTCAAATACATAGCAACGCCAATTGAGTGTTTCCTCCGTGTACAATGTTAATTTATTTTCCTTCCTGTAATGCTCACTCAGCATACATATTTTAGTTTTTACAAAGTATTAAACTCTTGGTTTCAGTTCTAATATCCAGGAAATGTTGAAAAACAAACTTTGTTTATAAATGCAACAAAAATAAAGCGTTATCCCACACATGGCAATAGTAATAATAGTCATTTCCCTATAAGGAAACACTTGGCAATCGATAATTGAGCAACCAGTACTGCTTTCGTTTGAAATCTATATTTCTATTAAAACAATCTTTCAGGAAAGTAAGTTTCTCAAATCATGTAAATGTCATTGCTCTTTCCGGTATTGATGGAAGTTTTCCTATATAACGTTTTATTTGAAGTGGTGCGTAATGTTATTATTTTGATCATGTCATTATTTTCTCTTCCATGTACTATCCACTTCAGTTGTTGCTGCTGTTGGTAGTCCTCAAGTGATGTGGTTTCTGTTATTTGGTGCACTTATTTGTGTGTTCATATCTCTGAATTTAAACATATTACGGGGATATTGAAATGTCCTACGACTGGCTAAGTGACGTGATTATCCAGGAAATATAATATTTGATCATATGAATATGTTTGTGTAAAATATATCAGGCCAAGTATGTTTTCAGCACTTACTTGTATATGTGCACACAAGAAGGTATAAATAATCAGAGAATGAGATTGACAGAATAGTGACAAGAAATATCTAGTCATTAAATATTAACTGAAAAACACCTAGCTCGGGAAATGACACTTGGAACCCCTTCAAAATACTTTGAAAGTAATTAATACCATTCTCGATTTCAATTTCCGTGATCAACATCAGTATCCTCATCGTGTTCTTAATTCAATTCCTAGTGTTTCAGCAGATGTTTCTACGACTGTTATTTTATACGAAAATTCACAACATCTAAGGTTCAAGAGTAACTCAGTATAGAGTATTACTCTTAAGGTGGTAATGATGCAAGCGTTATCGTAATATAAGATTGACGATTGGGTAGGAAGTGATTTTTATGAAGAAATGACCTTTAACCTGAAGAGGCTGTTGCAGAGTTCAGGGAAGCATACTGATCATCTATTCCACTGTTCTTTGGAAAATCAATGTTAGAGTTACTTCCATCTCACATTGAGAACAAAATTGGAATGAGGATGATTTGCCTCCGTGGAAGGAGCAAAGCGTATCTTAGTGATAAATTACTGAAAAAGCGGAACTAATGAATGAACTTGAGCAAAAGAGTTGTCCTAGAACTAGAGACAGAGAAAAAACGGCCTTGCATCGCTGCATTTGTTGGAAAGAGTGGAGGAAAAATATTCACGAACAAGATCGCGTAAACTATTTGCCAAGTTTGAAATGTGAGGATTGAGATGCAGAAGGTAAAATGTGGCTGCGATTCCACACGCTTTTTTTATCGAATCCGACTTCTTCAAATAAGAAAGCTTAACAGAAGGCGTCAGGGGATTTCTGAAGCGATAGAATGAGTGAATTTCTCACCATCTTACGTATCTTCTCATTGAAGGCTGAGTAAAGAAAGTCAACAAAATTGATTAGGGACAGGTGTTGTATCAGAATAGTAGATAAAGCAAAAGGTTAGCCGATTTGGGGACAATGGATAACAATCGCTGCCTAAAAAATTAGAAGATGGACAGATAATTTGAAAAGTTTTTTTTCCTTTATAACGAGTTTGAAATAATTCAAGGAAAGTTGTTTTAGACGTACACACACACACATATACATATATATATAAATAAATACATACATATATATATATATACACACACACATATATATATATATACACACATACGTATATATATATATATATATATATATATATATATATATATATATATATATATATATATATATTGGCCGACTACACATCCTCCGTTCAGTCGCGTCTCCTAGGGCATTTTGTAGAGATATGCTGAGGCATATTTCTGTTTTTCAAAAGCTATATAATCGATGTAAGGATTTTTATAACTTGAATTTTTGGGCGAGAGTATCCTACGCTGAAATGATCAAGTTTTTGAGAAACGTCTGTACACTGAAACCCTCTGTCACGATGACTAGTGCTAGAAGCACTAGTAATCGACGGCCTGAAAAGAGATTCCACTACACATTTTCATCACACAAGTCTTGTGTTTACATGTGGAATAGTTTCTAGGCACTTTCCAAAATTCTATCCACTTGGATCGGATCGGCAGCCTGAGAAAATCAAGAATACATGTTACTGATAAATCATCCATCCAGTTCTTACCACTGGGCCACGCGTGAGTGGGAGTGAGCATGAAAAAAAGAGGGACAGTTTGATAAATTCTTAAACGAAACCGTGATAGCGAAATAGATAGATAGATAGATAAAAACAGATTGACATTACATAGATAGATAAATAGATAGATATATAGATAAAACCTGATTGACATGACATTGATAGATAGATAGATAGATAGATAGATAAAAACAGATTGACATTACATAGATAGATAGAGAGATAGATAGATAGATCGAAAAAACTGATTGACATGACATAGATAGATAAAACTTGATTGACATGACATAGATAGATAGGTAGATAGATAGATAGATAGATAGATAGATAGATAGATAGATAAAAACAGATTGACATTACATAGATAGATAGATAGATAGATAGATAGATAGATAGATAGATAGATCGAAAAAAACTGATTAACATGACATAGATAGATAAAAACTGAATTACATGACATAGATAGATAGATAGATAGATAGATAGATAGATAGATAGATAGATAGATAGATAGATAAAACAGAAAGTAAAACAGGAATTAATTTCTTAGTCGGATACATATAAGAAAACGTATTCAGTCTTCTGTATCGTCGCTTCATAAATTATGAGAACAGCGCGATTCTTTAGCGAATCTGTTAAATTTTGTCCCTATATTGAAAACATTTTTTTACGTTATTTTTCCGCATTTTGTACATGGTTGAGATTTAAAAGAAAAATTCAGACGATTGGTGCGTTTTCTCTTCATTCTTTTATCAAAACGTGAAAAACTCCATACAATTTCCCAACTGCTCAGCAAGGAATTAATCATCTGTTTTGCATTTCAAGAAGCCTTACTGCAACAATTTGTAATGTGCTCAAGAACAAAGATTCTCTTTCCAAATCTGAATAGCATGATAAGGTAAAGTATTAGAAAATTTAGAGAGCTCTGTTCGAGGCATGTTCTCGCATATCTCCATTTATATGTTATTACTTTAATTGTGAAATAGGTGGGTGTTGAACGCATACATTTCATTGCTCTAACATTTTTTCTATTAGATTATGTTCTGTGGATTTACACATGCCCGTTCAGATTTGAAAAGAAACAATGAGTTAGAAAACAGTTTCTTTACAGAAGGGCAGCACAATTTGGTTTTTCTATATGATCAATTTTCATCTTTCGCTATATTTTGTTTTATATTTGCGTTCAAATTATTCTCACAAGTCTTGGTAATGGAACACATTTAGACATTAATAGATATATTTATATATAATAGACGAGTTTCGTTAATTTCCGAAACCTCATTTCTCGCTGTTCAGCAAACAGAAAACATTGAAGATTTCCCTAATATGAGTCTAAAAATGAAGGATCATACTTTACAGCAATTGTAGCAGAAGGCTTTCTTACATTGATCAAAGTTTGTTTATGGGACTGCTCTAAGTTTCTTCTGAGTGATGCAGAGCATTAGTCTAAGAATAGATTTGTATTGGTACTCTTCAAGACAACTGTATCTTAAGCCATCGATTTAGTCTTTTCGTACGGGACAATAGCTCATTGGATTAAAGTGCCGATTAGGGAATTTAGAAATATAATAATGGTGTCTTCAATCCCTACGCGGAGCAGTATGCACATGGAGTCATTAGAATCATTACTAAAAATATGGAAGCAGAACTAAAAATAAAAACTAGCCGACATATCCAAAGATATGGGCAGTGGAGCGGGGTCAACGCCTGTATATTAAATAGAGGATTAAGTTTGTAATTACCAGTAGGTTACACGGATCGATATATCCCTGGTAAAGGCCGTAGGATGAAACACTGATGGAAACATTGAGATGACAACAACTAAAATGAGGACAATAATCCGAATATATATATATATATATATATATATATATATATATATGCAGAAATATAGTCTTAAAGTGTGCTATATTTATGGTGTAAAGTGCTCAATATCAGAGATAGAGCGTGTGTAAATATAAAAGTGGACATGGAAGTCAGCACTTAGAGGCTCTAAGTGCTGACTTCCATGTCCACTTTTATATATATATATATATATATATATATATATATATATATATATATATATATATAGTGTGTGTGAATATCTTTGAAATGGGGTTGAGGTCAGAAGATTGGGGCGGCTATGTCATAACACTCACCTGCTTCTCATCAAAGTATTCCTTCATCAATTTTGATTTGTGCCAGGGAGAATTATCCTGCATATAAATGAGCTTGGTGGGATCGATTTGCACCCTTTCAGCAGAAGGAAGCAGACAAGTCTCAAGAATTTTCTTCTACTGCTCGCTCCTGATTGTATTTTTAATAGGTTTTAAGAAACCAGTTCCATGAAAAGAAAAGCATACCCAGAACATTATACTGAACTGAATAGATTTAATCAATGACAAATAAACAAATATATCAGATAAAAAATAAAAATGAAAATAAATAAAAACAAGCAAAACAATTTGACCCAAATAAATAAGCAAACAAGCGGCTTCCGGTAAATGACCGTCATAATAGACTACCAACAATAAGCTATATAAACAAATTTTTACTACGTTAATAAAAAACACCGATCAAAACAAAAAATAAATAAATATATAAGATAAAAAATAAAATTAAATTAAAAAAAGCAAACAAATAAACAAGCAAACTAATTTGACATAAATAAATAAACAAATAAGCGACTTCCGTTAAAAGTAACCGCCAAAATAGACTACCCATAATGCACCACTGACCCTTATATATCAATAACAGAGAAAAATAACAGCACTAGTCGCCTGAAGATTGCACTAGCATGAAACAGACTGTCGCCTCTAAGTGCTGACTTCCATGTCCACTCTTATATTTACACACGCTCTATCTCTGATGTTGAGCACTTTATCCCGTAAATATAGCACACTTTAAGACTATATTTCTTCATATATATATATATATATATATATATATATATATATATATATATATATATATATATATATACTCGAAAGGTGGAAAAAATCATTTACGTTCGACCATGAATTTATTTGGCCTCTCATACAGGTTTGCTCATATTTTGCGTATCAACATTGTATGACTATGTATATATGGATATATGCTCTCTTGTATCTCTGTATTCCCGTCTGGTAGATATTGTAGTGAATTCCTGTCGTTGAAAACTGCTGAGAAACAACTGTTTTCCTGTGTAGCTTCCATAGAGCCAGTCGGTAGTTTATTCTACATTTAGCTGAGCGGCACTTTGACACAGCTTCTGCGATAGGAAGCATAATCTGACGTGATCAGTAGATTTTAAAAAGATCAGTACGCTCGACCCATTCGCTTCTAGTCACTTATTAGGGGTGAAGTCTCTTCACAACCACTGACAGATATCTTGTCTTTTAGCCCTTTTCACCCACAAGGTTTGGTTCAAGCCATTTATATGTTGTCTTTTTTTACGCTGCCCGACTCTACATCATCCTACGTTCGTCTATTAGACTTTTAGTATTTTTTACTGGCATGCAAAACGTTTGGTCATTTTTTTGTTAATACTTTTATTAACTTTACCGCAAAATTTAATGAAAAAAGTAAGTTTTTATAAGTACATTTAATTATCTCTAAACACCAGAAAACAATTTTTGTGTTTTCGTTAATGCAGTATGGTGAATGACAGGGATGCAGAAAAAAAATTAAAATAATCTGCAACCAGCAAAAATTTCGCCTTTCATCTCTTTTCTTAAGTTAAAAAAACAATTGTACTTTTTATTTCATGTTTATTACAGAAAATAGAAAACGTCAAAGTATGGAACTTGTAATTAGTTGCTGCCTTTGGCTCGTATAATTGCCTGAATTCGATGTTGCATTGAATGTCACAAGGTCCAGATTTCCTCATTGGAATTTTCTTTCCCATTCTTCTTGGAAATAATCCGAAAGCTCTTGGTGATTGCGTTGATTTCATTTTAGCACATGTTTTCCTCAGTGCTCATCTCGGTGATTCAATTATATTGATATCCAAATTTTCTGCTGGCCAGTCCGTCTAAAAGCTGAACATCTTTATCCACCTGAAATCCTTTTGCTGCACGTGATGAGTGTCATGGCTCACTGTCATAATGTAAAATATATCAATTTTTCTATTCTAGGAGAAGATTAAGCCGCAGCAAACTAATACAGTTTACAGAGTTTAAATTTCCATCATCTTTCACTAATTCTCTTCTACCATCGCACTTGATCCGACACCAAAAATATTGCCACCACCAAATTATACCTTTTAGTGGTTTAATTTTCATTGTTTCTTTTTTTACCATTGATCTTCGTACATATTCTGTTTTATTAGAATGTAACTATTTTCCGTTTATCAGTACAAATAATGTTCGCCACTTTCCAAGATTTCTTGTTAGATAAACTTTGAAAGCGGCTATATGTTTGTTTGTACCAATGTTTGTCCGCATCTTTGATTAATCATATCTTTATGTTGCTCAATAAACGCTATGGTTTCTATCAACTGAAACGTCACTGGTAGGGTAACATTCACGCCCCACTTCTCTGGCTCTTCATTTTTCATTGCTTAGAGGAAGTTTCACAATATTTCGTTCATTTTTCTCGTCTAACTTTTATCTTCTTCGTGTTTTGTTTCTCTGAACTAAATACAATTCCAGAAATAGTAAAGGTTTTTGACTGCATAGACAACAGTTTCCGGAAATTACAAGCCGCACGGTTCTATCTTCTTCGGTCATGTTCTCCTTCAAAGTCAGAACCTTCATCCTTGTTTCAGTAGAAATTTAACCATGATTTTAGAGTAAAAATAAGAAACTAATGTCCAACTGCAATGTTTTGCCAAGGCATCATCCACTCATGATAAGAGGGGATGATTTCTGCTTAGAAATGTGCATATTACCATGAATTTATCGTCTCTGGTGGTTTACTGGCCCAATATTATTGCATGACTTTTTCAACATCACTTTTCTTAAAGCAGTGTATCTTCTGTTAAATAGCAACTACGAAAATGCAACATCTTATTTTCCAAAACCTTAGGTTTTTTTTTCCATACATTTCTGATAAGAACATACTCGTAAAAGTATAACTTCTTAATAAAATAAAGCTATGTAATCATCTTTGATCCAAAACATTTCAACGCCAGTGTAGTTGTTATATATTTGTATATAAAGGGTTCAAATGCAGTACTCTAGTAAGACTCAACAAGAAACGCATGTAAATCATTAACCCCATGCTGAGATAACAAAAACAAGTATAGAGAAACAATTTTCTGCTAGCGAATACTTTCGCAAAGACAATTCTTCACTTCAGCGAGTTTATCGAAAGGAATTGTTTAAAAAAATTATTCAGCAGATATTGCGTTAATACGTAATTTCGTATTCATACCACAAGATTCTTACTTTTACAAAAACATTTTAATTCCTGAGCACAGATCTGTTGCTAAGAGAATTTACGCAAAATAATCTGCCTTGCAACAAAGACGCACTGTCACCTGACATAAAACATCTAATTTCCCCAGCAAGAAAACTTCCATCCAAATGATATCTCAACATCTGCTCCCGTGATTATGTCAGTCTTTTCCCCACGCAACTTAAACATAGCAAACTGCAGATGGTGATTGGTTATTAAAAATTAATTCAAAGATTATTCTGAAATATATTGATATTTAAAAGTTACCCGTCCAGAAGATCATCAATCTTCTTTATTTGACATGGACAGAGCCGATCATTGCCCTCCACAACTTCCTTTCCCTTGTCGTTCTTAATAAACTTTGTCTTTCTGTTATTTCTTCTATGTCCTGTTCAACCATCAATTTACTCAAGCTCATCAAGTATGTTATTTGTTTTCCTCTTGCTCCTCTTGCCCTTGATCTGTCCCATGAGTATCGGATTATTCAAGCCCGCCCAGTCATCCAATTACTACGATGGACTTCAGTATCTTAATTAAAAATAGCAATTGTTTTTAGAAATATATATCGCGAACGTCGAAATGTACTGACGACTTTTACTTATCGAGAAGATATTTTCAAAATTCAAGCCCATTTATTCTCAATAATAAGAACTGTACTTGATCTGTCATGAGATCTGTTCATATATCTGTTGTGTAGTGATTATTTTGAGGTTGAAATATTACCCTATGTCGAATAGAGCTGGAAGTTACATTTGGATCGCAAATAGACAATCGCAGCAGTTGCATGATTTCTATTTCTCTCTTTCGGCTTTTATTTTCATATCATTTTAGATCTGAGCAAATCTGAGAAAATATTATTACGAGATATAACAATTAACGTTTTAAAACAAAGTTTATTTAGGTGGTCACCCACAGCTGATGTTACCTTGTAGCTCTCAAATAGTAAAGCTATGGTCCTCATGGGTCAAAGATTTCACTGTTGCAAATATTCTTCGCACTCATTTTCCAGAATTGTAGACATGGATTGATGGGTGTCAGTGACGTTACATTATCGTTGAGCCATTCAGGGTTTTTTGTCAATTTCGGAAATAGCAAAAATCAGATGGGATCTTATCTAGTTAATAAAGGAAATGGCTCATTTTTGCAATAGATTTATTGTCCAGGAACTCGCAAACGACAAACAGATTATGCTAATGGGGCATTGTTATGATAGACTATCAATTTGAGTAACCAGAGTGCGGAGCGTCAAACATGTTTTCCTAACACATTAACCACTTCCAAGTAAACATCATATCTATTTGTTACTTGGCCATATATATATATATATATATATATATATATATATATATATATATATATATATATATGTTTACCGTTCTTTTTATAGATACAAGTATTTAAGCAAATGCTCTGTTTTATAATAAACAGTATTAAATAACATTTACCGGCCTTATTATAAAACAGAGCATTTGCTTAAATACTTGTATCTATAAAAAGAACGGTAAACATATCATAAATGTCTTTATATAGATATATATATATACATACATGTATATATATACATACATACATATATATATACATACATACATACATATATATATATATATATATATATATATATATATATATATATATATATATATATATATATATATATATATATATATATATAATGATAATATTAGTGATCAATGTGTATATATTTTTTTGAAACTAACGAAATAAATATACCTTCATGAAATTTTAATTATTCATGCCTTTCATAATATATATATATATATATATATATATATATATATGTATAGAAATAGAGAGATATGTAAGAGTGAAATATAGAGAGAAACACAGACACACAGACACACACACATATATATATATATATATATATATATATATATATGTGTGTGTGTGTGTGTGTGTGTGTGTCTATGTTTGTCTCTGTGTGTTTCTCTCTCACTCACTTTCTGTGTGTGTGTGAATATTCTTTAGGTTATTCAGGCGATACTATATTCACCGGTGTACAAATTATAAATGTTCTTTTTGGAGATTAGGGAGAAGCTTTATATCTTTTCTCTCATTCAAAGCTAACGGAATACGGTAAATAAAGAAATTATTTATGAACAGAAGTTTGTACATGAGTCAGATCAATAAGAATAAATAATTTTGTAGATGAAATCTAGCACCTTTGGGATTAATTGCAATATATTCTGTGCAACACGTTAATAGTTTTGAATAATAATATGTTTAAATTGAATGCTAGCGTCAGACAAAAACAATTTTAACGGAATACGGATATTCTTCGAGTTATACGTAAAACGTATCAGGAAATGTATGACTTTTGAAGTTATATGGTTTGTAAATAGGCAAAGAATGAATTGCGAGAGATTTTCTTATTTTAAAACATTTAGGCTTTTTGTTGTTTAAATAATCAGGGATATCTTATTAAAAGATCTATGAGAACTAAATTTAGTATAATTTTTTGTGGAGGAGGGGTAACAATAATTATCCCTAGGAATGTTTATTTTATCTGACACAATGCTCATCCATCGTAATATTCAAGGTTAATAGTGTTTTGGTCGGTTGGAAGAACCTAAAACGTAACATCACTTCTCACCATTCATTTGCAAGGAAAGGCAAAGCACAGAAAAACGCAGGGATTCACTAAGAATATCTCACATACTCATGATTTGTTATGAATACGCGTGCACATATGTACACTCCACTCTGTAAAGGAAGTAAAAGAGAAAAAGACAGCAAGCGCCATCTGCCGGTTAATATCGAACTAAGCTGGAAGTTGCACGCTTCTCATTTATTCACTGGCTTCCTGTCAAACAGTGGCAGGTCGTTCATTTTTATTGCGGATACTTGAGTTTGGTGATCGATTCCTGCAATCCATTCACACGAATGGGGTTCTCCAGGATGGGAATTAATAGCAGGGGACTTCGCTTGAAAGCAACAGAACAAACCCGAACAAAGAAAAAAAAACTTAGCTTAAAAAATAAAACAGAACGAATTAAAAAAACAAACAAACAAAAAACAAAACAAAAAACAAAATGAAAACTTTATATAAAAATGTTTCTTTACGTTATTTCTCTTTTACAGAAAACCACTCAGGTCGCCTCGCGCCACACCAGCGTGTACAGAATTAAATCACCTTCCGCCGTACAACAGTTAATTGGAAACACAGACAATAAAGGGACCTTTATTTACACCGATGTGTTTGTGCTTTTCATTACAGGCGACAAATTAAAGACACTTCTGCAGTAGCAGTACGATTTATGACAAACAAGCCCACATAACGAATCAAATTGTACCTGAACCTTCGAAACAACAATGCGAAACAAAATAATGAAGGCATTTATTGTATAACGTAAATTTTCAGTACAGCCTCATGCATTTACTTGTTTCGTTTTCCTTTTAGATCGAGGTATTTTCGAGTAACTGTAACGGAAACAATAATAGTAGCCATTTCCCTATTAGGAAACATTCGGCATTCATTGACCAGGTAGTCACTGCTACTTTCCTGTGTAATTCATAAAATCATACACATACAACTATTTTTCGGGAAAATAAATTTCTCATTTCCACTGAAGCAACATTAACTGGTATGTATTTCCTAACATTTTGTTTGAAGTCGTGTGAAATGTCAATATCTTGATTATGTTATTATTTTCATTTCGAATTACATATACTATTTTTTTTATTGACGCTGTCGCTGAAAGTTCTCTAATTACTTGGATTATCTTATTTGGTAGTGTACTTGGTTTGCAATCATGTAACCCCAATCGACGAGGATCAAAGATGTTCTGTACCTTCTAAAACCAACAAGATTCATTGGCTCGACGCGACCTTTCACCATCGTTCTGAGAAAGCAGTTGCATACGGGTGAGAGTTTAGATATTTCTGAAAGAGTTTGCCACCATGTATGACATTCATAGGCAAGTCTCGATATGTCGGGTATGTTTAAAAACATGTCCCCAGGTTTAATTTAATGTCTTATTAGAAATTTGCAGTGTTTGTCGAAAATACTCATAACATAGTCCATCATACTTTCAATTTCCTTATCTCTCATGTATTTTATTCTAATTTAATTATCTAACTCCACATAACGATTTTTTATGTGTTTTAAAGATAAATAACTTTTCGAGTTTGAAGCTTTTATTAAGGTTGTTATTGCTCACAAATCGGTTGTGAGAAAAAAAGAGGAGTCAATTTCCCAAATGCCGAGGACAAGAAAATGGAATACGAATGGGTGCATGATTTAATTGACTGCTTTTATTGGCTCGTCGACATAACACTACCGTCAGTCCTCAATTAACGACCGTCCTGGTTATGACGATAATCTACATCCGACAGCAAGGCCTCTTATCAGGAGGTTTTGAAGAGCGTGTTTCCAGTTCCACCTTAACCCGGGCTGGTAGCATCTGTTAGGGTCTCATCTATGGGCAAATCCCCCAAACTTGAGTAAAAAAAACTATGAAAGTGTAAAAATAGGTTTTAATACCAGGAATGTTTTGTAAAAATTATTACCAGAAATAAATTGTTGACATTAAATAACCCATGGAGGTTGATATGCCGTAAAACAAATCAAACCTCAATTAACGAACTGGTTTAGGTTCAACGAACAGGTCGTTAAACGAGCTCGTCTCTCGGTAAGAAGTTTTACCTGACCGCTAAACAAGCACCTTTTCACCATAAACTTCCCCAATTGTAACGCATCTAAATATTTAAACAATAATTTACTAAAAAGTAAGAATAATAAGCACTTTCGATAATCTTATATATGTATTGTAAAATACTTCGGTTTTTATACCGTAAATAGAGTAAAATATTGTATATGTTTCACTTTGTTTATTTATTGATTTTGATTTAATTTTGTAAAAAAAAATTAAGAAAGAAAAAATGTTTCCATATTAACGGTTTCGTACACTGTACAATATTTACTTCGTTCTGGGTATGACAATAACCTACATCCGGTACTAAGGCCTCCGATCGGGAGGTTTTCATGAGTGCTGTTGATTTCCAGGTCCAAACTGACCCGGGATGGTAGCTTCTGTTAGGGTCACAACCAAAACAAGAATATATAAAAATACACTAGAAGATTTACCACAAATACATTATATATATATATATATATATATATATATATATATATATATATATATATATATATATATATATATTTCAGTGGGATACCAAAGCTCACAAGAAAAATAAATTTCGATATTAAATGACCCATAAAGATTTGATATGCCGTTAAACAAACCAAACCAAACAGCAACACTTACTACTATAGATTGTATAGCTAATCGTAAGTCCAGAAATTCGTGAAAGGCGTGAATCGTTCGTTGATGAGTAGCTATAATTCGTTTACCTTTTTATTTCATATACCACGTTCATGTTGATTTCCTCTTTTAGACATGTAAGAAAGCAACGTAAATATCTTCTCTTTCATTATCAAAATATGCCAGCTGTTTACCGCTACTATACTGCATCAAGCACAATTCATATCTTATCGAACAACCTTTAGAAAAATACTTCATTACTAAATTAATTTTTAAAAAATATCTTGTCAGAATTTGATGTTTTTCGAGGAACATTATACTCTAAATTATTGACATTACTGTTAAATACATGGACGTTTTGCCATCTAAAAATGAATGTACACCTATGAAAATATGTTTATTTAAAAATACGTGTTTGCTTTGATCGCCTATATTTTCAATTATAGCAGTTATACATAAAGGTATTGAATTTATCCGTTTGTCGTATATTCTGTTCACTATGATAGCATCGTATTTCAGATGACCGTTTGAATATATTGAACATCACTCAGCGATAGAACAAATATCCGAGTATTCCGGGCTGACAAGTCTTGATTGGCAGATATTCAAAAGAATAAAAACTCTGATTTTAAAATCCCGAAAACGCAAAGGGAAATCAATCCACTCTTTCGTTAGGAACTCTGTATTTAGCATATTTTAAAAGAAAAGGATTTTGTCGAAATCACTGTTTTCCGACGTCATGTATAGACATTCCATTAACAAAAAATAAAAATGTATTCAACATGATTTAAACCTACCTTATTCGTCTTTGGAAACATTACTTTTAGTGGAATGTTTTGGATCATTCCTATGGTGAGGTATAGTATTCTTGCCAGGCATTTCAGTGAACGTATATTGTATTTACATATAGTTCACTAAATTACTTCATTCATAATTTCATTGAGAGAATTCATCTCGTCAGTGTCATCGGAAGTCATAATACACAGTAAGTTATTTCTACCTAGTTCTGTTACCGTTGATACAAAACACAGTTCATTTTCGCCACATCCTACCAATACCAAATGCATTGGATGGCATCACATCGAAAAGGCTGATTTAATGTTTCATTATGAAATAATTTGCGAAATACACAAGGGAAATAGGCGAAAGACAAGGGTATACCTTCTCACCGGACTTATTCAATCTTTACAGTAAGATGATACTGAGGAATTCCTTATTGTCAACTACAATGAGATATGCGAATGATAGTGTTGATAGCAGATATAAAGACTGAACTACAAAAACTCCTATAGAAAGTAGTAAATTATGGTTACATGAAAAGATAATACACTAGATATAGGGAGACAGAATCTATGGTTGTCAGCGAAAGGAAGAACCCGGGCTGCCAACCATGAATTGGAAACAACATAAGTTTGCACTATTTACATTTTTCGGACTATTTTCCTCATCTTTGTTGCCATATTTATCAAAAGGTTTCGACCGTTGTGCGCTCCAGCCTTCTACAGGTGTTTGGAATGTCGAACTGAACCCTTTCTTTCGCTCACTGGAGTAGACTGTTCTATTTCCACGTGCCATGTCTAATGTATGTCAGTTATCAGATATCTTCTGTTACTCCCTCTCTCCAAGTTCTCCACTGCCTTATCCATGTATTGAACTCACACTCTCTGAGTTCTGTCACTGGATCTAACTAACACCTTTATCTACTGTGCCATGTGCTCTTAAGGACATCTGTGTATAATGTAAATATTGTATATAATACCTCATCTCAGAAATATAGACAACATAAATTTAGTAATAAAAAATAAAATATCTAGTTAGCTTTTTAAGACAGGGTAGAAAATGCCACATCAAAATCTGAAGGCTCATTGGAATAGCGAAAGATACCTTCTAAAAACTAAGTGAAGTATTAGGAAATAGGAAATCTCCGTTATAGGCAAAGAAAAGAGTACTGAAATATTCTATAACATCGGTCGTTCTATATGGCATTATATGCTGGACAATCTCATCACAGATGTAGAAGAGGCTTGAAATAACAGATATGTACTCGTATTGAAGGATGTTGTGAAAACATGTGAGTAACGATTGAGTTTTAGGGAAAATGGAAACAAAAAGGACACTTATATTTAGAATTATGAACAGTTGAAATTCCTTCGGCAGAGAACGAGGAAAAAGAGCTCGGAAAATTTAACACTCACATGGCATATTGATGGCAAGGGGGATGGAGTGGAAAGAATCAAATCACCTACTTAATGAGCTTGTGTAAATGGTTGAGAGAACAGGGGTTGAAACATAGCAAAAATATAAACCCTACTAAGAGCTATAAAGAATAGGAAATTGTGGGGAACTATGATCGTTACGTCCTCAAGGAATACGGCACATATAATAATAATAATAATAATAATAATAATAATAATAATAATAATAAAATAATAATAATAATAATAATAATAATAATAATAATAATAATAATATTGATAATAAGCTTCAAATCTACACTGAATTCCATACAGTGAATGCCATAACAATTATATACAGTGAATGCCCCCAAGGCGACATGGCTAAAATGGATATACAAGTGGATAAAGGCCAATGTTGAGTAAATCAAATGTGTCGTGAGTTCAATACTTGGCCACAGCATAGGGAACTAAAAACTGAGGTTACTGAAGGTAATTAACAGAGACTGTGTGTAATTCGAATAATCTAACCACGCAGGTTAAATAAAGGGTTCGATTTAAATTCCAACGTATTCCTGAAGAAAACCGTAGTTTACAACATTCGAAACGTATAGAACATTGCAATAAAAACGAGGACAAGTGGCCGAACGATGTAAATATTGTAAATAGTTACAATACTTCATCTCAGAAATATAAACACAAGTGAATTTGTCATGGTATTTAAAAAATAGAAATTGACCGGCTATTTAGATATCGCCTGTATATTCACTTAATAACACTTCCAAAATTTACTTTCAATCTTTCGTGTAAAATTCTATTTAGAAATACCCGCTAATACATTTAAGGTCTTAATTCATGTATTATACTATTCTGTTCGCCTTGTCTTTATTATATTTATGTATATTAATAAACTATGAACAAATGTCTTTCTTTAAAAATGAAAGAAAAATTTATAAAATCAAGATATTAAAAAACTTTAGTTTGTGAGCAAAACTGAAACAGCAGTCGTTCAATTACACTGATTACCAAAGAACAAATATTGCCGACATAACAAATACCTTTTGTAAATAATTGTTATCAACACCTGTCTACTTGTTCTTTATTAACTATTTATAAGTTATATTATCTATTCAGCTGAGTGTATTTGTAATCTTGCTATAACAAGTAAAATGTTTTTATGCTGAGCAAAATTTATGAAAACTTGTACGTGTATATTATAAAATACCACCTTATTACTTTAAATTTCGTTAAAAATTTCTCGTTATTATTCAAAAGAATATATACTATGTACCTATATATTTATGTGTGTATATATATACATATATATTATGAAATGGACAAAGTCCGACAATTATTATAAAGACATTTTTATGTTTATACATTCTTATTATAGATACAAATATTTAAGTAAATGCTCTGTTTTATAATAAACAGTATTAAACAACATTTGCCGGCCTGAATGTCAGAGAAAGTTTCATAAAAAAAACTTCGTCCTCCGACAGAAATCGAAGCTGTATCCTATACGGAACCGTCATATAGCCTTACGTGCCTTAGCCGTTTCAGCCACAGAGGAGCGTTCGGTTAGTAAGGTCGATTTTACAGTCTTTAAACTTAAATCTTCCATGAATCACGTACATTCATATCTGCTCATGACGTATCCAAATTTAAACAAATGCCGTCACACATTATGAAATGGACAAAGTCCAACAATTATTTTTAAGACATTTTTATAAAAAGAATGTATAAACTGTCCATTTCATGATGTGTGACGTCATTTGTTTGAATGTACGTGATTCATGGAAGATTGAAGTTTAAAGACTGTAAAACCGACCTTGCTAACCGAACGGTCCTCTGTGGCCGAACGGTTAAGGCACGTCAGGCTATAGGATACAGATTCGATTTCTGTCGGAGGATGAATGTCTTCTCTGAAAATTTATCGGACATTCACGCCGGTAAATGTAGTTTAATACAGTTTATTATAAAACGGAGCATTTACTTAAATTTTTTTTTTTCATTAAAATGAATGTATAAACAAAAATGTCTCATATATATATGTATTTTATATACAGGTATATATACGCATATACATATGCATATATGTATATGAATATATGTACACGTGTATATATATAACTTACATTTTTTCATTTGGTGGCAGTAAGGGAGTACAAAAAATATTGTCCATTGTTCCAAGAAATTTCGGCCACTTCTTTGGCCATTTTCAAGGGGTTTGTTGAGGGGTTGCTGGTTTCAATTCATTACTGAAGATGCATTTTTAGTATTATGCATTTTTTGGGGGTTTGTGGAATCAGTCTATAGTTGTTGTTTTTTTTTGGGGGGGTGGCGTTTATCCTTGTCTCATAGCTGCTTCCTAACTATTTCTGTTATTATTTTTCTTATTTTAAGTAACATCATTTTAGTATAATTTTTTAATCTACATTTTGGGTTTGTTTTGAATTGTGCTTATTGTTTATTTTAGTGTCACGAATGCTTGCAAATTAGCGATGTTTTTATTCGGTAAACTAAGTCTAATTTTTTAGGATTTCTCAATTTGGATTTGTCGTTGCTTTGAAATTTTTCATGCAGCAAGGGCGGACTATAATAGTTGTTTGGTCCGTGTGTTGTTTGATATATTCAAATTGTCATCTTTGATAATGGCTTCTGTAAGCCGAAAGCTTAGATTGGATTTAAACATGAATTAATATGGTGTTTTCCTTTCGTTTTTTAATGATTTGCCACGAAGGAGACTTCCTGATGTTATCGCTCCGGATTGAGGTCGATCCCAGCATGCGGTACCTTTGGAAAGTGTCTGAAAACAATGTCAGGGGTTGACCCAAGCCTTGTGAGTGAAAATGAGTAGACGGACATCCTGAGGACTGTCGATAGATGTGCTAGCACGAAGCCACAAGTCATCGTGGCCGAGGGCTTCAGCGTGCTGGCCTTGTTGAAATTGTTGGTCATGCTAAATAACACGCTCTCTCCTAGAAATTGTAACTAAGGACTGCTAGGCATAGTGGCAGTTTAAACCACAGCTGGGCTCTGTGGGTGTTGAGCAAACACAAATGTGCCTGAGCGAGCGTCTGCAATCGGGGTTGCCTAACCGCCCTAGTAGACTGGAATGCAACGTAATTGGCCCTGATCTGTAATCTCGTCTGCAGTCGCTCTCTCACAGACGCGACGTTGCCTCGCTCTGTCCTTTTTACAATTACTTTCACGGTAATTGCTCCGATGATCTGCTTTCGCTGGTTACCAGTCCTCATGAATTTAAGCGTCCTACGAGGCTGGCATCCCGTTCCCACCCCTTCACCGTTGAAAATGTTAGATATAGACGCCTCTTCTACTCCAATAGCTTCATGTCTCGCACCTCTCGCCTGTGGAACTCCCTTCCTTATTCCTGTTTACCTGACAAATATAATCTCCAACTATTTAAGTGTAACGTCAATAGACATCTCCAGTTGCCTTGATCTATCCACCTCCTTCTTCACATCCTTTCCCCTTTCATTCCTATTTACTCTTGCTCCAAACCTTCTGCAACCTCCTTGCCTTGATCGATCCACTATCTTTCTTCACATCCTCTCCTTTACCACTCCTATATGCTCTTCCTCCAAATCTTCTGTAACCCCTTCCGTGCTAGTGGCTTCCAGCCTTGCTTGGGGTGAAAAGCTTATATATATATATACATATTCCGACAACAATAAAGGAAATACAGTTATAAACTGAACCTTCCACATTCTACCGAATGAGATGAAACCAAGCCAGTCAAAAAGAAATTATTAACTACTAAAAACTATGGGGGTTTAATGTGCAAGCGAAGATATATATGTACT
>OZ038481.1:105799593-105852093 GCA_964036315.1 Acanthosepion esculentum
TTAATAACATTATCATTAAATAATGAAAGAAAATATATATATATATATGCAAACGTTGATACTCGGCATTTTTTAAGGGAAAAATAACATCAAATATAGCAGAGGAAAATTATTTTCTTTTAGAAAATATATTCTTACCAAACATAACAGATGCGAAAATGATTATTTACACGTGGAAGCTCAGTTGTTACTGAACAACAACAAAAAAAACTTATGCCGTTTTCTCTTTGATTAATAGGGCTTCTGTTCACGCAACATTGGTGCTTCTCCCGCTGAGTGTCATTATGCAAAGGTTTTTTGGTGAAACAGTCTTGGTGCAGGTTGTGTATCCTTTATCCGAAAGTCCAGATTCCGAATGTTTTTCATGACTTGCCAGAAATGGAAAATTTCAGAAAGCACCGAAAATGTTCCTAGGTGACGTGCAACTGTTGTAAGTGTTGTAATCAGCACTGGATGGCTGATTAGATCACTTACAACTAAGTAGCCTACGTTAGATCCAGTTTTTGTTTTCTTTTTTGTTAGCGATCATCACAGAAACAACTTCGTTCGTGGATTACTTACCAGCTTTTTCTTGATCAGTGAAGACATTATTCAAAATATCAAATTTCCTGCATATACCCATATGAAAACTGAAAATAAATAAATAATGCATTTATGTTTATCAATAATTTGTACACGTCCAAAAAGAAACAATTTTATTCTTACGTAGAATCGTAATTTCACCACTTAAATATACGTGTGAGCATTAGATGACTACCATAATCTCTGTATGTATACAAAATTTATTAAATTTTATATAAATCCACTTTCAGGATATAAGTTATTTATATGAAACTACATTCAGGGTATATGTATAATCTGCGTTATGAAATGTAAAGGGATATCGTGTTTGTGCTTGGTTTCCATTCGCAATTTGCTCCATTTTATTGTTGCTCTCTACAAATTATATAGTCTCTATTCAAAGATCTGAAACAATCTGGAAAACGAAGCACTTCTGGTCCAAAGAATTTCGGATAAAGGATTCTAAAACAGGTATCACCAAAACAAACACTCTTCAATTTTTAATTGCAAAAATAAATCTCTCTTAAATAAAATGTAATATAAATACATATACGACTTAAAGAATTCTAAATATACGGTCATCCCATAAGTTCTGTCCGAATTTTGAATAACGAAAACAAGTGACCAGATCTGACATTTAATTACAGATTCAATAAACGATGTATTTTCCCTGATTATCTATGAATTCCTTCCATCTATTAATTCTTACTAATTCCATTACTGTAAAAGCTTACTAATTCCATTATTGTAAAATTCTTTTTGGCTTTTATTCGAAGAACTCACAAATGTAAGTTTTAACCTCTTCCTGTGTTACAAAAGCTGTTTCTTCCAAATGATTCTGTAAGCTACGAAACAAATGGTAGTCTGAAGGAGGCAGGTCAGGAGAATAAGGTGGATGAGGAATTTTCTCCCAACCAAGTTCTTCGATCTTTTGTGGCGTGATTCTTGCTGCGTGTGGTCGCGCATTGTCCTGATGAAACATCACCCGTTTTCGATTCACTAGAGAAGGTTATGTTGTTCGCAAAGCTTGATTCAAACGCTCTAATTGCTGACAGTATATTTGAGCATTAATTGTTGCATTAGGTGGTAAGATTATTCCTTGGCAATCCCACCAGATTGAAAGAAGAAACTTTTGCCCATGAAGTTCCCTTCTCGGTTGTGGCTGGGGTCCTTCCCCTTTACCAAGCCACTATCTACGACGCTTACCATTTTGATAAAAGATCCATATTTCGTCGCCAGTCACAAGTCTATCCAAAAAAGGTGAAACAAGTTGACGAGAATGGAGAGAGGAGCAGATTTCAACTCGAGATTTGAGGTTGTTTTCAGACAATTCATGAGGCACCCATTTTCCAAGTTTAGGAACTTTTCCAAGTTGTTGAAGATGACGATGAGCAGTTGTATGGTATGAACTGAGAACCACTGCGAATTCCTCAACTGATAAAGCAGGAGTTTCTTCAAGAGCTGCTTCAAGAAGCTTTTCATCAAATTCAACTGGACGTCCGGTTCGATCTTTATCTTCAAGGGCGAAATATCCACCTCTGAATTTTGCAAATCACTTTCTGCAAGTTCTTTCATTCACACATTTCTCTCCATAAACTGAGTGAATGTTTCTAGCCGCTTCGGCTGCCGAGTTTCCTTTCTTGATCTCATAAAGCATTATGTGCCTCAAATGATTCTTGGGTACTTCCATGTTAGCAGGGTTTTAATGAAACAAAATTTAATTTTATTGTTCTCTGAAATAAACTTTGATCAGTTCCAATGCATCTAAACATAACAATAATGTTCAGCTCTATTAGACTTTATAAAATACTCTTTAAATTTCGTTCATTTTAACAAAAAGGTAAAATTCGGACAGAACTTATGGGATGACCTAATACATTATATTTTCAGGTGTTTAATATATTTTTTATTCAGAATGTTTACTATAAAATAAATTCTTCACCATCGAAATAAAAGTAATTTTAATTTGTGCTTTCCTATCGAAATACGTTTTTTTTACATTCCAAATGGTACTCTTTGAAAAACAGTTTTTACATTGGAGAATAAATAACACTTTTAAATATGATGTTACATAAATGTAATATGATTCTAAGTGCTATGAATATTTTTGAAAATATATGTCAAGTGATTTGTAATTTTGATAAGACCAGTTTCGTCTAATTCGTTATTAAAATATTTTAAATTATCTAATATTCCATCTTAGTAGACGCTGAAGACACGAACGGTTACTTTTTTAAAAACCTACTCCCAAGAGTTTGTTTTCTAAATTACTTTAGAGTTAACCGTTATATTGTGCGCATATCCTCATAAACTGAGCCGCATAACCATTATTCTGTAACTTACGACCTAGAGTGGTTCATGGGCCGTGTGTAAGTCGAACATCTTTGTAAAAAAAGACATCATATTTTTAAATACTGATTGATATAAAGGCAACAGCATATGATGTTCACATGCTTCTCTGCGGATTGTGTACTCTTAAAGAAAATTTGAGAAGTGTTATAAACTGTCAAAGAAGGAAGCGAGTAGAATGAAATAAGCACTAATTGTAAACTGATTGAATGCACAGTTGTCAAAAAGAAATTCAACGTTTGAATTACATGAGTATTTCAAAAAGAAATTCCTGTATATTTAACTATGGGGTTAAAGCAGTAATATAATAGGATTTCATTGATTGATGGTTTGATTTCTGTTTTTTACGTCTTATCAACCTTTTGCAGGTTATTTAAAGCTAGAAAATATTTTTAGATTGTAAATTTTTTTGTGATTATAATGGTTTTCTGATACAATTCCTACGAATTACCTTGTCGCTGACGGGGAATATGGTTGATTCATGCCTTTTCCAAGGATATTTGCGCGTAAGTGAATATAACGTAACCGACTGGAATGTGGAGCTCAGTTCCCTCAATTCTAATTCAAAGTCGTTATCCACTAACACGGCGGCCTGTCATTCTCAAGAGATGCCCCATGTAAGTACTGACAAGCCTCGACGTTGTTTAATTTTCACTTCCAACGTCATATGGCTGTAGGCGTATTATAATAGTGAAAATATGAATAAATAAAGAGTTTGTTTTTTCAGAAACTAACAAAGCAGTGTGTGTTGTAACAATGTCTATAAAACAAAGATTAAAATTGTTGAACCGCTGTGTAATATCTAATATCTGATATGGCACTGGAATCTTTAGAGTAAATGGAATATTGAAGCGATAGATCGATTATATTACTGACAAATACTGAAAATAATATGAGAGTATCATGGAATTAATATAGAGCTAAGTGGAATAGAAAATATAACGAAACTGATGATAATAAGAGGAAAGTGACTGTTATAATATCGGAAACATAATGAGGAAAGAGGTCTGGAAAATATAACATTCAGAGGACTTGCTCAACACATGATCATTAGGCAAATGACTTTGAGGAAAAATAATGCGGAATAAGAAGAAATCGAAATGGTAAAAAAGAAAACATTAGATCAATAAAGATCAGGAAGATGTGGAGATCCATCACCCTTAAAACACATCGTATATGAAAGAATAATCATTATTCAAATATCGTTTTAGCTATAAACGAATCTCTTGAAATGCAATTATTTTTACTGATAGCTTTCTGTTACACGATTAAGCATTGGTTTGAGTGCTAGTGGTAGCAACATACTTCCGATTATGGTTTCTGGTCAATGATGGGGGGGGGGCATATTATAACCTTCCTGTTTTTGTTACCTGTGATCATTGAGGGATCAAATTAAAAAAGCCACAAAGATATGATAACCTTTTTTATTTGTAAAACCAGTCCAGAATAAGGACATAATTCCCAGCGAAACGGGCAGAACTATATTCTCTCCTGCGCGAATATTTTAATATATTCCTATTTTATTGTTCGTATAGGCATCGTTTGATACAATTATTTATTACTAAGAATATGTAAAATACTTCATTCTATACACCGTGTTTGTAATTTGTCTTTTGATAAAACACAAGGGAATATATACTTAGCAGTACCAATAAAGATGGATTCACATAGGGTTATTGTAACGTTAAATAAACGTTTGCGGTTTCACAAAGTGTTATCTTTGGTCAGTGCTTTGTATTCTGACTGTTCCTGTGTTTGTTGAAAACACAACTCGGTTTAATGTCACCAAAACACAATACTATTCGATTTGACACGCAAGTGAGTCCATTCAGCTCACGCAATCATTATGTTTGGCAAGATAACTTAGAATTTGTTCACATCGCAACTATTTGCAAATGGAACTACATTAATTCCTCTCATAACTGCTTTTTGTGATAGGTACATTATTCCTTTTCAAGTACCGATAATATATAAAACGTTATTTTTAGGGAAATATCCATTGAAAGCGTAGAATATGGCTTTCAACAGAATCCTTTTCTTCTATAAATTATCTGTATATTGCCAATATTCTTGAGAAAGGTTGAGAATTCCGGTTCATTTTTTTTAGATTTGCTTCAACCCAAGCCTGGAGAGCCCAGTCTATTCTGTTATTACATTACTGTTATGAACGTTTAGTTGGGGAGGGTATGGATACAACGAAAAAAATCCATTCCATAGAGACATAACTTAAAAAAACATTTTATTATCAAGTGATAAAATATCGACATATAGTCTATATACACTCCTGGGTATGAAGATAAACGTCCGACAGCAAGGCCTCTGATCGGGTGACTGGATAATTGAGGGCCACTTAATTGCTATTGTTTCAAGGTTCACACTGATCCGGGATGGTAGCAATGGTTAAAGTCTCAGCTATGGGAAAATAGTCAACCCCCAAACAAAAATAAAACATTATGAAAGTGTAAAGATATATTTTTATAGAAAAAGTACCAACAATATCATTATAGTAAAAGTATAAAAAATAATTATTTATTATGCGATTACCAGCAATGAATATTCATTATAAAATTATCAGCAATAATTAACTGTTGTATATATTTAGTTGACATTGTCTTTAGAATATGTAGATGTCTGCATTAAATAAGTCAGAGGTGTTGATATGCGGATAAATAGAATTAAACAACCAACAAGTCATTAAATGACGATAGGTAGGACTTAAAAACAATCTTAAGAAATTATCCAGTAACAAGTCTACATATTTTTGTTAGAAATAAAAAAAATAAAACTAATACATTATATACACACAGAGACGCACACAGACACACAGACAGACAGGCATATACACGCATACACACATACACACACACACACACACACATATATATATATATATATATATGTATATATATAAATATATATATATATATTTACAGTGCTTGGAAATGTTTCACGCACCTATTCTATTGTGAAACACACACACACACACACGCACTCACACACACGCACTCACACACACACACACACACACACACACACACACACACATATATATATATAAAAGTGAACATAGAAGTCAACACTTAGATGAGAAAGCCTGTTTCATGCTAGATGCAATCGTGGCCTGACGATTGCATCTAGCATGAAACAGACTGTCGCGTCTAAGTGTTGACACTTGTATATTTACACACGTTCTATTTACGATATTGAGTACTTTATCCCATAAGTATAGCACACTTTAAGACTATATTTCTTCATATATATATATATATATATATATATATATATATATATATATATATATATATATATATATATATATATACATATATATATATATATATATATACATATATATACATATATATATATATATATATATATATATATATATATATATATATACATATATATATATATATATATATATATATATATATATATATATATATATATATATATATATATATATACAGTGCTTGGAAATGTTTCACGCACCTATTCTATTGTGAAACATATCATGGAAGCATGAAACTTTTTTTATGGTGGGCGTTTTAATCCTCATATATCAGCGGGTGTGTCTCGGTACCTGTGGGCTCACACCAGTGCTATATTTCTGATTGAAAGTGAATTGTTGTTGTCTTCAGTTTTGGGTAGAAAAGACGGGTACACTCAGACAATCAGCCCTGTATCTTCTTTCCTGGATTCCTTGATCCTTCATTAAGTGTACTGGATATAAACATTTTTTGGATTTTGTCATAATCTGTCTGATTGTAGGGAGCCGAAACATTGAGTAAATTCAAAGAAGTTTAACCTCTCAGCAGGTGTAAATTGATCAGGACCATTGAACAGCCATTTTTGAATGTGTTCTGGACCGTTTAGTAACGCTTGGAAATCTCGATGCCATGATAAACGATACTGTTATAGACAGTTCAATCCAGATTTTTGTATGCATGCTTCCCCTCAGGTTTTAACTGTATCTCTACATAATCTTCACCCGAAAACACTGATTTCCAAATATGTCGTCAACAATAATAAAGCTTCTTTTTGGAACCGCCTCCCACTGTTATTCAAAAATATATATTTGTAGACCATGAAATCTTTTTATAGTTGTATTATCTTCAAAGAGATAATCCACTCACAATTTATGGAATGTTTTCAAGAGGATTAGTCTGGCGTCAACCGTTATCTTTCCAATATCTCCCATAAATTGTCTATTTTTCTCTGCAGCCATCTCCATCAAGAGGCTGCTGTGCATTGCACAGGGTGAATAACAGTGACAAAAAGTAATTTTTCGACGATATCATGTAGACGAGATATAGGAATATAATGAAAAGAGACAAAAATAGAAAAATGCTTCATTATTTCTTACGAACTAAAGTTTATAATTCGGCATTGAGTTTCTCTCCGTATATCCATTTGCATGCGCGTGTGAGCGACGGATTTCAAATGCATGCAGACAGAAAAGTGTTAAAATAAACCTTACGGATACTAGCTATATTAACAATAATATAATGGTACCTAGTGGCTAGTCTCTTACCTCGTTTACATTTACGAGGGCAAAGTACCAAAGAGTAAAGCCCATTGCATAAATTGAAATATCTATAGAATAGACTTAGATTGCAAGACAAATATACAAAAATATTTCCTGTATATCACTGTGGTAAATGATATAGATATTTCTATATATCAAAGAACAATTTTATGAAAATATATAACGATGTCTATGGACTTTATCCTATCACTTGTAACCATTAATACAAGGAAAAACTGCAGGAAATTAATTAAAAAAGATTATATGAACTCAAAGTGTATATTTTATAAAAAAAACACTCTCAAAGCATTAGTTGAAGACCGTAAATATTTTGATTTAATTATGATATTTAATTTAAAGAGAAAGCCATTTAATAAGACGAACATTTATAGAAAGTGCTTTAATTGCTAGAACCTCCCCTTTCTTGGCAGATTTTCTATTATGATGTTACGCAATATTTTTTGACACAAGTGAGAGGAACATAAGCAAAAAATCGAAATGAAATCGGTTAGCCTTTGTTCATGTTATGATGTTGGTTTGGGGTTTGTAGAGACAAACGACAAATAACACGTAACAATAAAAAGGGTTTTATTGGTTGGTAAAAGGTACAGAAATCGCCTGAGTAGTCAATAACTAGCTCAGCCAAGAACTTTCTCGGTATTTAGCAACCCCCCCACATGGGTCGATGTGGCACAAGGCCGGTTTAATGTGGGCTTACCGAGCCCGTAGGCTCGGGCAAAAATATGCCCATTATAACCCGTATACACGGGTCCAGGGACTGTCTACCTCCCCGGACGGCACTTTGCCCTACGGCAAAGCCCCGTCCGAGTTCCTCTGCGCCGAGGCGGAGAGTTCGACAGCACGACTCCCTAGCCGCAGCCAAGAACTTTCTCGGTATTTAGCAACCCCCCCACATGGGTCGATGTGGCACAAGGCCGGTTTAATGTGGGCTTACCGAGCCCGTAGGCTCGGGCAAAAATATGCCCATTAGAACCCGTATACACGGGTCCAGGGACTGTCTACCTCCCCGGACGACACTTTGCCCTGCGACAAAGCCCCGTCCGAGTTCCTCTCCGCCGAGGCGGAGAGTTCGACAGCACAGTTCACTAGCCGCAGCCAAGAACTTTCTCGGTATTTAGCAACACTCCCACATGTGTCGAATGTGGCACAAGGCCGATTTAGTGTGGGTTCCCCGAGCCCGCAGGCTCGGCCAAAAATATGCCCATTAGAACCCGTATATACGGGTTCTAGGGACTGTCAACCTCCCCGGACGAAACTTTGCCCTGCGACAAAGCCCCGTCCGAGTTCCTCTCCGCCGAGGCGGAGAGTTCGACAGCACAGCTCCCTAGCCGCAGCCAAGAACTTTCTCGGTATTTATCAACACTCCCACATGTGTCGAATGTGGCACAAGGCCGATTTAGTGTGGGTTCCCCGAGCCCGCAGGCTCGGCCAAAAATATGCCCATTAGAACCCGTATATACGGGTTCTAGGGACTGTCAACCTCCCCGGACGAAACTTTGCCCTGCGACAAAGCCCCGTCCGAGTTCCTCTCCGCCGAGGCGGAGAGTTCGACAGCACAGCTCCCTAGCCGCAGCCAAGAACTTTCTCGGTATTTAGCAACCCCCCCACATGGGTCGATGTGGCACAAGGCCGGTTTAATGTGGGCTTACCGAGCCCGTAGGCTCGGGCAAAAATATGCCCATTAGAACCCGTATACACGGGTCCAGGGACTGTCTACCTCCCCGGACGGCACTTTGCCCTACGGCAAAGCCACGTCCGAGTTCCTCTCCGCCGAGGCGGAGAGTTCGACAGCACAGCTCACTAGCCGCAGCCAAGAACTTTCTCTCACTCTGTCTCTCGACGTGCCGCTATTTAAAGTCTTTAGACGCAGACAAGTTCATCTTCAAGAGGGGTGGTAGGTTTCCGACACAACAGTTCACAAAACACCTATAAAAATATACTGGAAAATTTAAATTTAAGATTTCAGCGAACTGTCTCTTTCATATCCATGCGTAATCACGTCAACGTAAACATCATTGCAGTACGATGAATTCATAAAGGCCGAAACGGGTCACACGAAAAACCTTTTCTTCTTTATAAAATATCAATATCGAAGTTGATATTCAGGTGAGAGCAGTTATGCTCTCACCTGAATATCAATTTTGTTCAAAGTATGTTCTTCTTTTCTGTTGAGTCAGCGTATGAAAAAAAGCTACAATGCGAGGGAAAGAGACCAAGGTATAGTATAACGGTATTTATTATGTTAAAAAATGTGAATTTGTTATTTTAGTTGACAGCCATAACAGGCAAAATAAAACAAAAGCATTAGATAATTATATGATGAAAGCTGAAATCGATAGGCATTTACAATCAAAGCATTTGGAAATTAACTACGAAGTCATGTGTACTGTAGTGTGCACTTAAGGATAATTTAAGTAGAGTTTGAATCCTTTGCTTCTTTAATGACTTTACATCTGAGAATCTAGAGATGCTTTCAAAGATTAAGTAATCAGGAATTAATTTAAAAAAAGTACCACTTATGCATAAGTTGTGTAATGATTATCGGCACGGAATTTCGGCTTGGTGAACTGAGTTGCAAATTTATGCTTTCGTTGTTGCGTTCACTTAGGAAAATACTCTTGCGAGAGACATAAAACTATTTCCACATTCTCCCAGCATGTAAGAGTGGGCTCCTTAAAATGAAAACTGCTGGGAAAGCAGCTTGTTTTTGTTGTTGGTGGTGGTGTTGTTCTTCTACTCCTTCTTCTCCTTCCTCTCCTTCTTCTCATTCTTTTTCTTCTTCTTCTTCTTCTTCTTCTTCTTCTTCTTCTTCTTCTTCTTCTTCTTCTTCTTCTGCTATATGCCGTGTCGCGTAAGGCGATCATGGCCCTCCACATATTCCTCCCATTTGTATCTCTTATTAAAAAACAGTACCACTTATGCATAAGTTGTGTAATGATTATCGGCACGGAAATTGGGCTTGTTTTTTGTTGTTGTTGTCGAAATGAAATCGGTTTGGCCATTTGTCTCACAAATCCTGTTATGCAATCCATTTGCGCAAGCCCATCAATTATGTTAAGGGCTGTTTTCCCCTGTCCCTCTTTCCTGCAATCTGACACGCGAGTATCATATTTTCAGGCCCTCCTTTCTCATTACGTACCGCAGAAATTTCAATTGACCTTCCGGATGTTAAATATAAGTTTACATTTGGTTTCCATTCTCGCTAAAACGTCGTCGTTGCTCACATGTTCAGGCCAGGGTATCCTCAGCACCTTTCTATTGCTTCAAGTCTGTGCTTTCTCTTTGAGGAAATTTTCCAGCATCCGCTGCCATACAGGAAGATATATATCACGTAATAGCTCAGTACTTTTTCTTTCAATAAATCTGTTCAGTTTCTCAATATTCTGCTTAACTTTTTTAATGTAACTTCGGCCATCCCGCAACGTAGGAGACGAATACTCTGAATTAAAAAGCAACGGGTGATCACTCCACAATCTTTACGCAGAGAGGAAAGGGGCGCGTAACATACTTGATGAAGTCTGTCTATATTTCTGAGATGAGGTATTATGTACAGTATTTACATTAGTCGGACTATTGTCCTCATTTTTGTCGCCATATTTGTCACAACGTTTCGGCCGTTGTACGCTCCGGCCTTCTTCAGGTGGTTGGAATTTCGACACGAACCCTTTATTCCTCAAGGACACATGGCACAGTGGATAAAGGCGTTGGTTAGATCCAGTGACAGACCCAAAGAGTGTGAGTTCAATACCCGGTTCATGCAGTGGGGAACTTTCAGAGGGAAAGTTACCAGGAGATAACTGATAACTGACATCCATCAAACATGGCTCGTGGAACTAGAACAGTCTACCCCACTGATCAAAATAAAGGGTTCGGTTCGAAATTCCAACCACCTGAAGAGGGTCGGAGCGTACAACGGCCGAAACGTTGTGACAAATATGGCGACAAAGATGAGAACAATAGTCCGACTAATGTAAATACTATACTTGATGAACTTGAGTAAATGGAAGGTAGAACATGTTTTGCTAGAAATAACCAAAGGAAAAAATCCTTAAGAGCTACAAGGAAGAGGAAGATGTGGAGGACCATGATTGCCTAATTCCTGAATGGATACGGTACATAAAAAAAAGAATAGGATTCCACAGATAATAAAGAAAAAGAATCTGTGAATCTGTGCTTGATTCTTGCTTGACTTAAAAAAAAGACATTTTAAATTTGAGATTTTACATAGTTTTACAGACTTGAAATATACATTTAATTTAGTCACAAATTTCATTCTTTGACAATTTAAATCATCTGAAAGAAAATCATATTTTGCATTTAATTTGATCATGCGCTTGGAGAATGGATAGCGGACAAACAAATTCCTTCATTAATAAATTGTATTTCGGTTAACTTCTAGCTAATTCAATTGATTTCCTTGAAAGATTCAAATTAATCCTCTTGTTCGAACTTGCTTCGGAAGATTTTGTTGACATGATTAGCGTATTCTACAAGTCATAGTAAAATATGAATTTATTTTCTCAATCCTCCATAGATTATCCAATATTGTGAAATAATAAGAAACAATTTATTTCATTTATACATATAAGTTGTTGATTACGAATGACGGTAATAGCCACTGAAGTAACTATAGATGAAATATACTGGGAGAGGAAGAAAACGGGTTCAAACCAATGATCAACAGAGGGAATAATAATTGAGCAAAATAGTCTCAGGTAACAATAAATACGCGATCATATAATTTTCTTGGAGACGAGTAAATAAATGAGGACAGAATTAAAGTGAATGAAAGTACAAAATGAAAGAAATTAAAACAAAAATAATTAGAAAATTAACAGAACTATTTAACATGTAAAACTAAATTTATTCTTTTTGGTGTCTAAATGTGCGTTACATTTAACAGATGAATACATGAAAAAATCTCAAGTAATAAACCATTATATATATATATATATGTGTGTGTGTGAGTGTAATTTGGCAGCAACTTTTCTTTTATACATGTTGTGTTGAATGTCAAAGACAACATAGTCCTGCATATTTTCTTTTGACTTTTCTCATATTTGCTAATGATACATTTTATTTGAAAATTGTATCGAAATAAGTATTGTCCGTAAGATCACCGAGTATTTTCGAACATCATTGTTAAGATTTCTATTATACAAGCCAAAAGATCGAAGAATACGTTATAAAATTTAAAAAGTTCAAAGGAAATGGTTATGTGGTGTATCTAATTATGAAGAAATATATTATAAACATTGTAGGATTTTTCCAGAAATATTGTAATCTATACGATTAATAAGAGGTCTTTTGCTTTTAATATGTAGTGCCTATAAGATTTTAAGGCGTCTAATGTCTGTATGTTTATCTATAATTTTAGTATTATCTATAAGTATTTCACGAATATCAGATTGCAGAAGGGAAAAGGTATGTGGCATATGTTGTTTAATGGCGCTAGAATTATTTAGATGCATAGTTAATCTTCTGGAGAGCCGGGTGGTTGTAAATCCAATGTATGTATGGGGATTAGACGAGCATTCTTCCATGGGACATTTAAACTCACACACAACATTGGTTCTGTCAGCAACCGCAGCAACTGGAGAAGGGTTATTACTCATTATCAGTTTAGAGGTTTTAAATTTACTATAATATATATTAAGTTTTAAGGCATATATATATATATATATATATATATATATATATATATATATATATATATATATATATATATATGTGTGTGTGTGTGTGTGTGTGTGTGTGTGTGTGTGTGCGCGCGCGCGTGTGTTGTAGTAGTAGTAGTAGTAGTAGTAGTAGTAGTAGTAGTAGTAGAGTAATAATATCTCTACGGTAATGGCCGAATTGGGGAAAAAATTATATTATAGCTTCCGGACAATATAACATTTTTGTTTTATATGAACTCATTTATTTGCGATATTTTACTGATAACTCTCACGTTTAATATTACTTCAGAAACATACATTTGTAGACGTTGATTTTTTTTATATTTGTATTATCTACGAAGAGATAATCCACTCACAAACTATGGAATTTTTTTTTTTTTGTCGGCGTATGTTCACAAAAGGATGGTTGAGACCCATTCCATACTTTCGCACAAAACAGTTTATATATGACCGTCCAATATGTATTAATTTTTCCAACTTCTGTCGAAGCTGTTTCCTGTCCTAATTGAAGCTGGTAAACTGTACAAAGTTCAAATTACAAATATTAAAAATTTAAATTCTGACATTTAAACATTTATTATGCAGTGTTACATGAGAACATGCACATACCCACTAGAAAACTGTACATCTTGTTTCAACGTTAAAAAAACGAAAACCTTTTTAACGTTTCATCAGGTGGGGAATCACGATGCGACCGAAATATTTCATTTAGAAATGCAGTTACCGAAGCATGCCTTCCATTCTCGTCATTGGGAACTTTCCCATTAAAGGTATAAAAGAATTTACAAAAGAAAGGGATGTAATTGATTAGTAACAGCGAGGGGTAAAAATCCCCACACAAAATCAATCTTTTTCTAGCGAACGTTTTAGTTTTGCATTAGAATTCGCTGATTTTACTTCTGTGATGAGGAAAGAAAAGATTAGCATTATTATGAACTGCAGGAAATCAATATTAATACATGAAAACAAAGTGAATTAAGAATTCATCCGATAATCTTGACTTATTAATGGGATATCTGGATTCTGCAGAATCTTTAGACTTAGTAGTACTATTTCTCTTGTATAACATTACTGCATTTGATGACCTTAACATAAACTGTGTGGGGATTTATAGGGACGATGGTCTAATGGTAGCTAAGGAATATACTAGTGGTAAGGTCGATAAAATTAGAAAAAAATGATACATAGGATGTTTAAATCGTTCGGCCTCAAATTAGTTATAAATGCTAACATTCAACAAGTTGATTTCCTAGATGTTACATTTAATTTAACGATGAATAATTTGCAACCTTACATGAATTGAATTCTTAAGGATAGTGGTTATAAATCTTCTAAAATCGAATTTGTGGAAAATTATGATCATACCAAGAAGACAAACAGAAAAAGGAAGATCATATGTTATACTCCTCCATACAATCATTTAGTGCGTACTAAATTAGGACATAATTTCTTAGCATTAATTGAAAAACATTTCCCTAAAAAGAGCTCGCTGAGAAAAAATTTCAACCGCAACACTGTAAAACTTAGCTATAGTTGCACGAATAATTTAGAAAAAATAATTAAATCACACAACACTAAAATATTAAAATTATATAACAAGAGTAACGGGTATACTAGAGATGACCATACGGGGTCTACTACAAGTAACCAGTAATTGTAAAAATCCCAACAAGTGCCTGTTATCCAACAGGTGCTTAACAAAATCCATAGTATACGTGTGTACTATTACCTCGGTTGAAAATCCTAGGACCTCAGAACCCTTTTGCGTCGGTAACACAATGAACGGTTTCTAAAAACGCTTTTATAACGATATGACATCTTTTAATAACGCACATAAACGAAACATGACTACATAAAGTTAAATGGAAAAAACCATAAAACAAGTTAGAATCTCGAGGTCATTAAACAAACCGTGTTTTCTCTGCATGCAGGAGAATATACAAATAATTAATTACCCGAACAAGGACAATCTGTTGAATCGGGGATATGAAACTCAATAAATTGTAAACATACAAAAGAATCCTACAATCTTGCTAAAGAAAATTCTAATCTACGAATGAATCTTATGTTTTAAACTTAGCAGCGTAACGACCGTCAATAGCCTAGCTGTACTAGTAATACATAATTCATTTTAATTTGACTTTGAAATTTAACTCTAGACCTAAAATATTCTAATTTATTCTTACATTAACTGGAATATAAATTAACTTGAATATAATAATATTAATTTCATTGAGGTTGCTTTTATTGTTTATCCACTATTTAGTTTAAACGGGGTAGCATAAACCCCTTAAATTATACTATATATTTAATATTAATAAAATAATTTAAAAAATAAAAAAAATTAAAATTAAATAATTAAAATTAAAATTTAAAATGTTCGTTCACATTCGTAAAAACAATACACACATAACTAGCAGTTACTCTTAAAAGTGTTTTTTATGGCTAAAGTGTAACAACTCCGACTAACACCGAATTGGTAGGGTTTCGATCCCAGCTCTTCTAGACCTTTCATTATTCCCTTTAATCTTTTTTTATGCAAGGGCATCAATTCCCTTTTCCAACATAGTTTATTGAAGTTTGAAGGCTAATACTAATTTTAATGTTATTTTACATTTATTTCTATCTAGCTTTCACCAACTATTAATCATTTGTAAAAAAATTAAACGTTATATTACTTGAATTATTTTTCTCTTTTATAACGCGCATGCCAAAAATATAATAATAAGTGAAAAAGGTATGTAGGATTCTCGTTCATATCGTAAAGTAATATTTAGTTAAGTATTATAAATATGGCAATGTAAACATTTTAAATCAGGTTAGTATTCTAATCTATATTAGAAAGTCCGTTTCATAAAATACTGTAGTACACTTTACATTCCATGAAGAATTATCTCCGAGCACAGAATGTTTTCGCTTTAGTAACATTAACCTAACCAAGCTAGCAGACAGTTAAAGTTCAAATTCTACGATTCGACGGAATTCCATTGGCGGAATTTATCCTTTCTTACTTTATTCACCACCCTTCATCCCACCCCAGTTTTTTCCACTCTTCGTTACTAATCACTTAGATTCATTTTTCTATCCACATGTAAATTTTTAATACTTTTTTTATGGGAAACTTCCCAATGCCGGAAGTGAAAGGCATGCTTCGATAACTGCATTTCTAAATAAAATATTTCAGTCGCATCGTGATACCCCATCCGAAGAAATGTTAAAAGTTTTTCTTTTTTTACAGTTGAAACAAGATGTACAGATTTGTAGTGGGTATGTGCATGTTCTAATGTAACACTGCGTAATATATATATATATATATATATATATATATATATATATATATATATAGTTGGATTGATGAGAGTTTGTGACCCTGGGTTTCAAGCTCTTTGCGATCGTCAGACAAACTGATTAATTTTTTTTTAAATTTGGATTTATATATGGTTGCGTATATCGGTGTTTTTATGGAAGTGGAAGGAAAAATTGTCGTTGGAACGCCAGCCATACTTACGCAAACATAAATACAAGCACGTACACGCTTTGACGTACGCAGACACACACATACGCACGCTCACTCACCGGAGATCACACAAACATAAACATACTTGAACAGTGTTGGACAGGGCACATATGAGCATCCGTGGGTCGTTCTGTACATACGTACGCATTAGGTCGCTGTATTCAATGTTGGATTGTGTAGCGAATATTTTTTTGTGTCTGTTGCGTTGTCAAGGCGCAGATCGTTATTCTAATTTGTTCGCTGAATAATGTTTTCTTGCACAAACTTATATACATATAATAGAGTTTCTGTAAGACAATAGTAAGTAAAAAAAAATTAAGGCTGTTTTGTTATTATTTTAAAGCTGGTTTTTTGCTTGTTTTTGCCGATTACGCATATGTAAATGGTAGAAACTCCAATTTGTAATATGTATTATTATTTATACTTTAATTTTGCTGGGGAGGGAGAATTAAGTATTATTGTGGACTGATACGGTAATGTTAATTTTGGTGACGTATTAAGTGTGGACTCTTGCGCCAATTGTAATTGTGAGGTGGTAGCAATAATGGGGGACGGGTGATGATATTAAATATTGTAGCAGCAAATAATTATTGTAAAGACGTAGAATTGACCGTAATAATGATGGTGGAATGAAAATAACAATAATTATAATTATTATGATGGTAGTTTGCATTAGAAAATAATTTATAGTGTTATGGTGTCAGTGGTTCCTTTTTTCATGTTTATAGGTTCAATGCTGGTTCAGGTAGCAGTGTTGGTTGGTATTATTTTTATCTGTTTAGCATAAATTCTGATAATAGGTATTTGTTTTCAGGTCTGCATTTAGAAATTATTTCTGATCTTATGTTTAGTAAATTCTTTTGTTGGGTATGAGAAATTATTGCTACCTTTTCGTGTAGGCAAAGTGAGTATTTTTTTAAATGTCGTAGGCAGGTATTTTTTTTTCAATGTATTCCAGCTTATTCTTAGTGTAATATTTATGTCATTTAGATGCCATATGTATGTGGATAGTGTAGTACTGTTGGAGTATTTTCTGTTGGAGAATGAAAGGCCGTGGTTGTTTTTTTCTTTTCTTGAAGGGTCTCTCAGTGGCACTGATGTAGTACATTGTGCTGTTGTTTGCACTTACCTTGGCTTTATATATTATATTCGTTTGTTGGCAATTTCCAATGAAGTGGGCATGTTGCTTTATTTCTGAAGTTGCATTGAGTTCGTTGGTTGCATTAATGCAGGTTGTTACTTTTTGTTGTGGCTTTTTATTATTTGTATTATATTTTTGTGTAGCAGTAACTGATTTAACGTTATTTTTGTTGAGTATTTTTGCTAATATATATTTTTGCACACACACACACACACACACACACACACACACACACACACACACACACACACACACACACATATATATATATATATATATATATATATATATATATACAGGGTGCGTAAGGTATTTGAGATCACTTATATTTTTGTAATTTAAATTAAAAATATACTAATTAAAGTTTTTTTTGCTTTCAGAAGATCCCATGGTAGATACTACTATAACTAATGAAATGAAAAGACACGCTGTAATAGTGTCTATAAAAGCGAAACACAGAAAGATTGCAAATTGCAAGATTTCTAAAAGTCACCAGATCTTTCGTTTGCAAAGTTAGAAAGGAGCTAAATAAAACCAATGGTGATGAATTGGCCACGAGCAAGAGAAAACAGAATTGCCAAAGTTCTGACTAACTCAGAACACCCGAGTTTGTCAGAAGGGTGCATGGCATGATCGACGAAAATCCTGGGACCTCAATGCGACATCTTGCTAAAGATCTTCAGTGTCTGAAGGAATGATAATGAATGTTGTTCATCAAGACCTCGGATAAAAATCATACGTTCTCAGGCGATGTCAGTTCATGTCAACAAAAACTCAAGAGAATCGTTTAATGCGTGCAAAACGACTCTTCAACAAATTGAAGCATCCAGAAGAACAGGAGTGTCTTTGGTTTTTTTTTCCGATGAAAAAAATCTTCGACCAGTAACGTCAAAACGTCAATCGAAGAAATGACAGGTGGCTATGTGCGGACCCCACTGAAGTTCCAACTGTTATGCACACGAAGTTTCCAGCAACGGTGATGGCTTTCGGTGTTGTTAACAGTGAAGGGCACATCATGCCTCCTCATTCTTTTCCACAGGGCCTTAGAGTCAATGCAGATGCCTATGTCAAGACTCTTCAAACCATTGTTAAGCCTTGGATAGACAACGTAGCTAATGGAAGGGCCTTTGTCTTCCAACAAGATTCGGCACCATTCCATAAAGCTCTCAAAACCCAGGATTGGATGGCCGAGAATTTTCACGATCATGTCACACCAAACTTATGGCCTCCAAACTCACCAGACCTTAATCCTTTGGATTATTACGTGTGGGTGTCGTTGAAAAGGAAGTTAATAAGCATCCTCATAACACCAAATCCTCGCTGATGGAAGTAATTCTCCGAGTAATGGAGGACATAAATAAAGACCACCAGATCAAAGATTGCAGTTAAATATTTAATCTAGTAAATACCTACTATATATATATATATATATATATATATATATATATATATATATATATATATATATATATATATATATATAGTAGGTCTTTAAATAATTTTATATATTTATGTTAAATTTGTAACCTGCTTGTGATATTACTTGCTTTGTCTTATTATCCTTGATTACACACCATTTCTCTTATAAATGCCCCCGTTTTTAATTTGCGCCCCCCCCTTATCCTCTCTTTCATCTTCTATTTTCTTGCATACATAATGTTAGTAATGCAAAAGCAGACGGGAAATTCTTCACATAGCATCGGCGGTATGAATTGGCTGTATTTTAAGTTTAGATCATATCGTTTTTTATTGTGCGTAGTGTCACCACAAATGTATCCGTCCGTTCCCGGTGTCTGTTTTTCAATTTTAATCTTAGCTCAGCCAATCGGCATTGATTTATGCATCTGAAAATAATTCATATTTATCTGTATCTCATTCATTTAAACCGTTATTTAACTCCTCTCTTTAAAAGCTGTCTCTGTTAAATTTTAATCCCCACCTTCAGTTTTAGGCCTTCCTGTTCTTTTTTCTTCTGCTACACCTCCTCTCTAGAGCTTTCATACATTTCGCTCATACACTTGATTCCCACTCCCACACAAACATTCTCACTAGAATTTTGTTTTTTATACCCGGAGTTATATTTTCCGATTTCTTTTTGAATTTGCAGGTCTGATGATTTGGATGGTGATTACGATTCAAATGTAATAAATTATAGCCATGGAATATTAGTGTTTGAGCCTTTTATATCATATTCTTACTCTGTCCTCGATATTGAGTACTACCTGGATACTATCCTCTTGGGAATATATATATATATATATATATATATATATATATATATATATATATATATATATATATATATGAACCACAATATATATATATATATATATATATATATATATATATATATATATATACCACTATATATACATATATATATATAGATCACTATATATATATATATATATATATATATATATATATATATATATATCCCGCTACACAAAGACATTTAGATTTATGTGACGCTGTTATTATATTATCGCAATAACAGGACCTATAGTTGGAAAATCGTTTGTCTTTGACACCTGCGACATGAAATAAAATACTTCATAGAAATGAAAACTGGAACATCATTCTTCTGAAAAAATCAGCGCATATCGTAGGTAAGGAGATCCTCATTAGTTGGCCTAACATAGAAATGCATAGTATATGCGAGCCGTTAAGAGATAAAAAAAGAGAAATGGCAGCAAGTTTCAACAAAATTAGCAGCAACCCTGTTAAATGCAGTCAAGCGCGAAAGCGACATTTAGAAAATATTCAGTGTCAGCAGCAGCCAGGTTAGATTTAGGCCTCGACGTTCTGCATTCAGCGTATTTGATAACGCGATGATTAATGTGTTTGGTGATAATCATTGCAAGTTCTATATCCGGGGATATGCTTATGCAGACGTAGATTCAATGGAATGAGCTGTATTAACTAAGAACAGGAAATAATTTGATGAATTTTGTGACATAGGATATGTGAGTTCAATCCCTGTGTCGGGTAGTTTGAACGTATACTCAGTGGAACGGACGAGAAATAGCTTAACAGCACGAAATAAAAATAAAAAAGATATCCCTAGAAATAAGCAGTGTAACGTGAACAGTCTACCTCCATATATTACATAAATTATTCAAATCACAATTATCTGCTGATTACTCAGATCTATATACGCATGAGGAAGACCGGAGGGCAAAACTGCAGAGACTTTGTGATATTAACTGATATACATGTTCACCGTAGTCTGAATGTACAAACCAACGTAAGTAATTTGTTCAATGAAACAACACCAATATCTAGTAGCAGCTGTTCAATATTTCTTGAGGTCCTCCATATCAGAGGTTGGCAGTGAATATTCGGAGAGAGTAGGAAACCGTAGTTCTTCAGGTCATTCATCTGACTGGTTAGCAGTGGATATTCCGAGAAAACAATATGGCCCCCTTTATACACGTCGCATTGAATATCTCAAGTCTTCTGATTGGTTAACCTTCTATTAGTAGACTATAAAAGGAGTCAGCTCATTTTGGTTGGCTCACTAGTAAATAGCGGTACACAAAAATCGAAACAATAACAACAAAGATGAAGAAAATTAGTCCTAAAATTAACGGAGCGTAACCTTGTGATGACAGCACAATAAACGAGGTCGATAGCTCGAGTGTAAATAACAACCATAATAGCTATTCATATCAGAATTCAGACAGAAAATAAGTGCTTTCGCTATTTGTTCTCAAGTTTAGTCAACAGTGTTTCTCCATTACATGATATGTTGAATGGCTTTGGGACCATATGTTAAATTCTGATGTCTATCGTTAAAAGAAAGATGATTAAGTCAGTTCGTTCGGAGTAACTCATCATTGTCTGATTTCAATCTACACGCCAGCCAATCAATAATCGTCTAAAACACGTCTACACCAATAAAATTAACGTTGCATATTTTCTTTATTTACTATCAAGTCTTTTAACCTTACTTTCTCCACTTTAGAAGTCAATACATGTTTCCATTAAATTATTTCAAAATGCTTATTGTATTTTAAATGCCAATGAGAGATAAAAACATAAAATATCTAGAATAATTGCACAACCCATAGAATAAAGTTTACTAATACAAGTAGATAATGTGAATATTTCTGAATAACATGTCTCGATCCAATTCGTTTACAGACAAAATTGATAAGGCTGTTCAATTACCGGCCGTGGATCAAGAAGTTTGCCAATTGAAAGAGAGATAATAATTCAGTTCTGATCTGAAATGGTCACAGTGTAATGTTCTGTGTTTGAAGAATATTGACAAATGCATGGAATAATAAGAAAATGAAAATTATATAAAGTATATGCATAGTTGCATTATAAGGCTATTCTTCGTATAGAATGAATTAGAGACTGAGAGATAATTAAATACATTTTAATTATATATTCATTTTACTATAAATACAATAAACACTTTAAGAGTAATGACTGGTATTTTATTATATCAGAGAGAGATCATAGTGGCCTGGGGGTAGCATTTAAGTATCGTACTATTAACCAATTATTTCGTTAGCCCATTATAGATGGCGTTCTGGCCAAATGACGTCAGACATGAAATTTTTTGAATGAATGTTGTTTCATTGAATTCTCACAGGTAAGATATTTGCAACTGATGATATTAATAGAAGATAGCTGAACTATTATGGAATTGAAACTGTTGATGCGAAGACAGTTATGTGGTCGATAATGGGTTTTAGATGAAGCGAATACAATCTTATATCTTGTAAGAGGATACATAACCATTTTTTTTAAATGGAAACCATTTATTACGATAAAAAGCAAAATACTGTGTTTGCTGTGGTATAAATTGAATTAAAATCATAGATAGATAGATAGATAGATAGATAGATAGATAGATAGATAGATGGCGTCTTAATCATTATTATATGAGTACGAATCACACATACATACGGTTTTCTTTAAAGAATTCACGATTGTATTTGATGCCTGTGTTTTGGCAGAATCAGATATACATTTTCGTAATTATTTTAGAGTATACTGCCATTATTATTAGTTGTGTATGTTATGTTTCCTGCTCCGTATCCTGTAGAGCCGGGTCCTTAGGCTCCATAGGAGAATTGTCATTTAATTGATAGCACTTTTCTTGGTATATGGGGTTCGTCTCCTATGTTGAAATTACACGGGACACTGTCAGTAAAATTGTCCATTCCTTTTCTCACGAGGACCAGAGTTCTGATTACTATTGGTACAATCTCAGTATTCATTTCCCAAATCCTGTTAATCTCGATCTCCAGATTCTTGTGTTTGTACAATTTCTAGATAATTATCATGTAGGTGTTTCTCTCAGATGGTATGTCAATAAGCATACACTTCCTGATTTTTTTTTGTCTTTTATGATAATATTAGTTCTGTTGGATTTATTTCTCTGTCAGTTTGAATTGTCATGTTTCAGAAGATAGTTACATAGTTATTTTGGCTAAATATGTCTGGACTGATGCACATACCATCTTTCAGAGGTTTCGATTTTGTGTGTCTTGCATATGTTCCAGTGCATATGTGTTGCTGCCGACTTATTATTATTACTATTATTATTATTATTATTATTATTATTATTATTATTATTATTATTATTATTATTATTCTATTTCCTTTCATTTCTGATGTGTACTCATTTCTTTCTTGATCCCGCTCAGGGACCTAAGGTTAGAAATGGCATCATGACATTTTCCACTGAATAAAAATATCCCTAGAGAAAGCCCTTCATAAGGTGTAGGCTGTACTCGTGAGAACAACTTTTTGTATTTCTTTAAGGCATGGGCTTCCAGGAATCCCTTCAATAAGTCTACTGGTATATTTTCCTACCGATCCGAGGGCTCCAACTTCAACGGGAATTGTTGATGTTCCTATGTGTCACATTTTAGACATTTCGATTTCAACGTCTTTGTATTTTGATAGCTTTTTGAAGAATTTGAAAGATATATTGCCATCTGTAGGAACTGTCATATCAATAAGGAGGCACTTTTTTGTCTGCGATCTCTAATGACAATGCGTGGGCGGTTAGCTTTGATTGTTCTGTGCGTGTGTATTGTGTAGTCCCATAAAATTGCAACATGTCCTATATCCGTAATAGGGTCTGGGCGGTGTTTATACCAATTTCTTTCAGTTTCCTTCCCGTAGATGTTACAGATTTTCCACTGCAAATATTGGCCAACTCTGTCATACAGGGTTTTATATTCTGTGGGTGCCAATACCGTGCAACCTGATACAAGATGATCGATTGTTTCTGGGTGAAACAAGATGATTGTTTCTGGGTGATACAAGAATATCGATTGTTTCTTGGTTATTATTATTATTTTTATTATTATTATTATTATTATTATTATTATTATTAATATTATTATTATTAATATTATTATTATTATTATTATTATTATTAATATTATTATTATTAATATTATTGCACAATAATTTAATATTAGACTATTTAAGTATACATTTGTTTTACAAGATTCAGCGTCTGATTATCAAAGATAGTCTGGTTGAGCTAATACAGAATTGGGTGTTGGATCCTCCCGTGAAACCACATAGGAACGTTTACTCAAACGACATCGCAATATATGGTATGTATAATAAACCAAGCTATCATTTTATTATGTCGAAATGCAACGGAGAAAGCAGCTCAAGAAAATGAAAGAGCACTTTAACAAAGTTAAAAAATAGTAATTGTTAGCATTAATCATACAAATCAATGCAAACAGGTAAAATATACGGTAAAACAAATCGTAAAGATAAGAATGTCTGCTACAGAGATGGGCGCCCGCGAACCATCCTCTGGTTCGAACTTCTATTTCGCACATCCACAACACGGGACAATGAACAGTAAGCTACGCTCACGTGAAAACAATCAAGCGTAAGTCGAAAGAAAACATCTCAATCCATTTGATCAAAATTCGGTATTGCTTCTTTATATGTCCTATGAAAGTTGGTCTATCATTTCTTCTTAGATTCTCGATTCATTTTGTTGTTGTTGTTGTTGTTGTTGTTGTTGTGTGTGTGTGTGTGTGTGTGTGTGTGTGTGTGTGTGTGTGTGTGTGTGTGTGTGTGTGTGTGTGTTTGTTTTACTTTTATCAATGAATATTTTGTTTATTTTCTCGCTTTCCGAGGAATCTCTTCTGGTTCCTTCATTCGTCTGAGACTGCAACTTCCATTCATATTCTCCTGGAGAATTCTTCACAAAGATATCTGACGATATCAAATATTAAGTAATTGATAAACGTCATTAGACACTCTATAGCAAATACAAAATTTTCAATCTACTCAGTTCTGTCATAGCGAGAGTATTCTTCCAAGGATTATCCGGTGGTCCCTACATTCAGCACGTTCATTAGGTTAAAAGACAGATACGTCCTTCCGCAGTTGCTTATTTCACCTAGTTGCTACATAGAACTTTAATATATGGTTTATAACGTGCACTATGATGCAACTTGATCAACACTGAGGCATATATAAACACTCTTCATGTTTCTCATGGGATGCTGTTGAAGAGTCTGTTTCATTTGAGAGGAGCTATAAAAAATCTTCGTTTGCGAAGGTAAAATCGGTATCAAAAGAGAAATACAAGGGCATAGTCTGAAAACATTAACACTAGAAAATTTACCATCAATTAAATTTACACCGCTACTAACCATGGTCGTATCATACCCGATTTTGAAAATAACAAAACAAAAAAAAAAAAAAATATAAATCTTTATTTGAAATATTTTACATGCAGGCACTTCAAACTTTGTACTTTGAGTTAACATTAATAGGAACTGAAAATCATATTATTTAGGAAGGAAAATCAGGTACTGAAAATTGTAATTAAAAATAGAAAAATTTCCACTGGGTAATATATACCCATTGTTAGTGTTCTAGGGTTAAAAGTATTCACATGTTGCCACAGTCCATGTCTCCCTTTTTGATATAATCCTTGTAGAAACTGGGGTCAGTTTGCAAGAAAAAAATTAAAGAAGCCATAATCGCCTATGTAAAAAATAATTTCTCTTTACCATACGCCTTTTGTAATGTTTGCTTGGTTATCCATGTACACAAATTCGTTAAATAGTTATCACTATGTTTTCCATATTTTTCTTGCTTTCAATGAGTGACGTGTGTGTTAACTCCTCTATAGTTCATTTGTCTTTTACCAAATATTTTCATCTGCTAGTCCCTGCATATGTTGGTAACAGTTCACCCCAAAAAACTATTGGCAACAGTTTATATACTGTAGCTATATTGCTTGAATAATTTTGTTTATATCATGCTCAGTGTGTTGTATTTTCAACATCCACCGATAAAAATCCAACTCTGTATTCCCGTAACTTCTCCCTATGGGAAGTAATTGTTCGGAATTCACTAGCATCACAATTTATTTAGTTAGCACATTTTGCCCTGGTGTGGATATCACTCCTCACTGTTGTAACTGTGTTTCAGGGTGGCATTCAAGGCAAATAAATACAATGTCTGTTCCTTCTGCAACGGTATTGTTGACGTTAACCTATCCAACCTCTCGGAAGATACTCCACCCACTGTTAAAGCCGTTGACGTTTGAGGCGCAGCTCTTACACCCAGGCTGGCGACTGGGTGATGACCGCTTGGAAGAGATGGTTTGAGGAGTGGAGTACCTCTTCATCACTCGGGTCGGAAAACCCTTCCCATCTATTCTCAAACTATTTAGCTGACATGTCGATGCCGTTGACCGGGGTATGTCCGTCGGGGAGTGCATGCGAATTCTTGGATACATGTGTGAGAAGTGGATATTAGAACGCAGACTTGTGTATTAAATCATCCCAGTTCACCTGAGTAAAGCATCGTAGATCGCTTTGCTGCCAGTTTTCTGCCACTGATGATACCCCACGCACCACATACCATATACAAGACATTAATAATTATATACGGTCAAATGTTACACAATCTCTCCCAAGAAATGTCATAAACTCTTGAAAAAGTTACGGAAATATTTTCCTAATGCCTTAGTCTCGTTTTAGAATTCAGAGGTTCTCTTCACTTAGACTCTTTGTCACTTAAGGCTACAATGCTCTGTGAACCATGCTATTTAAACCAATGTTATTTAGGGGAAATTAAATGGATTCATGATTTCTCAAAAGCGTTTATTTGAAAGTGAATACAATAGGCAAAAGTGGAGTTTGATATCGTGTGTCGACAATTTCAGTTTACCAGTACGTATTTTCTCAGAGAATGTTTAAGATATGCACAAAATAATATTTTCAAAGACTTCAGAATACAACTTACATCGTTTATTTTTTTTAATCATACAGTGTGTGACAGATGCACTGTGGTATTACATACAGTATGAGAGAAGCTAACTTATAGAAAACATTAATATTTTAACACTATATAGCAGCTACAAAACGTTAGTAATGATTTTACCTTTATATGTTATCAATTTGATTCATGCTTATACGAATGATATTTGCGTGAAGGTGAAACTGATTCAAAGGGAGTTCATACACGCCTCGCCGATTTCTCGTTCTGAATCCATTCAGTTCATTCTTCTCCTCCTAGTTTTGGATTAAATAACTAGGTAAAATGAGCTCTCCAAACAGGTTTAGAAGGACGGCCATGAATTCAAAGCCCAGGCATATGAAGTTATTCAAAGACGATTCGACATGGAGGTGCAGATATTGGGTAGGGCTGAAATAAGAAAACGATATAATTCATCAACTATGGATTTTCCCAAGTGAGATTGATTACCGAGAAAGCTGTTGCCACAAACTGGCAATTGGCCCAAGAAGGATGGATGACTTTAATCAAACTAACGTATTTCTTGTCAGCAAAACCCAAGGCAACAGCATCTATAAATCGTTAGTAATTATTTTACATGTAAGTAGGAATTAGACAAATAATCTTACAATACGTAAAATCTGAACATTTGATAAATGTGTTTCAATCTCATCAAGAGGAAACGTATCTGTAATATACCTGGATGACAACATATGACCAAATATAGCGATTAATACCTGTACCAGTTCCGAAATAAAGGGTATATCGACAGAATGCCCCCCCCCATATTCATATACTTCTTGTGTATTAAAAAGAAACTTTACATTGCAGTGTAAACGACCATACAGATAGTGTAAGCTAACCGGATGTGCATCATTCAACACCCTCTGCAAATGTTCACAAAATCCACTAGTAGGCGAGTTAAATGAAAGAATCAGACTTCGTTCTATCAAGTTCCATATGATGTTCAATACTGAACAAATACGAAAGGCATGTTCTGTGAAATTCTATAGCATCTTGCAGATCGTGTTTGAGTGTTACGGGAAACCTCTGGGCTGGTATTATTCTGCTGACATCAAATAATGGAACTGGTTAAAAATCCCCTGAATGTACATAGGATTGTTCAGCATTCGCCCTTCATTTACTAAAGCCGAGCGGGGTTTGTTAATTTAGAAAATACACACAATGGGTTCTACATCTTTGCCTGTGTATCCTCGGACAATCAACATTGGAAATTGTCGCTTCATCCGTGTAAGCAGCACACTGATCTTACATTCATTTGCAAGAAATTAAACATGATTTTCTCATCGAACGTTACAAAACGCCATTGGATACTCACGGGGATCCTCTCGCGATACCAATGGAGATATGCACGATCATTGTGTGGCATAAATGGGAGTCCGGAAAATGAATGATGGTCCCATAGGCCTGATGCTTGCAAATGGTTTCTGACGGTCCGTATTGACATTCTTGTATATCCTGAGCTGCACCCTCGATGCCTTACGACTGCCGCTATTAGAGAGTTGATGATTTTGGCGTGCAAATGTAACATGTGGTCATCTATATCCTGGTTGACATATGTATGGGTATTCAAGAACAATAAGTCACATTTATCATGTATACTTATAAGTCTGGGAAATTAAAATTTCAGTCACTCGAAGCGGAACGAAGAAAACAGATGTGCATCTAGATGACACGACATCTGCTGGTATTGCATATTTCCACGACAGTTTAATTTTAACGTGACATGCATCATCACCTAAAGGTCAGACACAGAGATTGCGCGGTTATGAATTTTCTTTATCTATATTTCTGAGATTATGTATATTTACATTATTCGGACTATTGTCCTCATCTTCGTCGCCATATTTATTAAAACGTTTCGGCCGTTGTACGCTCCGGCCTTCTTCAGATGGTTGGAATGTCGAACTGAACCCTTTATTTCACTCACTGGGGTAGACTGTTCTAGTTCCACGTGCCATGTTTAATGAATGTCAATTATCGGTTACCTCTTGTTAATTCCCCTCTCCAAGATCTACACTGCCTTAACCTCAAGGATACATGGCACAGTAGATAAAGGCGTTGGTTAGATCCAGTGACAGGACCCAAAGAATGTGAGTTCAATATCCGGTTAAGTTTCTTTTCTCGCACTTCTTTCTTATGGAACTCCCTTCCTGCTCCATGCTTTCCAGACAATATTAATCTGCAGATCTAGCTACTTTTACTATGTTCTCACTCCTTAGAAATGTTCTTAACTCTACAACACACTGCAATCCATTTTGTGTCTGTGACTTTACAGCCTGACTTGGGGTGAAATTGATTAAAAAAAAAGATTCATTACTTGCCAACGGCGAATGCACGCATCAAACGAGGCTAGAAGTTGAACGTCAAATTTTTGGTCTTGTAGTTATAGGAGAGATAACAAAAAGACATTTATTGATAACTGCGAAAGACAGTAAATTGGGAAGAGACAACGTCTTGAAGGAATAGCTAATCAAAAGCTAAACAAAATATTACGAAACAGGAAGACTTCTTTATAAAGAAGGAAAAACTGCTGAGTTGCTATGTCTTATCAATGGCGGTAAATTGTGGAGGAAATTCCTCCCAGTTGAAGAGGAGACTAGAAGTAAAAAAGAGACGTTGTCCTGACGAAGAATGTTGGGAAATCATGGATATGTGAGCAACAAGGAAGTCTTAAGCGAAATGGGGAAAAAAGGGAAACTTAACAGAAATAGACAATTGAAATTTCTGGGTCTGATAATAAGGAAATTGAGCTTGTAAAAACGAGTTATAACATAATATATGGGCAAAAATGGAGAAAGGAAATCAGAAAGTAACCTGCCAAATAATCTGCTGCATACATAAAGAAGAACATATAGTGATAATGACAGAATAAATGCTAAGTGTTACAAATGATAGAAAATTTTGAAGATTAATAATTACCTATATTCTGACTGCACACACTGCATAAAAGTAAATGCCTGCAATCTGTTATATACACCTAAAGATCGACTTATACATGAGACCGACCAATAATAGAGATCAGTATATAGACAATCACATATCCTATATAACATATCAGGAAATTTCTAATTCGTTCGATTTTTATCTCTTTTCTTTTTCGTCTAAAGTAAAATTGAATAATGATATCTAATGCTTTAATAAATTTAATTGTTTTTCGTATATCCAGGTAATTTTCTTCCATTCATACTGTTTGATCTAGACAAGTGAACAGTTCTAGTTCTATTATTCCTGATGAAGAAAGATAAGTAGTTTAAATTCTTCTAGAAAAAAGAAACTTTACGTGAATTAACCTGAAGTAATAACTAGAGTAACTTCAAAGCTGTGAATAAGATTTTCTTTTCCAACGAATGTCTTGAATGCGAATTATATAAGAAAGAAGTAAAACTTCTTTAAATCAGTTTTTTGCATTATACTAATCATAAATATATGATACAAATAAGATTACGAGGAATTAAACAGGGAAACTTTTTTTATTAATCTCCTAATATATATTTAAGTCATATGCATATATCTGTCCCCAAAATTCCTTTTGATTATATGATATACAGTTAAATATTTTAGTATATAAAAATATATTTACCTTTAAATAATTATGCGTATTTTGAAAGAGTTATTTGTGCTGTTTTTATTATAAGTTATCTGGCGACTAAGACTAACAAAAAAATGTCTTTCAGAATCGATGGAACGTATTTAGACATAAAAAAATTATCGTTAGTAAAACAAAGGAGACTACTGAAATGCGATTTAATATCTAATCATTTATATAGCAGGAAAAACTGGAGAATTTCCTCACAGATGATTGTGGTTTTTGATCTATTTACCATATATGTTAAGATGATTTAATTTGGTTTTATTATTACTGGATTGAATGGTTATTTAATATTTTACAGGATTTTATATTATATTTTCCAAACATTTTACCTTAAATATTTTAAAGCCATTAATGGATTTTAAAAAAAAAAAATCCGACATTATTTATTATTTACGCAAACGCTATTTTTGGCGGGTACATGTGTTTTAGTAAAGATCACTGTTTGTTAAAGCAGTAAAAATACAATCTAACGGCCTAGACATCGATAGTCTTATTAAAGAAAATTTTCTTTCCGATAAGAATCGATCCTGTAGTCCAATTTCTTTGTTAGAATCCACCTTAAAATCCGGCGTGCTATACTATTAAGGTTGGAGAAATTATTACATCAAAATGCAATTCAATTACACTATTTAAGCGCTGTGAATATATCTTTGATATTTTTTTCAAGTCTGTATCTGCTAACTTTATTTTAAAACACGAAGTGTAAACAAAGCAATTTTAAGCCTGTCATTACATTTTATTAAAAAAAAAATGCTATATTAATGAGTACATCTATTTCAATTGTCATATTTTTAAAGCAGGTATATTAATATCAGTCAAAGTCCTTATTAGCAAATATATTCCTTCGGGTAGGAATAGAGCTTGTATTAATTTTTCAGTCATTGAAAAATAAATGCACCCTTTCTTTCTTTTTTTTTTTTAGTGGGGGCTTCAATATTGTTGTGATGATTTTTTTCTATATTAGTGGTAAAGCACGTCAGATTTGAAGGTGGTTAAATATTTAACACAAGTTTGACTCCAATCAAGAAGTGTGTTTTCCTAAATGAGATTTTCAATCCCACGGCCGTTATATATTAATTACACTGTTAAAACATAACAAAAAAGAGACGTCTTCTTAATCACGTGCAACAACTGAATACATCGTTTACGATAACATTAAATGAATGAAGACAACTAATTAAGTTAATATAATATACTCTTCATTTTCATTTTCAGAGCAACATCTGTATATTGGTACAAGAATTAATTTCAGCCTCTTTATAATTTCAGATATATTGAAATCTTGAAATTATATTGCTACAATTTTTATATGCCGGACCGTTTTCAGATTTATTATTCTAGAAAATTGAAAATTAATGCAAAGAAGAAATGAACAGAAGACGTAGACTATGCATCAATTGAAATCAATAATCAAGTAATAAGTATTAAATGCCAGAAGCCAGGATGTGTATTGTTAAAAATGGACAGAGTGTACTTATTGAAGACGTCAAAATAATGCGGGCATATGAATTTAACTATATAGGTAATATAGTAACTAACGACAGAAAATATGAAACTGAAACCTGACAACACATAGGAACAGCGAAAAACGCCTTCTAGAATCGGTGAAATGTATTTAGACATAGGAAATATCGTTAGTAAAAAAAACAGGAGACTACTGAAGTACGATTTAATATCTAATCACGTATATATCTGTGAAAATTGGAGAATTCCCTAACAGACGAAAATGACACGTGATGAAGATGTAGTTCTAAGATTAAATGCTGAGAATAGCATTTACAGAACATCTGACTAACGAAGAAGTCTTAAAGAAAATATAGGAACACTATGGACAATTATACATACAATCAGAAAACATAGTTGAAATATCTAGGACATATAATGAAAAAAAGTGAATTTTAAATTCACAGAGTATATATTATAGGCAGGAAATACGGGGCATGCTGGAAATATGCCATTTGATGAGGCTGTGTAAATGGATGGCGAACCGGTTGTAGGGTTAAGTAGTTAATGCTAAAAAAAAATTTAGAGGAACAATAAAGCAAAAGGAAGTTGTGGGAAGCCCTGCTCGCACTTTTGTTGAAAGCTCTTGACATAAACAAGATTAAATATATTACTAATCATAGCTTACATATAGTAGAAGTTTGTAAGAATTGAGAAACCAGTAATGATGTAACTCACTTCTCCGACGTAAATGATCTAGGGAAACAAGCTTGCTAACCATTAAACTACGTTGAAGAGTCCAAAGACGAACTATAGCGATTTACTAAGCGTAGTAAAGATGTTGTATATGGTCGCTATTATGGAGAAACTTGTAAAGATCGACCTCACACCTCAATAGTAATTGAACTAGAAGACAAACTTGCCAAATACTACACCACAGTTATTATTCATAGATTTACACCGCATCTGTCAACATTTTTTAATCTGTAAATTATCTGTGTTTGTTTTAATTACATCGCTAGGACAAAATAAATTATTTTAAAAAAAACCCTGAAACCTCTTCAGCCTAAAGGGTGCGATGGCTAAATTGTCGCAATTTCATATGCGCGTTGTTTGATTTTTTTTTTGACTGCACAGTATAGTAGTGTCAGTTGGGCACCGTCTTTGAGATAAAGAGCACCATGACGTAATTCACTTGATATTGGAAAACTTCATGCTGCACTGCTTGGCATGCTCGCTGGAAGTTCCAATACGAAACTTCCAGAGTGTTTGGGTGTCAATCTGAGGACAGTGCAGAAGATTCAGAAAGAGTTGGATTGGTCTAATGGTGATTGCGAAAGTAAGGCAGCTCGGAAAACTCGCATTGACTGTTCTGATAAGAAAAGAAGTCCTAAATTTATTGATGATAGCTTCAAACTTAACAGGGAGTCCTAGATCAGGTGCTTTGAAGGAATAGTGTAGCCTTGGTTCAAGATGGTGACTGCTAGAAGAATTTATGCCTGGCAAAAGGCCTCTGGCGCATGCCATACAAAGTGTCATAGCTCTCAGACAATTTCTCCGACCATATCATCCCTTACATCTAGCCAACTAACTCTCCAGACTGCAATCCCTTTGATTATTATGTGCAGTGCGCAGTTTAACGAGAGACCAGTGAAACTCCTTGTAACACCAAAGATGACCTGTATTCAAGCATTATGGCATCATTCAGAAAGAGACCTCCAGAATATACGCAGTAGATTCGAAAGTCGTCTGGAGGCCGTGGTTGAAGCGAATGGCGATTATATAGAATAAATTTAGACTTTAGTGTTTCCTGATATTTTTATGTAATTTTGTAGATCTGTTAAAATAATATATCGAGGTTATTTTCATTTTTACGTAATTTAGACAAGAATTTAACTATCGCACCCTATATATAGAATACGTTGTACTACATTACATCGTACCAGTTAAAGGGCAGAATACATCAATCAACGTAATTGAAAGTTGTTAGAATTTCCTAAGACGTTTGGGGACAAGAATAGGCGATTCTTACCTTTCCCAAAGTTAATATCAATAGGAAACATAAGAAACGACGTATTGAACAACAGCTCAGATACAATATTTGGTTAATGTAACTCCATTATAATCAGCAATATGTTGCAAGCGAGCCAGAAGTGAATTAGTTCCATCACAATCAAATTTGAAATCAGGGACGTCAACAAACATCGATAAATCGTTTATCTACCTGCTTCCAGTTAATACACACCTGCTAGTACCAATACGATTCTGAATAACAGAAAAATTAATAATCGATTTTTCCCAGTTGTTTATGAAATGTGAGGTCTGACGTTATCCTGCAACAGAGTAGGCACCTTCGTCTTAACTACTGACCGGCCAAAATGTTTGCAACTTCGGATGCATCCCTTGTATATCACAGAAAATGAATAGAGTTCCCAGGCTCTGAGCAGATTTCAAGATGTTCTGATGGAGTAATCTATGAGAAATGCGGGGAACATTGAAACAGATGTTTTTGACATGAAGATTTTGATTTGGGATTTTTGTGCAGCTATCATTTTATGGCCAACAGCAAGCCAGGATTCAGATTATCATGGTAAAACCTTATTTCTCTAAGAGTAAGTAGACTATCTCTAAATTTTTAGTCATAAATATTAACATGTAAATTGCTTTAAGTGTTAAACTATGCAAGGTGGTGATTGTCATGCGGCATCCACGTCACCATTTACATGGATTTTAGGATTTGTGCCGGATGTTTTCCGTCTCTTCTTTGAATTGCCATATGGAAGGCTTCCGTCGCATGTCAGTCAGCCAGTTATATGTCATTCGTGATATACGCTTCGGAGATCTTGTATCTTTCGATACATGAATGACGAGGAAGATTATTTCCCGCAATTGTTTGCCATTTTTTTCTGCGGTAGACCAGTTGCCATCCAAGGCTATAGAACCCGGTCTGTCCTGCTTTTTACCAATAACTGGTGATTATGAGCATTTCTACTTTCCGATGAGATATGTTTATTTTTTCTTGACGAGTAAGGTGAGCACATTCACCTTTAGCTTGAAGATTCAAATCGAAACGAAGCGAATTTTTAGAACCAATAATACACTCTCAGCTTTCAAACTTAGATTCACCTGAAAGAAGTACTAATGTTGTTGTTAGCTGCCGTAGAAAGTTTGAAAATATGGAACATAATTAACAATATTTGATTAATCCCTATTTGATTAGAAATAAGAGAGCCGTGTTCGAATCCAAGTCGGAACCATTATATTCACTTATGGTCAAGTACGATTGGAAAAACTATGAATCCTTCATCTCTAGGTATGGGTGAAATAGTTGGACATTGGAATTGTTGATGCAATATTTACTCGTAAAACATAAAATAAAAATTCTTATTAAATTCCAAAATAAGTTTCAATTTAAATAATCCACAAATGGCTGTAAAGCTGTGACGCCCAACCAGTTAATCTAGATAAACTTCTTTGAGTGGATTGTCTATTAAAATGTAACATACGCATATTTTTATTCGACTTATCAACACTTTGCTTGTTAGTTAAAGCCACAAAATATTTTAAGATTGTAATAATTGATGTAAGATGATAATGCTTTAGTGGTGCAAGTCTTACTAATTAACCCATAGCTGTGGGGGAGAGAAGAAGTGGATTTATACCTTTCCCAGGGTTATTTGAGCATAAGTGAATATAACCGACCCAGTTGAAATTGGAACTCAGTTTCTCTAAGATTAAAACTTCCTAGCTATTATCGATTGCACCAACCGCATATCCAAACTTACAACACCTGTTTTTCGCGAGTTGACATCCATCAGGGTATAGAGGCGGGTCGACGTTGCTTAATTTCGGTTATCGTACGGGAGACGGTGTTTCAATGTGATGCGTCCTTAAACCCTGTGTGTTTCTTTGTTTTTGTCTGTGTCTGCGTGAATTTATTTATATATTAGGTCATCCCATAAGTTCTGTCCGAATTTTAATTTTTTGTTAAAATGAACGAAATTTAAAAAGTATTTTATAATGTCTAATCGGGCTGAACATTATTGATGCATTTAAACTGATCAAATTTTATTTCAGAGAAAAATAAAATAAAATTTTGTTTGATTAAAACCCTGCTAACATGGAAGTACCCAAGAATCATTTGAGGCACATAATGCTTTATGAGTTCAAGAAAGGAAACTCAGCAGCCGAAGCGGCTAGAAACATTCACTCAATTTATGGAGAGGAATGTGTGAATGAAAGAACTTGCAGAAGATGGTTTGCAAAATTCAGAGGTGGAGATTTCACCCTTGAAGATGAGAATCGAACCGGACGTCCAGTTGAGCTTGATGAAAAGCTTCTTGAAGCAGCCCTTGAATAAAACCCTGCTTTATCAGTTGAGGAATTGGCAGTAGTTCTCAGTTCAAACCATACAACTGTTCATCGTCATATTCAACAACTTGGAAAAGTTCCTAAACTTGGAAAATGGGTGCCTCATGAATAGTCTGAAAACAACCTCAAATACCGAGTTGACATCTGCTCTTCTCTCCATTCTAGCCAACTTGTTTCACCTTTTTTGAATAGATTTGTGGCGGGTGACTAAAAATGGACCTTTTATCGAAATGTTAAGCGTCTTAGACATTGGCTTGGTAAAGGAGAAGGACCCCAGCCACAGCCGAGAAGGGAACTTCATGGGCAAAAGGTTCTTCTTTCAATCTGGTGGGATTGCCAAGGAATAATCTACTTTGAATTCTTACCACCTAATGCAACAATTAATGCTCAAATATACTGTCAGCAATTAGAGCGTTTGAACCAAGTTTTGAGGAAAAAAGACCTGCTCTAGTGAATCGAAAACGGGTGATGTTTCATAAGGACAATGCGCGACCACACACAGCAAGAATCACGTCACAAAAGATCAAAGAACTTGGTTGGGAGAAAATTCCTCATCCACCTTATTCTCCTGACCTTGCTCCTTCAGACTACCATTTATTTCGTAGCTTACAGAATCATTTGGAAGAAACAGCTTTTGTAGCACAGGAAGAAGTTAAAACTGACATTTTTGAGTTCTTCGAATCAAAGCCAAAATTTTTTTACAGTAATGGAATTAGTAAGCTTGTTAATAGATGGAAGGAATCATAGATAATCACGGAAAATACATTGTTGATTGAATCTATAATTAAATGTAACATTTGGTCACTTGTTTTCTTTATTCAAAATTCGGACAAAACTTATGGGATTACCTGATGAATAGCTTGTTAAATTCAACGGAATAAGGTATGTTTTCCAAATAAGATTTAGGTTCGAAATTGTGTATGCTCTCTCCGTATTTCATGTTTTGCATTATGTTCAAGTAATTTAGATCATCTCTGGCTTTATCAAGAAATCGATGTTGTCAGACTGGGAAAAGATCAAAAGATACAATTCGAATAATTTATCCATAAGTTTCATTCTGTCAAAAATGAGAGACAGATCTTGTCAGTAACACTTATTAAAATTCATTTGGATGAAATAATGATACTGAAATATAACAAACATTCACACACACACACACACACACACACACACACACACACACACACACACACACACACATACACACGCGCATGCGCAGACACACACACACGTATATGTATATATATATATGTATGTATGTATGTATGTATGTATGTATATAATACACGCATATACATACACGAGGGAAAATAACAAAATTATCCGCAATCTTGTCTAAAGATATGATATGGCGAAAGTGCGGAAATCTTTTATACTTACCTTAGTGTGCGCTTGTGTGTATGTTTACAAATATATATATATATATATATATATGAAGAAATATAATTTTAAGTTGTGCTATATTTATGGGATAAAGTGCACCATATAGCGTATGTAAATATAAATATAAAAGTGAACGTAGAATTTAACAATCAGAGGCGACAGGCTGTTTCATGCTGAACGTAATAGACAGGCCGGGAATGCTGGATTTTTCCTCGGGTATATATATATATATGGGTCAGTAGCGCATTGTGGGTAATCTGTTCTGGCGGTTATTTTTGCGGGAATGGCCTGTTTGTTTATTTATTTGTTTGGGTGAATTTATTTTACGTGTTCATTTTTCTTTTTGTATTATTTATTCTTTTCGTTTTTTGAGGTTTTATTAACGTAGTAAAAAATTTGGTGTAGGGATTTGCTTACGTCGCTTATTTAATAGTTTGTTTTGGTCTGGGAAGATAATCCAGATAGTCCAGCATGAAACAGTCTGTCGCCTCTGAGTGCTGACTTCAATGTTCACCTTATATATATATATATATATATATATATATATATATATATATATATATATATATATATATATAATCAAATGAATAAATATAAATAAATATGCCTATAATTGTTAATATAGAAATACTTACATATATCATAACACTGTTCAATGCTAAATAAGAGAGCTATTGTGCGTATATTAGTAAAACTACCTAATGCCCTACGCCGATACTATGCCTCGGAGTTTCATACCCAATGCAATCATCAAATACTGTTATTTGTTTATAGTTTGGTTAATATTTCTATGTCTCGAGAATTCGTTATGTTGTTCGGATGAATTATTACTGTTGTTAAATATTTAATTGCACTATAATCTAATTTTGAATTTACATTTAGCTATTAACTAAACTGTAAACAAAAATCAATACTAGATGATTGTATGAAACTCCGAGTCGTACTGTCGATGTGTCCTATTTCGTAATTTTACTAATATATATATATATATATATATATATATACATATATATATATATATATATATATATATATATATGTGTGTGTGTGTGTGTGTGTGTGTGTGTGTGTGTGTGTGTGTGTGTGTGTGCTTATATACAAGATGTTCAGCAGCAGAAGGATAGAAAGCCACTCAAGTTAGACGGGTTTGTGATATTCATGAATAAAGAGAAGTGAAAGTTGTGCGAATAAAAATGATAGCGGTTGACACTGAATAATTAGCAGAGATAATCTACACTGCATGGTAACTACCATTTTCCCGACTTTATATTTTTATTATAGTCTAATGATCACCACCATCTTTAAAATTATAAATATCTTTTCTCCGATCATGAACAGCATTTCTCCATAGATTTAGCATATTTTAAACAATCTATATTTGATTCTTCTCTGAATGCCACACTAGTAATAACTTCAAGTAAACTGCAATTACCTTTTCGCCAGAATCATGAATCAAAGCTTTCCTCCCATAGACTATTCTCCCTTGGCTCAACCTTGACTGCTGCTGATATTGCTACTTCTGTTGCCATTCACCGAGGTTTCTTTTTTCTTACTGTAGCTGTTGAGAAATTGCTATCATTTATCTTTATTTATTAACATCTTCCATATCGCATTCATTATGTATTACTATGTTAGTCGCAAACTACTTAAGATTTCTTCATAGCCTAGCATATGTTCTGATTCTTTTAGACGTCTGCTTTCACAGTGATATTACCCGTCCTTTCATATAATCAGGATCTTATATTTCATATAGCTGTTAGAGTTGGATTATCACAACTTTCATTCTGTGTTTCTATTCCAAGAACGCAAATGTCAAGAAACGGTTTAATTTTCTCAAGTACTGGAAATAAGTAGCTAAGCTAATTCTAGGTACCAGGTGGCTCTCGGAATTTAACAGCGAATTAATCTACATCTTCATGAAAGTAACAGCTGATGATCACACTGTTTCCTGATTTCTAAATACATTGATTCTTTAGATTTTTAAATATATTACGCCTTCTTTTTAGGGAGTTTCTGTTAAAATATATTTATTCTATTCATAGAACGCGTATTGGAATATTTTTGGATGCATTCTACTATATTTTTCGTTTAAACTTTTGAAGATTTTTCTGCCAACTAAAATTTACGTTTCATGTTATTGTATAACATGGTCAACCCGAGTCGATCCGAGGTGTTCTTCGCCCGCTGGTAAGTACTGTGGCAGGTCAACTGATGCTTATCTGTTGACCGCTTCGATTTTTCATCTATTCCGTCCCACGTTGTTCTTGATTGATCACAGTGTAGCGAAGATCGAATTTTCGTCCACACTTTAAGCACTGAATCGAGTTGACGTGGCCGTGTTATGAAAAAGGACACGAATGCTTCCGCCAGTGAAAATACAATTATCATAACAAATAAAGAAGAAGGCCGCTGGCATTATTTTCAATGGTTTTTTATAATTGTTGATAAAAAATTTAAAACTTCCCGTGGAATTTAGTGACAATGCATCTACTATTTCTAAACTTGACGTGCGCCATTAAAACGAAGAATTATGTCTGTCGGTAATTCCAGTCATCAAGTGTCCACGTCATCAAATCTATTACCTGGCTCAACGTACAAATTTATCTCCAGCAGCAATTCCCTGAGTTGCAATTCTCTTGTTTACAATTCTCTTGTCTGCAATCCTCTTCAGTAGCAATTCTCTTGATTTCAATTCTCTTCAACAACAATTATCTTGTCTGCAATTCTCTTCAGTGGCAATTCTTTTGTTTTAAATTCTCTTCACCTCCAAATCTCTTGTCTGCAATTCTCTTCAGTAGCAATTCCTTTGTTTTTAATTTTCTTCAACTGCAATTACCTTTCCTGAAATTCTCTTTAGTAGTGATTCTCTGGTTTTCCATTATCTTCAACAGCAATTCCCTTTTATGAAATAATCTTCCGTGGCATTCCTCTTGTTTTCAATTCTCTTCAGCAGCAATTACCCTTTCTGTAATTTTCTTCCGTGGCAATTGTCTTGTTTTCAATTCTCTTCATCAGCATTTACCCTTTCTGTAATTTTTCTTCCGTGGCAATTCTCTTGTTTTCAATTCTCTTTAACAACAATTCTCTTGTCTGCAATTGTCTTCAGTAGCCATTCTCTTATTTTCAATTCTCTTCAGCAGCAATTACCCTTTCTGTAATATTCTTCCGTGGCAATTCTCTTGTTTTCAATTCTCTTCAGCAGCAATTACTTTGACTGAAATTCTCTTCAGTAGCAATTCTCTTATTTTCAGTTCTCTTCAGCAGCAATTACCCTTTCTGTAATTTTTCTTCCGTGGCAATTCTCTTGTTTTCAATTCTCTTTAACAACAATTCTCTTGTCTGCAATTCTCTTCAGTAGCCATTCTCTTGTTGACAATTCTCTTCAGCAGCAATTATTTTGCCTGCAGCTCTCTCCAGCAGCAAGTCACGTGGCTTCTGCCGTCGCCTTCCGGCGTCTTCTGGACAATCGCTGGACTAAAGCGCCCTCAGCTGACTTCCCGTTCAACTGCAACTGCTCCATCTCACTACTTCAGTTATCTTATAGAGTTATATGTATTTCACTCCATTCTGACCACGCCTCCAGATTCATTAATATTCATTTTCTTCAGCCTTAAAGTGACAACAGCTGACTCTCGATAAATTGCTCTATTATTCAAAACAATATAAACATTTTTTTTTACAATTATTGTTTACGCTATTGATCTTTTGTATATAAAAAATTATTCCACATCAGCAAAGAATTCACTTTTTCAAATGTGCCATTTCTTCTGGTTGACCACTTACCATGTTAAGACCTCGAGATTTTTTTGTTCCCTTTCCGAAACAAACCTAGATTATTTACATTATATTTTTCTATTTCGCTTATTACCTGCAATAGCCAGTTGTTTTTATAAAATCAAAATTTTCCTAACTTCATATCGCAACCTTTTCACGTCAATGATTTCAACATTGCATCCCTTCTAATGCTCCATTTTTTCCACATGAACCCTTTTTAATCTAACGACAGATTCCTTTCATCTACCACCAGTACTTTAATAGTGCCACAATTGTAAAATTGTGAAGTGCACCAATCTTTTTATATTATACTTGAATGTCCTGCCTTCGGTGTAGTTGTGAATGATCATCATTCGATTGATAACCTATCTGTACTGGTGCTACTTGTATACTTTTAGTCGTTCTGCAAAAAAGTTACAGAATACGAATAAAGTGATTGTGACAGCTATTACTCTTAAATAAGATTGCATCCAGGTATCTGCATGTTTTCCATATCTACTTTTTAAGTATTATATCAGCACAGTGCGTTCATAAATTAACAAAGTTTAACTAAAATGACATTGTTTTTGTCCTTAACTTTATAAACGACTTATTATGAGGATGCGTATAAATATCACACATTTCGAAAAATGTTTCTCATATATATATATATATATTCGCTTTTTTAAACTGATGAAAGCAATACAGATTTAGTATCCTTTTTCAGAAATTGCAAATTCGGAAAACCTCCAAATTCGGAATTTGTTTCAGGCTCTGACGTGACCTATTACAAATAAAACCTTTTAGAAAGCACTGGGAAGGTTCCTAGGTAATGGGCAGTAATTGGAAGTGACCCCATCTGCCAAGGGTAGGCGTTCACAGCCCAGCTACATAGTCTACGTTGATGCTAGTTTGTTTTGTTAGAGATCATCGTAGCAGCACTTTGTTCGCGGATTACTTACAACTGGCTCTCTTCCAGTTCATACTAATGCGAAATCTGGGTCCTCCACTGTTTTTTTTATCTTCATCAATAATATCTCTGATGTCATCAGTTCCCAAGTTGACATCTATGCAGACGACACTACCTGTCTCAATATTATGCCCGACAGCACTGACAAAGTTAACTTGGCTCTGCTCGCGAAAAGGACCTCCAGTCTGTGGTTAACTGGGACAGGAAATAGCTCGAAAATTTGAATCCTACCAAAACTAAACTGCTCGCATTTAACCACCATAGAGAAACATCTCTGCCCTTATAAACATGGTTGACGCTCGTCTCTGTGAAACTGTACCACTGCGCCATCTTGAAGTGGAACAATTACATTGAATAAATAGCCGTATGTCCTGCAAACAAAGTTAGTTCCCTGTCTCGTGACAGTAGATATTTCTCGTCAGACACACGTACAAAATCTAATATTCGTCCTTACATTGAATACTCTTCCCATATGTGGGCTGTTGCCCCTGCCTGCGTTCATCTCGAGAATCTCGACAAGATCCAAAGAAAGATCTCTAATGAAATTGGTCCTGAATTTAACTCTCGACTTCAGACTTTTTCACAGACGTGATGTGGCACAAGGCTGAAACTATGGAACACACAGTGATGACTGAACTCATTATCCGCGTAAATGATTTAGCGAGACAAGCTTGCTAATCATTACAAACCGCGGATGTTGCCCCGAATGTTTCCCCATGAGGAAACAGTTAACATTACAACTACCATTATCAGAGGTTGACATTTCGACGTGGTATAATGGTTATCAGACATGCCTCGCTAGATCAAATTCAAGTTTCTGTCATTTATAGAAACATTAAAATGGCTGCTGCTCTGATGATCTTTTTTTGCATGGTACATCTAGCTTCCCACCCATTGATTTTTGAAATAGTTAAATATAACTGCGAACTTCTTATTTTCTCTTTCCTCGCACTTTCCAACATTGGAGCTCCATTCATCATACTTGCTTCCCTGATAACTACGATCTTCAGAAATTTGAATACAACGTCAATCAGCATCTTCTGTTGCATTTATCCCTGTAATTTTTTTCCTTTCCTCAACCACCCCTACATCCAATCTGTTCTCTCAATTTCACGCTCCGTAACCCTCTACGTGCTGGTAAGCACACATGCCTTGCTCAGGGTGGAATAATTTTAGAAAAATGCGTTTCGTGCTCAGTAAAGATATTCAATATGTCAAACATTTCTGCACATACCCTTATGAGTACTGAAAAGAAAAGAAGACAGCTTTTATGTATATATGTTATATATATATATTATGTTATATATATATATTATGTTATATATATATATATATATATATATATATATATATATATATATATAAACACATATATATATATACATATATATATATATATATATATATATATATATATATATATATATATATATATATATATATATATATATATATATATCAGCTGTGTTATGAAATTTATAGGGATATCGTGTTTATTAATGGTTGCAATTCTTAAGCTGCTACATTTTACAGATGCTCTGTACAAATTATATACGCTATCCCAAAATAAGAAAAATATGAAAATCGTAGCATTTCCGATCCCAGGACTTTCTGTTAAAGAATTCTTAACCGGTATAAAAACAATGACCTGTACTTGTTCGTACCTATAGGCAAATGCAGGAATTTATCAATGAAGTCTCATGAAATAAAATGGAGAATTTTGTATGAATGATAATGGCAATGTTATTACTATCCGTTTCCTCGTCCGAATAAACAATAAAACACTCTCTTGAAATTTCTACAATAATTCCATTAAAAGAAATTTCAGTAAAATGGGATTCTCAAATCCACTGTTATCTCTCTTTTTATTACTGATGTAGGTTTCCTTCCTAATATTTTATTTGAAGTTGTGCGGAACGTCAATTCTTGATGATGTTATTGTTTGCTCTTCCAGTTGCTTGTGTTATCCATTTTAATTTATGTGTCATGTGATTTGTCAAACATTATTCAATGATTGATTTGATTTTTACTGGTTAGCAAAACATTGTGGGTTATTTAAAGTCTCATATATATTTTGGATTCTGAGAATAAATATGTCTTTATGAGATAAAATTTTGCATGGAAATCATTTGAGTGTAACAATGATATTTTTAGAAACAAAACCTATTATTTAATCTATAGCTGGGTGGTGAGCTATATTTATATAAATTCCAATGGTATTTGCATGTAAGTGAATGCATCTAACTGTTATGGGTCCTTACCTAAAACTAAAGAATGAACTCTTCCCAACACTGTATACTACGCCTCTCAAGAGAGAGAGATAGAGAGAGAGAGAGAGACGAATCGAGTCGAGCCGATAGTAGTTCACTCCAAACCAGACTGACAGTCATACTAACACCTTCCACATCGTTTATTATCATTTCGTGTAATACATCTTCGTTATTTCTATTCTTGTGTTCGTGCTGTACTACTTTGGCCCTAACCTGGACCATAACACTAACCCAAGCCCATTTCGATCGAGGTTCTTCGATTTTGCATTCCGAGCTGCTAACTCTTACATCATCGGCATTTTGTCGAAGGCTGATTGAAAATTGTTTATATAAAGCGGGGAAGAATGTGGGAAAAATGTCTTCTCTTGACTGTACTGGTTTTTATTTTTGTTCTAGCGCTTGTTACACTTGTACTCGACCGGGTAGTAATCGAGTGAACATAGGGTAGATGTTGATAAAAACAGAATGTGGAGAAGGGACTGAGCATAAACTACAAGAAGACAGAATGCATAGTCAGCAGTAAAAGGATGAGCCCGTAATGCGATTTGTAGGTCGAGATTACTAGAATCAAGCAGACGCAGAAGTTTAAGTATCTGGGAAGCGTTCTCACAGAGGACAGTAAGTGCGACACTGAGATCCGTAGACGCTTTGGGATGGCCAAGGACGCATTCCCAAAACTGAGAGAGTGTTGCGAGACAGGAAAATTTATTTGGTAACGGAGAAAATAATACTGAGCTGTTACATTACATATGCCCTTCTTTACAGCAGCGACGATTTCCTCAACGTTGAAGAAGAGATTCGATGCGACGGGGATGTTGTTCTACTGAAGAATGCTATGGATATCATGGATCGAGCGTGTGAGCAACAATGAGGTCTTAGAGAAGATTCAAACAAGGCGGAGGCTTATACTTAACATCAGGAAGAGGCAGCTGAAGTTTCGGGGGCACATAGTGAGGAAGGATGGCATGGAAAATCTGATACTCACGGGTTGAATAGAGGGAAGGAGAGACAAGAGAAAACAACGCGTGGCATACCTAGCAGCTTTAAGCAAGTGGATGACAGGACGTGGTCTGAGGTAGGTGACAGAGGGAAGGAACTTGTTGCGTGCTACGAAGGTTAGAGTGGGTGGAAATCCATGATCGTTTACGTCCTGAAAGGACACGGCACACAGAAAAAAAGAGTATTATAATTTTGTCAAGAGAATGAAGCGAAATAAAATAAAAAGAATACCGTTCACACCTATTTAAATCTTCATTAATTTTAAAATGTCTATTTTAAATCTGATTAAAATATTCACATTGTCCATTCATTTGCAGTATTTCTTAAACATATAAGTTATTAACAATGAACTCATGTTAAACGTACTTTTCATTATCTTGTATAAAGGAAACGCTTTAAAAAGATTCAGATTACTCGTGTTTTTTCCAGATTCGTCTCTTGCTCCAGACACATTACGCTGTATGGCTGCTATTACCAAAGTAATCTCACATCTATCTTGTCAGTCCATCCGTTCTTTTGTTATTTTCAAGATTTTTATTTAACCCTAACATTCATTGACTGTCTACGCATTTATCATTTTAATATTGCCTCCGTGTCTGTACCTCTTTACTTCGGTATTAGTGAGACGCGCGCACATAGTAAATATCTAAGCAACCTAGACTGTGAGAAGCAGTGAAACTAACCGTGTGAATATATAAGCCATTAAATAATACTTATATGGCATTCTCTTGAGGTTTAACTTTTCAAGAAGAGCTGACTGAGACTTCTGAAAATTACCATTCTTATTAAGAGCTAATAAATATTTACGGCTGTCTATACTCAAAATGTATCGATAGAATATAGTATGCATTGATTGGATAGACAAGTATTTTATGGCGATGAATAGTAACATCAGTCATTAGTCGTAGAGCTTAGAGTTTCCAGTTATTAATATAAATATCTGGCATGATGAAATGTCAGACGAGAAAAATCAAATATAGATAAAAGTAACAACTTCCAGGAACACTTGGAACTATTATCTGCAAAACCTTTTTAAAAAATATTATATGTCGGTGAAGGGTGAGTGTATGTAGCACTCACCAAGGATCGAAATCCCTTAAAATTGATCAAGTGGTGGCAGGTCTGTTAACCCTTATACCACGTCGAAATGTCACCTAAGATAAAAGTAGTTTTAATGTTAACTGTTTCATCATGAGGAAACATTTGGGGCAACTTCCTCGGTGTGTAATGATTAGCAAGCTTGTTTCGCTAGATCACTTACGATGGTAATGAGTTCGGTCATCACTGTGTGCTCCATAGCTTCAGCCTTGTGCCACATCAAGCTTCGCTTAGTAAATCAGTGAATGAACGTATTCGGAATTCACTCCACGAACATGGGGCTGGTGGGGGTTCAATGTTCAGTATTTGTTCCGCTCATATCTAACTGTTGTGGTGATAATAGATGTTTACTTATAATGAAATCTTCGATGTCCACTGGCAGAACATCGACTGCGACTTTCGGCATGAAATTTAACAAAATATTTCTCTTAAAACAAATCTGAGGGAAAATAACTTTCTCAAATTTATTGTTATTGCTCTGAAGTCGGTTCCCTTCTCAAATTTTTGTTTGAAGCCGTATGGAATGTCAACACATTGACTATGTGATTATGTTCGTTTCGAGTTATATTCGCTATCAATTTTATTTATTACTGCTGTTGGTTGTCATCAGGTAATGTGGTTTCTGTTATGTAGTACAGTGCATCAGCTGTCTATTTTGCTGAGATGAGGCATTATGTACACTATTTACATTATTCGGAAAATTGTCCTCATCTTTGTCGCCATATTTATAACGTTTCGGCCGTTATACGCTTCGGCCTTCTTCAGGTGGTTGAAATGTCGAACTGACGGAAAGCCGGTGCGTACAACGGCCGAAATGTTGTAATATATATAGCGACAAAGATGAGGAGAATATTCCGAATAATGTAAATAGATTACAGTTTATCGTATGTCATTTTGTATTACCAGTGCCATAAGTTTCAAAAAGCGATGCTCTCCAGGTTCGATTGCCTGACATCGATATGTAAGCATTGACCGAACGATTCTATTTGAACACGAGTTTTTAGGTTATTTTGGGGTTTTGTAGCAATTTGCGCTGTTGAGCGAGACTACCTCGAACGCAGTTTATTCTGCGTTTATTGAACTTATCCACTTTCCTCAATTTCTTATAACTGACTGTATACCGAGTTCTTTGAATAGATCGATATTTAATAATTACGGTTCAGAGTTAATAAAAAAAATTTACATTATACACAATCTGCATATATACTTTGATATATAAAATTGGTTACTGGTCACACTTCATGTTGAAAATGCATTGTAGTTTATTTAAAACCCGAAAATAATTTAGATTATAAAAATTAAATTCGTTGGGTATATTAATTGTTTACTCATAAAATTCCTAATAATTAACCCATAGCATCGGGGAAATGTATTGATAAGTTTCCCAATGATACTTGCGTGAAGAGACACGGCATATAAAAAAAGTATAGTATAACGAACCCGACTGAAATTTGAAAGCGGTTCAACGACTTTAATTCCGAGCTATTATCCGCTATTCCACACACTCACCCAAGCTTGCAACACTTGATACGCCTAAGTGTTCACCCATCTAGGTAGTGATCAGATAAGTCTTTGCTTAATTTCGGTGATCATACGAGAACCGGTGTTTTGACATGACATGGCCGTAAGACTTAGATATTAAAGAGAAAAGTATGGTAGAATAAAATCTTAAAGATACCATAGAGGAAAAGTACAGAACATTTTGTCATATGATAAGTTTTACAATATCGATCATATTTTCTCAAATAAAGTTATAGCGTTTTCTTGAATATTATGCAAATAAATCAGATTACAAATTATTCTAAAATTAATTAATAGGAAAGTTACGAAATCTTGGTCTAATAAATGGCGTTTATTTATGTACAATGTCTTGAAATCTAAGGGAATTTTTCTCTTTGTCAATGTAGCTTTTTAACAATAGGTAAAATTGTATTTCCCGCAAAAAGAATTTAAATAATTTTCTTGTAGTTATGTCATTCAAATGTGCTTTATTGCTGATGTTGTATTATGACAGTAACAGTGGCAATGAAGCTTCTTCTTCTTCTACGTACCGCGTCCCTTTAGGACGTGGGTGACCGTGGTTCTTCACAACTTCCTGTCCTTTTTAGCTCCTGGTAAATATTATCTATTTGCTTTCACTCATAGACACTGTTCTGCCAGCGATTCGTATGAGCACGTCGTTCAGGTGTTATGATGTTTTCCTCTTGCATTCAATCAATCTTGTGATAGTCAAATTTTCTAAATAGTCTCTCCTCATTATATGCCCGATAATTGTTAACTGCCTCTTTCTGGTGCTATATATAAGTGTCGTGTTGTTTCCATTTTTTATGAAACTTCCTCGTCGCCCACGTGCTGCGTCTATGTTATTCTCAGCATCGTTCTGTCGGACAATAAATATTCGACTTCAAGTTTCTTCTTCATCTGTGATCAGATTTTGTCAGCATTCACTGCCATATAGGGGCATCGATATTAAATCATTTTTCAGTACAGTTTCCTTCGTTTCTATCGAAATTTTCCGCTTTCTTAAATTAATGAGAATTTCAAAGGAAACATTCTCTATCTCAATATGAGTGTTGCATTTTCAGTTTTAAAACAATTTCCAAACATTTAAATTGATGCATTTGTTTGATTTTGGAATATCCAATCTGTAATTCCAAACAAATTGCTGACACTTTTACATATATTCTGTAAATGTTCCTTCTGTGTTTGCTATCAGCGAATATGTAATGTTGTTAAGCTTGTGACCGCAAATAATTAATATTGTAAGGACTTTTAATTCTCTCTGGTGAGAAGACACATCCTTATTTATAAACCATTTTATATTATTTTTTATTTACTGAATGTGTTTTCTATCCGTTTGCAGGCATTCTGCTGACAGTATTAGTTCTGGATTATTCTAATATCCTCCCCAAATATGTCCAGATTACGTAGCAGTTCCACCAGAGATGTTTTGCCTTATTTGCCGTAAGCATTTCCGCTATTTCGAATGAAGCAATGTCAAACAAATCGCTGACCTCTCTTTCCTTATCCATTTACCTTTTGTGATTTGTTGCGCCTTTGTCAAAAGTTTCAAAGGATCATGGCCAACAGGTCACATTTACGGTTGTGCTGCATAGCGTGCTATTGAACATGTCTGCCAATTTTTTACCGGATTAATTCAAATACGTGCTGCGTGGTAAGAAGATATTTTTGAAAAACTAAAATTTCTTCAAATACTGAAACGCATTTTATATATCAGTATTGATATCTATTTTGATCTTATGATAGACACTTAAAAAAATAAAGAACATACCGAAACTATTAGAGTTTTCGCTACGTCTATGGTTATATATATGACTAAACTCGGGGCAACAGAGTTATATTTCTACAGAAGGATGATAAGTATATTATGGACAGAGTGGGTGAGCAACGATCAGGTTTTGGAGAGGAAGCCATCAAGGAGGAATCTTTTCCTTAACATCAGAAAGAGGCAGCTGAGGTTTCTGGGACACATAATGAAAAAGAAGGGCTTGGAGAATCTGATAATCACGGGGCAAATACAGGGGGAAAATAAACAAGGAAAAACAACGCGTGACATACCGAGGAGGTTTAAGCAAGTGTATGACAGTACAGGGCCTGGGGGAAGCAACAAAGGGACAAAACTTATTGAGAGCTACAAAGGATAAGGGGAAGTGGAGAGCAGTGATCACCTACGTCCTTAAGCGAAACGGCACATAAAAGAAGGATAATATGTTTATCGGTTAATGTGCTCAATATCAATGTTAGAGTGTATGTAAATATAAAAGTGGGCATTGATGACAATTCCCAGAGACGGCTGTTTGTTTCATGCGAAACGTAATGGTCAGGCCATGTGCCTTGTGGTTTTTATTGTGCTTTTTATATATACCCGTTAGTGAAGCATTATGTGTATTCTATTGCAATGTGGGTAGTATATTGCATTATTATAACCGTTATTTTGGTGGGCGTGGTTTGGTAATTTGTTTAATATTTACGTTTATTTACTTATTCATTTGTTTGTATTAATTTATTTTAAATTTGTTTATTTATTTTATATTATTTATTCATTTTTGTTTATTATTTTTCGTTTTCAGTTTTCGATTTTCAGTAACGTAGTAAAATTCGTTTTGGTGTCTGCATTTTCCGATGATTTCTGATCGTTTATTTAGTAGTTTGTTTTGGTCGTGGGAGGTAATTATACCTATTTTTTCCTCTAGGAAGAGTTTACATATTTTGGCTTGATTCTTGTAGGCTAGTTTCTATGATATTTTTGGTTTGACGATGACGTTTAAGATGAAACAGACTGTCGCTTGTGGGTACTGACTTCCATATATATATATATATATATATATATATATATATATATATATATATATATATATATACCTATGTATATGTATATATATATACATATGTATACATATATATATATATATATATATATATATATATATATATATATATATATATGTATGTATATATATATATATATATATATATATATATATATATATATATATATATATATATATATATATATATATATGGAAGTCAGTACCCACAAGCGAGAGTCTGTTCATCTTAAACGTAATCGTCAAACCAAAAATATCATAGAAACTAGCCTACAAGAATCAAGCCAAAATATGTAAACTCTGTCTGGAGAAAAAATAGGTATATATATATATATATATATATATATATATATATATATTCGTGTATTTAAGAAGCAATCCTTCTTTCATGCACATTTCATTAAAAACAACTGACAATGTGCTTTTATTTATTTATTTATACAACTTCTCATGCGATCTAATAATGTTTTTCTTTTCGGATGATAAATTATATAAAAACTGTCCGAGTGTTCTTTTTATCCGAGCGCTTTCGGCTATACATTTAGCCATTTTCAAGGATTATATTTCAACTGTTAGAATTAGAAATAGTTTGTTATATGTATGTTTTATAAACATGGACATAATATCTTGACCGTATTTTGAAACAAATTAAAATGAAACATTTTATAAAACATAAATATAAGCAAGATGTTACGATTTCCTTACTTAAACTTTAAAAATGTTTCTTCCCTGTGCCTTTTCTATAAATACTTTCAACTGATTTGTTCATATGTGCTACTCGTTATGCTTCCTAGACTTTATCGGTTTAAGTGCAGTAATAGATGGGCAGCAATGTCTCATCAATTTACATTTGAATTGTCTAGATGTAACCACAAGTTCTGTAAGAACAATTTTTTTCTCGCACTTCTTGCCTGTGGAACTCTCTTCCGTTTCCATGCTTTCCAGTCAACTTGACTCTTCAAAAGATTAAATGCAATGTTAATGGGTATCTACTGACTTCCTGATTACTCTTCTTTTGTCCTCGCTCATTAGTAATGATTCTGCTTCCTAATTCCTTCCGCATCCATCTACCCCTTGTGTCTTAGTGACTTTACTGCTTTGTTTAGATTAAATTCGATTAAAAAAATGTTATTATTCTGTATGCATACTAACCTTCAACTTTAATTGTAAGGAAATTACATTTTATTGCATCATG